>CM067216.1:88413663-89013663 GCA_034190945.1 Octodonta nipae | reverse complement strand
AATGTTGAAAACGAAGTTTGTAGGGTTATGCTTAGATATCAGGCTACGTTAATGAGAGCTAGATTCGATCAAAACAAAGACATTAAAGACTTGAGAATTGCAACTGATCTTATAGAAGAAGCAGAAAAGGAACTTGCTGCAAATCAACACTGGCAGCCTAAGAAATGTGAGTATCAACATTAAAACAGTAGTGAGATTTTCAGTGTGTATATATGTGCGAATAGTTTATTCCATCCCTGAATTTACAACATTTTACAGTTGTGAAAAGCTTTTTAATCCTGGATTATATTTAAGTTTTCGTGGGAGTAACACCACAATTGAATTAAAAAAGCTGTATATTGAAAGAAAATACCCAATGTTTCAAAGTCGATTCTGACTTAATTGTCAATGGCTTTAAAATATGTAATGAATTATATTAAAAATGTTCTAATACTTGACAGATTTCACTAAAATATTTGCACTTCTATTGGTAGAAAAATAATGAACCAACAAAGAAATGGTTAAATAAGGTCAATGCCGACTTGAAAGTAATTAAAAATAAAAACAAATAAACAGATAAGAATGTAGTAAAACTGAAGAAATACAGAAGTAAATATGGTGATTATTAGAATTTAGGGGACATTTAAGTATTATATTGGCATAATTTTGATGATTTTACACTCTTTACCTCTTTATATAAGCAAAAATAAGGTATAAAAATCCATCTTAAATGTTAACCCATAAGAACTTTTAAGATTATTTCATGGAAGAATATGCATTTTAAATTAAATGAATCAAACAGTTGACACACAGTGTCATAAGGACAATTTACATTATTCTGACTTTTTCCAGGCCATCATTTACATTTAAAAGGACTGCTAATTTTACTTAATAACCCAGTTACATCAATTCCCCTAACACATTTGTTTCCCATAAGAAAATTAAATACAATGATTTAAAAAATAACCTTATTCAAAATTGTAATATTAATTGAAATTGTAAGCACTGTTTTGGAAACATCATTATTTTGTAATATATTTTTCTGATGTAAGACTTATAATATCTTCCTTCATCCTCTTTGTAAGTAAAAGTAATTTTGAACCCCCAGGGCCATAAGCCTGCTCACATTATACTTGAATGCCCCCTTAGTACTCATAGTTGAAATTGTCCAAATGTTATATGTTAAGATGACCATGTGCTACATTTTCATTTATAATAATTGTCAATGTCAACTAGTTAAATACTTACCATAAAAATTAAAAATATAAAAACATACCTTTAGTAATGCCTACCAAAAATATTACAACTTTAATATATCCTAGTTTAAGCATTGAAAAAATCATTGGTTGCAATACTTACAATATAAATATCCTCCTTCACCCTCTTTGTAAGTAAAAGTAATTTTGAACCTGCAGGGTCATAAGCCTGCGTACATTATACTTGAATGCCCCCTTAGGAAGCATACTTGAAATTGTCCAAATGAAATGTTATGTTGAAGAGGACCATTTGCTACATTTTCATTTATAATAATTCTCAATGTCAATTAGTTAAATACTATAAAAATTAAAAATATAAAAACATACCTTTAGTAATGCCTACCAAAAGTATTACAACTTTAATATATCCTAGTTTAAGCATTGAAAAAATCATTGGTTGCAATACTTACAATATAAATAGATTTAGTTGTTCAGTCATAAATACTCCCTTTAATAAAGAAATGAGAAGAACCATATCAATAGAATTAAATAAATTAATGAAGAATGTCTCTTGCTTCAACTTACAAAATTGAATTATTAAATTACCATAGAGTAGCTTGCACTACTCAAGGATTTTTGAAAAAATGTAACTAAAGTATATGTGAAATTTTATAAAGGTTACTGTAATTTTTGTTCAATCTGCCGTTGCAATCCATAAAGTTAATGTTCTATGTTGTTTTAAGTTTTTAGTCTGTTTAATATATAATACATATATACAAATTCTTCTGCTGTAGAATAACGGGTCAAAATTAGTTACTGTTTAGTTTAATTTAATTCGTCTTTCACATTTGAGTCAATGCATTTTCTGATTTTCTCTCCAAGCAATCTGGCGACACTGTTACTGTTTGGAATTGACAGTATGGACGTAAATAATGTTTTTTTTATTATATTTTATTTAATGAATGAACCAATATTATACATAAATTTTAGCATTCTGCACTGAAGGTCGTCAGTTGCTACTATTCAAAACAAAATTAAAGAAAATCGGTTGAGATACAGGGAGAAAATGTTACCCAACTGTTTTGTCTTTGCCTATTTATATTTAGATATTCTATCGCTACCTATCTGACTTGGGGAATGGGCCGGCAACATAATATTATCTAAAATCTTATCCATACACAGATGACCTCCTTTAATCCCATTATGTTCTACAGTCAGAGCTACCTGTTTCGTTGGGCCTTGGGTTCTCTGCCGTCATTGCTTTCCCAAATTATCTTCAATGTCACAGTTACTAGTGTTAGAAAGTCCCATTGAATCCATACTGATTTCAGGACACCTGAGTAACTAGCTACCTCGTCCCATCGTGACCTAGCTGCCCCTCTGTTGTTGAGTGAAGGGATTGGTTCAATTTATGGGTCGGCCATTTGTTCCTGGATACATTTTCCGTTTTCCTGTCTTCGTTTCCTTACACTAGGGATGTTACGATACTTATTAGTATTAAGTATATCATATGCTTAGGAAGGAAGGAGGAAGGCCATTTAGGTTAACAGTAGACAGAAAGAAAGAGTTCAAATGTTTAAATATTTATTATTTGGTGTAAGTGTAAATATAAAATGAAAAATTAACATTCAAAATATTTACAATTTCCATTTTTCCAATAGCAGTGAATTAAGAGATAAAAGTTTTAATATTCTTTTGCCAAGTATCCTATTATGAGTTTGAGTTATAATGTTTCCTGCTTTGGAAAATAGCCTCTATGAAGGAATTGACATAGCAACAATTGATAAATATTTAAAAGTTACTCTTTTAAGTATGCTTTTAAGCCTTTGACTCTAAAATGCGATTACATCTGTATTAATTTCTACAGTGGGCTGATTTAGGTAAACTCTTATGGAATATGTGGAATGTCCACATATTAATATTATATTCAGAACTTGAGTTCATTTGCACTTGACTAGTATCAGCTACATCAGCATGTGTTTCAAAGGTTACATGAGAGTAACTGTTAGTCGGGTTAATTGCTAAGGCATAAGCAACTAAGTTTTTTAAATCTGGGATCGAGTTTGGTGGAAATATCCTAATATCTTTATTTTTTCAATAACTCCAAATCGCCTTTCTAGCTCACTCAGTGTATTAGTAACAACAATTTTACCAAAATCAGTTGAGGGTGTCAAATTTTTCAAACTGTGGGAAAAGCAGTTAATAATAGGCGTTATTCCGTCGTTTGTTGTCGCTAGTGGGCCAAACGGTAGTAAGATACCACGAAATTTAAAAATGACATGAGTGGAAATATGATGAGTGGGGTGGGAATAATATTGATTATGGTAAATCGACACTAAAGGAATTAATAGGGGAACTGAAAAAAGAAAAATAAAGCCATTGGGAAAAAAAGCTGAACTTGTTGAGAGGTAGTAGACATTTTTATATCAATAAATAGTTTGCTATTATTTATATAATTTTGTAGGTTACAACTTTATGATAAGTTATTTATTAATAACCAATCAGAACAAGAGGAAAATTATTTATTATTAGTATATATTCATCTTATCTCATCTTATCATTTATAAATAGGTCAATGCATCTCATGACATTTTTTTAGATGATGGTTTTGAAACTACTTTTTCAAGCCGTTGGAAAAATACACAAAGAGAAACCCATTGGGCACTTTTTGGCAACTTTCTATGGCGATCAGTTTATTGGGAGTAAAAAGATATCCAACTTTCTTTTTCTTAATATTTTACATAATCTAAATGTATGTGTTAAATGAATATAGAAGGGTCTTTATTCTTTGTTATGGTGTTAGAGTCCATCAAAGTAAGGTAAGTATCCATTTATTTGTCTTCCAAATAAACTATCAAAAAATATTTTTAGCAATAAAAGATGTTGTGTTGGCTTTTCGAATAATACATCTGGAACTATTCCCGAATTATGTTTAGATGTTATGTCTAAAAGTTTTAAACGGTAGAGTCAAAAGCACAACTTGACAAATTTTAAAGTTAAAAGTTGAAGGTACCAGTTTACATTTACACATTACTATGATCAAATGTTTGACTCATATGGTAATTTATTAAAACTATATTTGCATAAGTTATTTTGTTTTTTTTTTCAGACACCTATGATGATGCTCAGGATTTAGAATGAGATGCCTTGAATATTTCGACAAATGACAAGGAAGGTTTTGCACCACTGAGAGCAGCAAAGTTTAGAAAAGCAAAAGGAGCAGACATAAATAAGTTTATACAAGATGAAACAACATCATCTGATAATGGTGACCTGACTATAAAGAAGGGTAAGCATTATGATTTTATTTTTACTGTTTTTTGTATTCATCGGTATTTTATGAGAAAAAAGTAACACATTTTTAGATGCTCAAAGAAAGAAAAGGCTAAGTTCTTCAGAAAATGATTGTAACAAATTTTAGAAATTTCTAGTTGATACTGAATCTAGCAGACATTGAACAATAAACAGTTATTGCAACAAATTATAAATTATTAAAAATGTTCTTGACATAGATAGTAATTGGGTTTGTTAAAATAAAACATTAAAAAATATATAACCGACTTCTACCTATAACTAAAAAGCTAAAAATAATTATTACAAAATACAACTCTAGCAAATAAATAACACATTCAATGTTGTTAGGTACCTACCCAGGAAGTAAAAAATGTAAACATTAAAAAGTACTCATTCTGTACAAATTAATTACCTAATTACCCAATCTAGTATATTTTGAAGCCGGTGCCAAGCAAATCTAAAATCCTTCATTGCGTACTTATCTACTAATTCATCAAACTTGATTGTTGCTTGGCACCAACAAAATGTACTAGTACGCGTTGACTTAATAAGCCCAAAATATATTTATGCCTTATGGACTATGCCATGTAACCTTTTTTCAACTTTTTTTGACAACCCTGTATAACTATACTAGATAATTTCACTCCAACCTATGTACCAACCATCCTGTACATACGACTGCCCACGGACAAGCATAAATTTGTTAGCTGCCTTCTATAGGACGGAGTAGAATCCATCCCATATTTACGGAGTCAAATCCGTCCTATATTTCAACCATAGTATATAACTCCTTGTCGGCTAGCCTAAAAATTAGTTCATTTTTTACATTTTATATTATCGTCCGTTGTAACATTAATTCCTCTCCACACTTTATGCAACTTCTTATGGGCTATAAAAGAAACAATTTTTTAATCACACTGTATAAATATAATTCAACTGCAGCATATATTTCAACCATCCTGTATATGATTTGCTTATGTCCACATCATATAACAGTTTTTTAATCACTCTATTTAATTTTAATTTCACATTTTTTCCAACATTTTCATACCACCAAACGTCCAGCCCACCCTATATTTCAACCATCCTATATATACGGCTGCCTACGGACCACTTTTATTCTAGTCCGTCCTATATTTCAATCTTCATATAAATTCAACTCCTTCTATCACTTTACTTTGTGATTTTGTTGCTATAACTAAACACCCTGTCTATAAACGTACCAAATAGCAGTTTAAAGTTTGACATGTGTTGTCACTGAATTTTCTATTAGGCCGGGAGAATGTGACAACTAAAAGCACCGTCTTCGCAAAATGGAAAAATTTGCATTTAAATAGGTATTTTCCTGGTATACAAACAAAACGAGCTTGGTACTCATTGATTTAAAGAGCCGAAAATACTATGCTTTACTACCTATATGCTTGAGATGTACATAGAAAATTTTCAAATTCGCAATTAAAACTTCCAGTGCCTAAAATTACCGCACTATTCGTTGGAATTAAAATATTTATAAGGAAATGTCCGTTATGTCATTTCGATGAAATTTTTGATAAGAATTTTGGAATTTTCGGCGATTTTCTGCAAAACTGCAAGTTGCACGACACAGAAAAGTATATGAGATCACCTAAGGATCTTCCTTAATAGATTAAACGTTAGAAAACTATACACATCAATATGTTAGGGATATTGGTCGATTTCCATGCACGCATGTGTTCATTCACAAATTTTATCACTTTACCAATAGAATTCTTTTCCCAAATTTGAAGTTTCACCAATCTGGATATATACTCTATTAAACAAGACCATATTCATTCAAAACGATGCACCACAGGAGAAGAAATCAGGTAACATACATACAAAAAAAAAAGCGAAAAAATACGCGACGAATTGATAACCTCCTCCTTTTTGGAAGTCGGTTAAAAATATATATTTAGAAAATGATCTAATGAGTAAGTTGTCACCACTAACTCTGGTGTACCTCTAATGGAAAAAAATAAAAATAGTCATTATTTAAAAAGAAATGTTACTGAAGATCATCCTATATTTTAATTCTTCATCTTTTAAATTTTAATTTATTATATCTTCAATTGCTTTATATAATTATACTAAGAAGTAGTAATATTCAAGTAACTAGAAGCGGAAGCTGAACAAGGCCGTAGCCAGAAATTTTTTTCGAGTGATTTGGACAAAATTTTCGGGGGGGGGGGGGTTGGATATATATTTTTTTGGTAGTGGGCTGACTATTACTGCAAAAACTGTATTTGAGTTTATTGTATATTTGAGTTCATATATTTCCAGGATATATAAAAATGTATAAATATAAAATTTATTCTTATGAAAAAGATAATTAATTGGTTAAAATTGAAGGTTGAAACAAAACCAGGGGGTTTCAGGATTTTCTGAAGAACTTGATGTTTATAAAAGCCTTTTCTTTCTTTGAGCATCTAAAAATGTGTAACTTTTTTCTTATAAAATACCTATTGACACAAAAAATCAATAAAAATAAAATCATAATGCTTACCCTTCTTTATAGTCAGGTTATCATCATCAGATGATGTTGTTTCATCTTGTATAGACTTATTTATGTCTGCTCCTTTTGCTTTTCTAAACTTTGCTGTTCTCAGTAATGCAAAACCTTTGTTGTCATATGTCGAAATATTCAAGGTGCCTCATTCTAAATCCTGAGCATCATAATAGGTGTCTGAAAAAAACAAAACAAATTATGCAAATATAGTTTTAATAAATTACCATATGAGTCAAAAATTTGATTAAAGTAATGTGTAAGTGTAAACCAGGTACCTTCAGGGTTAACAGCTTCTAAAATTTGTAAAATTGTGTTTTGACTCTTACACCATTTCAAACTTTTAACATCTAAACATAATTCGGGAATAGTATTATTCAAAAAGACCACACATCTTATATTGCTAAAAATATTTTTTGTTAATTTATTTGGAAGACAAATAAATAGATACTTACTTACCTTACTGATACCCTTCTATATTCATTTAGCAAATAAATTTAGATTATGTAAAATGTTGAGAAAGAAAGTTGGATATTTTTTTGATCCCAATAAACTGTTCGCCATAGAAAGTTGCCAAAAAGCTAACATTTGTCCAAGCTCTAAAAGATATCATTTATTGGATACCATAATGATGTCTTTCTGATATTGCTACAAAATGGGTCTCTCTTTGTGTATTTTTCCATCAGCTTGATAAAGTAGTTTCAAAACCATCATCTAAAAGAATGTCATGAGATACATTGAAATTTTTATAATTGATAAGATCAGATAAGATGAATATATACTACAACACTTTTAGAGTCATTCCTGGACTAGATATTTCTTCCCATCGGGTTCTGTCCGCTCCTTCATTCTTCTGTGTCAAAATTAGTTGTATGTCTGGATCTTGTAACTGGTCTGTTCGGCACTGCTCAGTAGTCCAATCGTCATCTGTAGTGACTGTAATCTGTCTGATGGGGATGCCTTCTCTTTGTTCAATATAATGTCTGGCCAGGTTCTACCAATCCAATACAGCTTCCAGGATTTCTATCTAGCTGACCTAGGATGATCTGTTCAGTTCTACCCGGCACGCTCATCCTGGATTATATATTTGACTGATCCTGTATTCTCCCAACTTCAGCTCAACTTTGGCTTCTCCTTGAACGATCATTGATTCACCTGTGACTGCCTCCATCTTTACAAAATCCGTGGATAGATACTGTCCTGGGGGCTGGTGGATGGCTGGTCAGCAATCGCCTGTCCATGCTGACTACTCGGAGTTTTCCTAGTCATTAGCATTACTTGGTTTTGGCTATCTCTGTCTCTAGATGATGATTGGTGAGGCAGCCTAACTCTATAGTCTCTTTTTAAATGACTGGTTGTTCCACAACGGTAACATTTCACACTGGTAGGCTTGGCATTATTTTTCCGTGTTGTGTCTTCTAACACCTTCTTCATTTCTGACAGGAACTTATTAAACAGGCCTTCCATGTTAATTGTGCATTCTTGGTCACCTTTCTCAAGAGAGACTGCTCTTTCTTTTGACTTTGACATATTCATAACTGCTTCAATTTCCAAAGCAGTAGAGCTTCATTGCATTTTTTGATGTCACTTAATTGCAGGCTTCTCAGGATTTCGACATCCACAATCCCTTCAATAAAGTATTGGGTTGTAAATTGCCCTATAAACTCTTCAGGTGTGTCTGGATATGCAAGGTTCACCGACTGTCTAATGTCTGCTTCAAACTCTTGTAAGTTTTCCTCAGGTTTCTGGGTTCATGACCTAAGTTGCAGTTGATAAACTTGAGTTAGACTTTGGTTACCGTACCTGCGTTCAAGGACTGAGACTAATTTGTCAGAATCTGTTTGCTGCTCTTCTGGAATGCTTTGAAGCAATTCTAGTGCAGACACTCTTAAGGAAATCACAAGTGCGGTAGCTTTCTCATAACTGCTGGTTGCAACTGCATTAAACTGCCTTTTGTACATAGTCCAGGAAGAATTTCCATCAAAGGTGGATGGTTTCACAAAAGAGCCTTTATCAACAACTACATCTTGATGTTTTCCTTTCATAACTTCTTTTTGAAACTTCTCAAGTTCATTTGTATTTTGCCTTCAAATATCTCCTGCACTTTGTGAACTTCATTTTGAAATTTATCCTCAAATATCATTGTCAATCACAAAATCGTGGCAACGCTAGAGAGAGAGGGCAACAGAGACAGTAACAGGCTATTTCACTTAGTGGGTGGACGCAGCCAATGAACAACATGCTGAACGTATTTCATTGAAAGCAGCTCCCAACCGAGTGAAATAGCCTTTTGCCCTCATTATTGCCCTCTCTCTCTTTAGTCTTACCACAAAATTTGTGCCTGACAGGCTATATCTAGAAGGTACATGATCTAAGTTTTAGTTAGGATATCTATATGGAGTGTAGAGTGAAAGGAGGACAAACTTATATGGGAATAAAACTGAAAAAGTGTCCAGCGGACGGTTTCAAATAAGAAGTTCAAGAAATGACCAGAATGGCGCAAGTGTGACCACAGGGTATGTTATGAAGTTAATTGTCAACGGATTGAAATACACAAATCCTACATTTAGAAGTGAAGCGGCTGAAAAAGTGAGAATGATGTAAACTTATTAGTAAAAATCGTAAATAAAACGTAGAAAATCTGTTATGTGAACTTCTCTTTGTAAATGGTTGTCTCCGTTTTTTGTAATCTCTGCAAGTGATGAGTTTATAGTGTGTTAATTGTGATATAAATTAATAAGTGTGTACCCCAGTTTTGACTTTTTATAAAACGGAGTGATTTTATAATTGTTATTTTCTTATATAAACTTTTTGAAACAGTTAAACATTGGGAAAAATTTGTATATTTGTAATATTTTTATACTTATTAACAAATAGATGTTGGTGAATTAGATGTAAATAAAAATTATTTATTTTTACATTCTTGTGTTCATATTACATATTTATTTTGAAAAGTTGGTGTTTCTAGTTCCTTGTTCACCTTTCTCTGGATAAAAGGTAATTAACAATTCTTTTCATCACTGAATAAACTGCTATAATTAAGTTATCTCTTCTGTTATCATTATGGAACAAATTTCACTTGCATTTTGTGCTAGAATAATTTCTTTTTCAATGATTCTAACATTTTCACACACTGGTTTTCCATATATTTTTTCTTGTCTCCATTAACTACAATTAAATAACTATTTTTGGCATCTTTCTGCTGTAGGTCTATTTTAAATATTTCCAAAGGTACGCCTGGTGAATGGCCCTGGAAAAATATCTTCAGAAGTTTTTTTGAAGTTCTTGATGGACAATGCCATAATCAGTTTAGTAATTATATAATAATGGGTTCTTCAGAGTTTAATTTGTGTAGGATATTTATCTTGACTCCTAAAAAAATGTACAAATAAAATTTTGCTTGCAAGTCATTTTTATCTATGTACAATATATTTCATTGACTGAATACATTTATTAATATTAAATACAAATTTTACCAATCATTTTAAATCTGGTTGTTTAACTATGATGTTTAAATTTGCAATTTTTGGATGTGTACTTACTTTACAAAACATTTTCAAAAAAAATTGTGTTCTAACTGCATAAACTCTTCTTTCCTATTAATAATTAACCAATCTTGAGCGTCAGTTTTTGGTTTTAATGTTAGCTCTCAGGCATGTAACAAAACCATCTTTTCTTATTTACCCACACATTTTTGGTTGGTTTATTTCGCAGATCATGGAGAGAATATTTTGTGGGAATATAACTAACTGAAAATAATTTTCAATTTAATCATGTCAATAATACTACATTTATAACAAGTAAATAAAAACTTTACAGCATTTATTTTTAGGTATACTTACTTTTCATTATAAAAAAACATATTATAATCTGCTGTTGTAATTTGTAAAATGTATAGGTTAGAAATGTTTTAAATGTTATTCTACGAACAAATTACCCCGTCGTCCCAGTGGCGCCCCCAAATTGATACCCTTTTGTGGACACTTTTTGATACACAGAGTGTGTCCTCCTTTTACTCAACACTCCATAGATATCTACACATTTCACATTATGATTGTTTTGTGCCTATCTCCAAAGAACAAAGGTTTACTGAGTATAGAGAAACTGATTTTCTTGTTCTGTGGTGCTGCATTTCATAAAACGATACGGGATATGTAAGACGTATACGTAGAAAGATAAGTAATGTGGGAGGAGCCAAACGTATCGCCTTACAGTTACGGTTAAGGATACGTAATACGTAGTGCTTGCCCTAAGTCTCTATTGTGGGAGGAGCCAAACGTATCGCCTTAAGTTTACGGTTAAGGATACGTAACACGTAGTACTTGCCCTAAGTCTCTATTACTACATTATTTAACGATGAAAACAAAATACAATGTACACTTAGAGCATATACTCAACTGAACTTATAACAAGACTAATTAGACACTTAGATAATGTACCTTCTAGATATAGCCTGTCATGCACAAATGTCGTGGTAAGACTAAAGACAGAGGGTAAGAGGCTATTTCACTCGGTTGTTGCTGTTTCCAATCAAATATGTTCAGCATGTTGCTGCTTCCACCCACTAAGTGAAATACCCTGTTACTGTCTCTATTGCCCTCTCTTTCTAGCGTTGCCACGATTTTGTGCATGACAGGCTATATCTAGGAGGTACATGATCTAAGACTAGACAAGACTAACGCTGACAGAACAACTATTTATATGCAATATTTACATTCGAGATTCCTCGAGACTACTCTATGGCGCTTATGCAGATATTTCCCGAATTGACAGTTAAACTTGATTGGTATATACAGGATCCTCCCTCGGCCGACGTTATAACTTTTCGTAACAATATAAAATGTCGAATTCCATCTTGTTGGAACTGACTAAAATAGTTTTAAGACATTTGTATCCTGACTCTTTCTTAATTCATCTGAAGCTACCACAAGCTTCTATAATTATGGTGGCTTTTACTGACAGCTTTAACTATATTTTTTCCATTATCTGCAGATCTTAGTGTGTTACCAATATATTCGACAGTATGCTTCGATTTAATAGCATGGTGTGTGTGCTCATTGGTAACTAGATATATATATATATATATATATATATATATATATATATATATATATTTGTTTTTAAGTTTTCGCGGACACTAAATGTTTTAAGTGGTTTCCGGGAATTCATCCGCGTAGTTGATAACTGATCCCTGCCGGGATCGATGGTAAAATGGCGACGTTTCGGCAGAGTCACATCTGCCCTCTTCAGGTCGGTTCGCATAATTCTCGTAGCCTTCTGCTTTCGCTTCTAGTTACTCGAATACTGGTATTCCTCCTTCCTTCCTTCGACCTGAAGAGGGCAGATGTGACTCTGTCGAAACGTCGTCATTTTACCATCGATCCCGGCAGGGATCAGTTATCAACTACGCGGATGAATTCCCGGAAACCACTTAAAACATATATATATATATATATATATATATATATATATATATATATATATATATATATATATATCAATCACAGTTACAACACCGCTGAACATTCTTTCGATTCGATTCATGACTAAAAAGTATCGATACGAAATATATCGGACAGTAAAATATCGATACAAAAAATCGAGAATCGTTTGCGAAACCTTCTGGAGATAGCCTGTAGTGCATAAAATCGTGGCAACGCTAGAAAGAGAGAGCAATAGAGACAGTAACATGCAACTAACAGACGCTTGGTGGGTGGAAGCAATGCTGAAGGTATTTCTTTGGAAGCAGCTCCCAATCGAGTGACTTGCACTCTCTCTTTTTAGTCTTACCACGATATTTGTGCACTGCAGGCTATCTCCAAAAGGTTCAAGCTCTAAGTTGCGAAAATATCGATCGAATATCCCTAGCTTACACTTGTATCTGCCGGATTGAGACACTTTCACGCTGTTCCATTGCCTGATGGCCCAATGAACAATCAAATCAGTATAAAACATCAGTTCTCAAAAATTTTTACAAGACAATGCCGAAATCACAAATTAACGAAAAGACCTTTAATGAAGGCATCAAACGTATTCAAAGATCAATCATCCACTTAACTGACAAAAACGCGTACATCGGTGCTAAACTAACGTTTTTTAAAAGCTTTTCAAACATATTCAGATCATGTCTTTGTTCTGTATATACCACTCGTAGAACAGCAACCCTATGCTGATCTTTATTCTATCCCTATCTGGAAAGATATATGCTTATTCCGGGCAAATATCTGTTAGACCCTGACTTAACTTGATCTAACTATTTTTTTGATAAATAAAACAAACTTTAGTTGTATTATTTACACGGAAAACAACTTTATTTACAATATGTGAACAAGCGTATTTACAACGTACCGTTTGACAATTACTTACAACTTGTAATGTTGAAGATTGTCCTAAGACTCCTTTTTACAGAGATATCTGAAAATAATGTTTTTGAGATCCCTTCCTCGGCCAGCGTATACCTTCAACCAAATTTAAATTCTATTGGTGGAAGCATTCAAGGGGCGTAATTTTAGTTGACTAAAGTAACAACATTTGTTCAGCAATGGGTAAGTCATTAAGCAATATACCTCCCAGGAAAAGGTTGCATTTTGACCCCCTGCTTGGCGTTTCCGTACCCTTTTCGTCTCCCTGAAAACCAGCGACAACTTATTGAGATTGTCTGTAAGCTGATTTATTAGGATATTTTTTGGGATGAATAGCCTCATTGTTACTTTTCATTCTTCACAAAATATAAAGATAAAGGATCTTGAAATATATATGTAATTTAGCACCCTTTGGTTGAACAATTACTGTCCGAGGAAGGTTTTCTATTGTAAATTTTACAATAGAAAAAAAAATACTAAGGTTGTTTTACAGTGTCATAAATAAAGTAGAACAATTACTGTACAATAGTAACGAGGAAGGTTTTCATATTGATCAACACTATATTAATAATTAAACTACTTTCAAGTCAATAGATAGAAAATTAAGTCACATGATAATTGTCGATAATTGGCAATATTTATATAACTGTCCCAGTTCTCACTGTCACTCCACAAAACAACATCGTTCTTTCCTGGAAGAATTTTTGATTGGACTGTTGACACTTTGTCGAGAATACATAATTTATTGATATATTCTTTGTGGCAACAAGTCCGATGCTGTCTCACCTGCTGCTATTGGGAGAAGCTGTTTGTGTAGAAACGCTGGTCCAATCTGCTTCGGGTATGCTCTTGAAAGAATCGCCAATTAGGAAATTTGCGGGTGTTAACAGGAGGATCGGTAAGAGGACGTGGGTTCAAAATCGCTTCTACTTCAACTACAAATGTAATGAATTACTTGAAAATTAGCACGAAGTCAGTATCAATGCGTTTAACATTCTATATGAATTGTTTCACGGTAGATTCACAAAGACTCTAGAAATGTAGCGCAAGGGAAGGTGTATAACACCACTCTATCTCTTTATTACCTGTTAATTTATTTAACTTTACACGATGCTTGACTGAATTTGTACCTCGAATATTATACCAATCATCTGAATTTGCATTATTTAATATATCGTGTCGAGATATAATAAATATTCTTAAGGCTGCAAAATAACCCTTAGATGTGGTATAAGAAATGAGCTCGAAATGCACATATATTTGACGGTTTTGATTCTTATAACGCAACATTTCTATATATAATTTCTGAAGCTCAGGTTGTTGATACATAGAAATTATTGAAAGCAGACTACGAAGAATTCCAAAAGACTTTTTATTTGACCTTTTAGTCTGAATTTCTTCTTTCTTTGACCTTTGAGTTAAATCCTTGATATTTTTGTTTACCACTAAAAGGCTGTGCTGTGTCGGTAATAGCAAGAAATGCTTTAGATAAGTTTTTACCACAAAAATATTTGTAAAAAGTAACAAAGTTAGCCACAACACAATTCTGAACCAAGCAAAATCTGCTTGAGATTTACTTTTTTGGTAGTCATTACGTAATTCCATTTTTAAATCTCTTGTATTTTCAAGAACAGCTGGTATATATTTATTGGAAATATTGATACTGTCGTCAATATTTTTCAATTCTTTTCTAAAAATGGCCTTGTTTAACTGAAAACTCCTTTCTGTGCCATATGAGGCTATAAATTTAATGACTGGCTCCCAGATTAAATTGAAATTTATATATATATATATATATATATATATATATATATATATATATATATATATATACCTGGCTATTAATTACTATATTGACCCTTGTCTGATCATCAGTCATAGCAAGTCGCTTCTGATGTATCAGTTTTTCAATAGTCAGAAAATGATAACCATTTCTATCCAGCCCTGGTATAACTGATTTAAGTAGCAAACATAAAAATGACCCCTTTTCTTTTGTTCTAGGTCTCTATAAAAATTGGAATACGTTTGCTGAACTTGTGAATGTCCATTCTATTTTTCAGTAGCTTTGGCATTCAGCAAATGTCTGACAATTTCCAAGAATTTGTAATAGTCAGGATAATATTGTTTATGTAAGTCCTTGACTAATGGTAATATTAATTTATGAAGTGGTTCTAAACAAATTTTATTTTTATACCTCCAATGTTTGAGCATTGTTTGAACCAACTGTTTCTTGGAAAGTAAAACTTGTGGCAAAAATATTTTATTATTTAATTTGATTTCACTCTTAAAGTTGCCATTTCCTTTAGTAGAATTTGAAACATTACCTGTTTCCATTGCTGGATAAAATGATGATTTTGTTTCTTCCTGTGATTCGTATGATTTTGACACAGGACATTTTTTTATCTGTGGAGTCAAGAAGGTTTCTTTATTATTATGAACCTTTCCCAAGTGTTGTGAGCTGTTTCTTTCTTTCTTTGCTACATTTTTGATGCGATTCACTCTCTTTGGATAACCCCTCAGCATTTTTATACAAAAACTTTATCATTTCATCTAAACCTGGATATACGCCAGGAGTTAACGATTTCTCCCATTTGTCAGCAACATTTCTTGATAATTTTAGCTCCAAGTTCTGTACCATTATTTCGTCGTCTTTAAGGTTGACATCAAGAGCGGCGAGAGCTTCTACATGATACCTGGTTTCATCGGCAAGTTTACGAAGTCCGTTAGCTGAATCAATCTCTTGCTTTTTCAACGTTAATAACGAGGAAAGCTGTTTTGATATCATTAAGCGTTTGTTTGTGTACGCCATATGTAAGATATCCAAAGCACGCTGATAATTAGGGCCGATTGTTGTGAGATACCATTATCCTTTGAGCTGCTTCCCCGAATACTGCTCCCTTCAAATATTGTAATTTTTGCACATTAGTAAGATTATCTTGGGAATCGAGCATTGATACGAAAGCGTCCTTGAAGGAAAGCCAGTCTTCATATTTCCCAGAAAATATGGGTAGGGAAGCCTCTGGCAACTTGACTCGTCTCATATGGGTTGGAAAGTCGTTTCCTCCGATAGTGGCCGTCAAAACTTCACCCGTATTTTGGCTCGCTTGTTCTGAGATTAGATCGGGAATCGCTAATTGCATCAACTCTTCAGCTAAATCGTTGAGATCCAAATAATCTTCCTCCATCGCAATTCTCTCTGCCAAATGTTGATTAGCGTTTGCTTCTTTATCAGTGATCGCGAGCTCGTCACTTACAACATCTAAGGGTTGAAACGCGTTTTGAATCATTTCTAACCTTCTTCTGATTCTATCTATTTGGATAGACTTACCATTATTTTCATTGAGGAATTTTCTAAATGAAGTTAATTGCGCTTTTATAACACCGCGTTTGTGAATAAGTTCTTTAACACGCGCTTCGGAATTCATGTTTTTGTAATAAAATGAAAGCAGGTACAATATTAAATGTATAAAAATTGATCTTTGGCGATTCTATATACAAAGAGCTTACCTTTTTTATCCCCTCTTTGAGCTGAATCTTGATCCAGGCAGTCCCGTGTTGATTTCGGGGACTGTTGTTTTGATAATCCTTGCGGAGTGTGAGGATTGGATTAATTATTTATTTCTCCTCACTAGTGACTTATTTTACTAAAGTCACTTAACTGTTGTGAGCCTTGGTACTATACTGTTCACAATACTCGTGGACTAATTGCACTGCACTAGTTGAATCCGGCTCGAAGGACCATGGAAAGATATATGCTTATTCCGGGCAAATATCTGTTAGACCCTGACTTAACTTGATCTAACTATTTTTTGATAAATAAAACAAACTTTAGTTGTATTATTTACACGGAAAACAACTTTATTTACAATATGTGAACAAGCGTATTTACAACGTACCGTTTGACAATTACTTACAACTTGTAATGTTTAAGATTATCCTAAGACTCCTTTTTACAGAGATATCTGAAAATAATGTTTTTGAAATCCCTTCCTCGGCCAGCGTATACCTTCAACCAAATTTAAATTCTATTGGTGGAAGCATTCAAGGGGCGTAATTTTAGTTGACTAATGTAACAACATTTGTTCAGCAATGGGTAAGTCATTAAGGAATATACCTCCCAGGAAAAGGTTGCATTTTTGACCCCCTGCTTGGCGTTACCGTACCCTTTTCGTCTCCCTGAAAACCAGCGACAACTTATTGAGATTGTCTATAAGCTGATTTATTAGGGTATTTTTTGGGATGAATAGCCTCATTGTTACTTTTCATTCTTCACAAAATATAAAGATAAAGGATCTTGAAATATATATGTAATTTAGCACCCTTTGGTTGAACAATTACTGTCCGAGGAAGGTTTTCTATTGTAAAATATATTTTTTGAATACTAAGGAAACTACATGTCATTTACAGTGTCATAAATAAAGTAACAAAATAACAATGTAGGGAAAAAGTTCTCTTAACGTACAATAGTAACAGAAACAATTAATATTTTAAATGGTAAATCCTAAATTAAAATATACAATATGAAATTAAGACAAAAGTTGTCTTAACACTATCTACACCATGTGTTCAGTTCACATTGCGTGAAATGATGATTCTTTAATGTACGTCCAAATAAATGATTTAATAATAAAATAAATTTAATGATTAATATCGAAGAATTAGATATAGCCAGTCATAAACTCGATCAATATTTTAGAGACTTAGTTGACTTAATCAATCAGCCCTTCATAACGAAAAATATTTCATGGTTTACATATGTAACCATTGCAGTTCTAATAATCATAGCTACATATATCATATACCGCACCATGCATAAGAAATGACAGTTCCCAAGAAAAAACCCTCTCTGGTCATTCCCGGAAAAGACATTGTATTGCTTAATAAAGTATGTTCTTCATTTACGATTTTAACATTTTATTGGACTATTTTATTTTTACTATTATTTATTTTATATAATGGTTGGTATTTTGCAGCCAATATTATATTATTATTTTCATATGTGAGGGGAGTTGTTATATCATAATTTACACATACACATGCTGCTTACTGAGCAGTTATCCGTGAGAAACATATTTCACATAATCATATTACATTAAGGATATGACAATTCTTAGTATAATGTAGTAGATGCTATATTGCACATTTTATCACGTTTCAAACTGCTAAACATCAAATAATCAACGGTCTCGTTGGAGATCACCATGTAACGTAGTGTAAGGCAAAAGTCTAATTCATTTTAAGTTTGAATTTCAGTTAAATTAAAATAATCTATATATAAATAGGCAAAGACAAAACGGTTCTATACCATTTTCTCCTCTGCCCCTCAACCGATTTTCTTTATTTTTGTTTTGTTTAGTAGCTACTGACAACCTTCAGTACAGAATGCTAAAATTAATTTATAATATTCATTCATTCATTAAATAAAATAAAAAATTCATTATTTGTGTCCATACTATCTGTGTGGTAATTGGAAAACAGCGATTGTAACGTTAACAAACTTACTCTATGTTTTGTGACACGGAATCGATTTTTGCACAGCTTTTGCATTATAGAGGCATAAATGTTTCGTTTCGACCTTAACGACGTACAGAATCGAACCCCAAGACAATCTAGACCGCAGTTTATAATGCACCTTCCCATAATTGAGCATTTTGAATGAAATTATCGGGCCTCTAGTTTTAAAAACATTCATAATTTTTAAATAATTCAATCATTTCTAGAAAATGCAACTGACTTTAAAAATATATTGTATTATATTGCATGTATTGTAAATAATCGAAAACGTGGAGAAAATAATTGTGAAATTTTTATATAAATAGTTTTAGCAGCTAGCTGTATTTGCTCTTTTTTTTTAGTTCCTAATTCTCCGGGAGGTGTTGCTTACGGCCGAGAAGTTATTCCTCCAGATTGGGTTCTTGATTACTGGCACCCATTAGAGAAGGCGCAGTACCCTGAATATTTTGCGCGTAGAGAACAGAGAAAAAAAGAATTCGTGAAGATGTGGGAGCAAAAATATGGAAAACCAACACGTAAATTTGGCGAACATTAATCAAAATCACTTGGTTAATTAAATTTTTGTAGATATATATGTATGTATACAGTAACGAAATATACACATGTTCAAACTAATCCTTTATACAAAAATGTACAAAGAATGGTCTGAATATTATGGCAGAATAGCATTACAAATACAATAGCTTTTATTGTAAAAGGGCTTTCTACAACCTCAATTTTTTTCAGAAACATCAGAAATGAGATCATTAACAATAAATACCAATTTCTAAACTAGGGTTCAGATGGTGATAGCTGGAGATCTGCTGATGTAGAGTTTCTGCTCTATTTCTACTTCATAAACGTATTTCGTAAACCTAAAGAACGCCATTTTCCTTTCTGCGTAAATATTGATTTCAATTATATTTTGATCAAGAATCTATGAAAACTAATACCTATGAGAACTAGGTTTAGAAGAATTACAGGTATAAAAGCCACCATATGCCCCTTCCTACATATGTATTTATGCTATTTCAATACAATATTTTTATTTATTTGGAAATGTCCGACTTGACCATACAATGTATGGCATCACACTCCCTCTAAGGCACGCTATGAGTGCCTTTAGGGGAAAATTCACTAAACCCCAGATATCCTAGATATCAAAAGGGTTTAGCTCCGTCCGGGCTGTTCCTAACAGAACGGCTTTTTGCATTAGTTGGTAAAGATGTTCGTCCAGACCGAGGTATTTTAAATTATTTAGTAGAAGTTTTGGGACTACTCCTGTTGTTGACATAACAATTGGTACAGTTCGTGTGTTGTTCATGTCTCACTGTGTCTTTATTTGAAATTCCAAATCCCTGTATTTGGCTATTTTTTCAGCCTGCTTAATATTTATGTTATTGTTGTTAGGGATTGCTATGTCAATTAAGGTTGTTTTCCTAGAGATTTTATCTACTAAAACTATATCTGGTCTATTGTGAGCAACAGTCCGATCGATCAGTATCGTGCGGTCCCAGTACAGCTTGTAGTTGTTATTTTCTAAAATAGATTCTGGTTTGTTTATATAGTAGGGTGTTCTTACCGACTGTGATAGCTCAAGTTTCAGCGCTAGTTCCTGGTGCAGTATTTTTGCCACAGCATCGTGTCGTTCTTTGTATTCAGTTGCAGCGAATGCTTGCCAACCTCCTGTAATATGCTGGATATATTCAGATGTTTGGCAACCATATCTGCATCTGTCGTTGTTGATAGAAGGGTCCTTGACGATGTACTTTAGATAGTTCTTAGTTGGAATTACTGGATCTTGGATTGCCAATATAAAGCCTTCCGTTTCAGGAAACATATGAGCAGAGATCAACCAGCAGTTCCACGCTGAACTGTCGACATAATCTTGGTTGACGTCGTTTATATGTCTTCCATGAAGGGGCTTCTCTTTCCATTTGAGCAGCTTCTGATGGGTCGTCTGGTGGTATACTTGAACTTGTTGTTCTGTCAGTCGCAGAGGTGTTGAGTCATCAACCTGACATATGAGAGTATGTGAGTTTCTGGAAATGATTACGCAAATTAATAATTTGTTGATCACGTAACTTGCCTATATATCTGTCAATCCTCTTCCTCCTTCACATCGGGGCAATGTTGTACGTTCGACACAGCTCTTTGGATGGTGATTTTGAGCTTTTGTTAGTAATACTCGAACTTTCCGTTGTAATTGTTCAATGTCGGTCTTGCACCAGTTAACTATACCGAAAGAGTAACTAAGCACTGAACACGCGTAGGTGTTAACAGCCTGAAACAAATTTTACTGTTAACTTTGGTCTTTAGCAGTCGTCTTACCCTTCTATAAAACTCTGTTCTTAGGTCCTTTTTCATGGTGGTGTGATCAATTCGTTGAGCCTGCTTTATTCCAAGGTATTTGTAAGTATGACCTTCCTCCATGGATTCAATTGAGGTGCCATCTCCCATTTCGTAGGGCCCCTGCTGTATTTTGCTGTTAACTATATTAATAATTCGGCATTTGTCTAGGCCAAATTGCATATGGATGTCACTAGAGAACCCTTCTACTATTTTAAGTATATCATGCAGCTGTTGTTTCGTAGCTGCCATCAACTTTAAGTCGTCCATGTATAACAAATGGTTTATCTTCAATGCTTGTACGTTGTTGTGCTTGAGACTGAACCCAAAGTTATTCGAGTTCAGTTTGTGTGAGAGTGGGTTCATGGCAAGGCAGAACCACAGCGGGCTTAGAGAATCTCCCTGGAATATACCCCTTCTGATTGGGATAGAGTCGGTTTGTATCGAACAGTCGGCTTCATAGTCATGACATGTTCTAAAAAGTTAAGAATACGATTATTTACTTTATAGAGTTTCAGCACCTGAATGAGCCAATCATGTGGAACTGAATCAAAGGCCTTTTTGTAGTCCAAATATGCCATGTAGAGATTTCGTCGTTTGGCGTGGGCTTGATTGCAGATTTATTTATTTATTTATTCTTATACGGGTAAAAATACCAAAAACAAAAAAATTAGTGTAAATAACATTAAATCTAAAAAACATATAAACCTAAAGTTGGCATTGGACTCAACTTTTAGAAACAATACAAAATACAGAATAAAATATAGCTAATTAAAATACATGTTGTCGCGAAGAAAATATAACACATCAAAACAAAACAAACGGCAGGATTAAATATTATAATATAACGAGCGCTTGATTACATTGACGGAGTTATAAAACACATCAATATGCGAGGAGTACTGATTGGCTGTACGCATTAACCTAGTCATTGCTGAACAAAATCCATAGTTAGTTCTATGAAATGAAACATGGAAGAGTTTTGAAGAACGAGTTCTCATTGTCATTGTATTCAAGGTAATTCTGTCTAGTAAGGAAGGGCAGTCAAGTTCACCTGACAACAACTTGTACAGAAAACAAATATCAGTTATGTTACGCCGATTTTGCAAAGATTGTAAATGCATTTGTAATAAAATATCACTATATTGATAATTGTCCCTGCTCAAACCCATTTTAAATGCTACGATACGAAGAAAATTATTTTGAACATTCTCAATATTAGCTATATGTGTGTTATAGTGGGGGTTCCATATGACAGAACAGTACTCCAGAATAAATCGTACTAGTGAACAATATAGTAAACGAATCGTATTATGAGAAAATGTTTTAGATGAACGATTGATAAAACACAAAACCTTGTAACTCTTGGAAACAACTAGATCAATATGTCTACGAAAAGTCAGAGAATTATCGAAAACGACACCAAGGTCACGAATTTCACTTACTCGCTGTATCGTTTGTGAATTAATAGCGTATGAAATGATTATAGGTTCTGACATTTTTGCAAAAGTAATAAAAAAACATTTATTGATATTCAGGTCAAGATCATTGCTAATACACCAGACAAATAAAGAGTTTAAATCGGATTGGAGTAACATAGCATCATTGCAAGTTGCAATTTCTTTAAACAGTTGAAATCATCGGCATACATTAAGATATAACAATGATTAATAATTTTGACAATATAATTAATAAAGAAACAAAAGATATGGTCCCACGTGAGAGCCCTGTGGAACTCCCGAAGACACTCTTATAATCCTGGAAATAACATAATGGTATCGGTCTGAGAGATAACTCTTTGTCCACTCTAAAAGTGGCCCATAAAATCCTAGAGCATGAAGTTTGGCCAAAAGTATTATATGGTAACTCTATCAAACGCTTTAGCGAAATCTGTATAAACAGAGTCAACTTGTAGTCTATTCTCCAAAGTTTTTACTATAAATGACTCGTAGACGGCCAACCATTGGTTAAAGTAGATCTACCCGAAAGAAATTCATGTTGTTCGTTAACAAAAATGTGTTTAAATTGCCATAATAAGAATTGAGAGAAAAAGTAGTCCTAATAATTTCGGGATCTCCGATTGCAAGCATACAGCTCGGTAATTCTCAATATTTTCTTTAGATCCACCTTTGTGGATTGGCCTCAGGTAGCTATGTTTCCAAAAACTGGGAAACTTTCCTGATGACAGTGACAAGTTAAAAATTGTTTTCAGAGGAAGCGCTAGAGTGTAGACACAGTTTATTAAAAAATGCGAGGGAATACCATCGGGGCCACACGAGAACTTTATCTGAAGTTCATTAATTCTGCTAATGATGTCTGCTACACTTACACAAAAGGAAGAAAAGTTAACAGAGTTTTCATAATGAAAATGAGGCACATTAATTTTCTGATCCAATTTATAAACCGTTGAAAAGTAGGTAGCAAAAAGACCTGCAGTTTCCTCAGACCCGTTGCTTATTTCATCCTTATAAAAAAAACATGGATTTCGGAAGATTAAAAGACTTTTTCATGCCATTAATATACCCCCAAAAATTTCTTGGATTGTGATTTAAACTATTTTCAATATTAATGTACAATCTGTAACAATTATTAGTGACATCTTTACAAATGCCTCTGATATGTAAAAAAAAACAAATAATCATTATAACTATTAGTTGACAAACTTTTTATGCGCTGCCTTCTTTTCAGCTACCAGATGACGCAGCTGACTAGAAAACCAAGCAGGTTAAGGGGAAGACTTAAATCGTTTAACAGGCACGTGTAAATTATTAGCCGAATACAATTTATCATAAAAATAAGCCACAGCTGATTCAATTTCCCAGTCGGACAACGGTTGCCAATTACAGCTAGCAAGAAAGTTGTTGATAGCGAAATAATCCGCTTGTTTAAAGTCGTAATAAAAATCTTCACAAATTAAACTATTGCTAACACAATTAGAAGACAGTAAAATATCAATAGGTGTATGGTTAATGGAGGATGGAAGTATATAATCGTCCGACTTGTATGTGCATAAACTAAAATCATTAGTAAACACTATATCTAGAGTTCTACCTCTTGCATTTAATAACACATAATTCTTTTGAAAAAGTTGATGAAATCCAAAGCAGTTTGCCAATACAGTAGCCGGATAGTTATTTCCATTATCTATAGTTACTCCATAATTATCGTTATTCCAAGTAACATCGGGAAGTTATAATCTCCACATAAAACTAACTTAGCATCAGGATAACAAGACAAAATAAACTCCACAGATCTACAATGGTCCTCATAAAGGCTGTAGTCAGATCGCGAAGGGATGTAACATACACCCAATATAACCACGATTCTACGCTCTTTCAGCAAAACAAAAATTTGATTACAAGAAGTTAGTTCGCACTGCACTAATGTTGAGTTGATATTTTTCCGCACGGCTATAAGAACTCCACCTCCACGACTCAAAGAATTCTTAGGTAACTGTTGTCTATCTTGGCCATAAACATTGAAATTTTCAAATCCCAATTCTGAATCCAGCTGCTGGAGTGTAAGCCAAGATGCGGTGAAACAAAAAGCATCATAAGTGCTGGTTGAGACGTTTCGACGTAGTTCATCAAATTTTGTTCTTAAGCCTCCAGCATTGTGACAATAAAGTAGCATCTTATGTGAAGCAGCGGCACTAACTGTGAGGTTACCCGTGACATCTAGTTTTTCAAGGGAACAATTTTAGGAACATTAAGTTCTGTTCGAAGATCGTTGAGATATTTGCGTTGAACTGGAGTGAGGTCAGATCCTAATTTGATGTTTTCTTGTTCCAATTTGTTTTTATTTCTCAGTAGTTTCAGAACGCATGACTTATCAGAAAAATGGTTTCTCACCAATCTTTTCAACACACGAAACCTTATTGGTCTCAATATAGCCTTCACCAAGTCTACATCATCCTTAATCGTCTGATCTGGGAATTGTTTACCCGATTCAGAAACATTGTAGACCATTAGGTTATTTTTTCGCAATTTCCGCTCCTCATATTCTGATACAAATACATTGATATTACTAAATGGATCCGCTGCATCACTCTTGGATTCAAACTACGAGCTGCTAGATTTAGATAATAAAGAAACCAAGTCCTTAACTTTTTCTTCGAGAGTATTCAATCTTTTTCCAAAAATTGGTAGAAGTCTCATCCCACTTTCGCACGTACTGCAAAAAAATTTCAACTTTCTTTTGCCATTCGACTGGATACACTTCAACTCTGGAGGTGCTAATCCTGTGCAGTCGTAATGAACACGACCATGACAGCCATCACAAGTGCAAAATTTATTGTCATTAAGGTCCCCGTCACATTCGATACATTGAGTCGTTCATCTTTTAAAGAATAACCGGGCCAGCGTACAAATATCCACTTTTATTTCTTATCACAGCAAAAAGTGGAACAGGATAAACAGTTTAAATAATAGTGATATCAAATTACCTTAAATTGCCATGAACCAAAGTCGAGATTCACAATTTTAGAGTCAATTTGTTCATATATAAGTTGGCACTAACCACATGAAGCAAAAATCTGAATTTAATTAACACTGAAAACCACTTAAAACAGCGAAAAAGGCCAGTAAAAATGTTTGCCTACCTATTCTGTCTGAGGTTAACTTATTTTATTTTCAAGTGTGTTGTTTGTGGTTTTGACAAATGAAAAACGAGTTTTTTTTGTTAGCAGTTAACTTCTTTGTATTCAACAATAACACAACCTTCGTTGCAGAAGCGAAAACATGGTGACCAAAATCTGTCACCAGCTGACAGTCTATAAGCATAACAGACAATACTTATCCTTGCTAAGACCTGGGAAATATACCGTGTTTAGCTGTAACCATAGCGATTGCCGCGGGCTTGAATTTTAGCACTATTATTACATAATTATATACTGGGTGTTCAAACAGTCCGAGTACGGCTCATTTACTCAGTGGGAAAGTATTTTAGAAGAAAAAGTTAAATGGATAACTTTTAACATTATTCCCCGGTTATCCAATGGCCATGTCCGCTTTGTCCTTGACTATGATTTTTTCAAATGGGAACTCGATTTTTATTTTTTATGTCGGAAGTGAAAAGAGCGGAGAATTTCACGTCCGAATATGGCCTTAGCTATTTTTTTGACATGACTTTGATAGTCAGTGAAGGTCAAATTGAGGTAAGGCATGATTAGGCTCCGAGCCACGAGGACTATGGGAATTAGAAACATTTCTTTTATTACAGAACCTTAGGATTTCTACCCGGCTATCCAATGGTCATCTCCGCTTTGACCTTGACCATGACTTTGAATGAAGTTTTAACCAAATTTCACTGTTTTGTCAAATATCCAAAAATTGGGGTGTTTTAATGGAGGATAAGTTCTTAATATATGACCTCAGATTTGTCATCAGCAACCTCAAAAACTAATTTTTTACCGTATTTTCCCGTATTGTCGAATTTCCAAAAACTTGGGATGTTTGGGGAGGGGGATATCCACGCCGGGAGGTGATATTTGAAAATCTTCCACATTCGCGATCAGTAACTCAATAACCCCGGTGTTTAAGTGTTAACTGATTTTCAGCGTCATGTCGAATTTCCAAAAATTGGGGTGTTTGAGGGGAGGCATATCCACCCCCCTAGGAATGAGTTTTCAAAATATGACCTCAGATTTGTCATCAGCAACCTTAAAAACGCGGTGTATCAATTTTTTTCATCGAATTTTCAAAAACTCGGGATGTTTTTGGGGGCAATATCGACTCCTGGTGGGTGAGTTATCAAAATCTGAACTCAGATTTGTAATAAACGACTCCAAACACCCTTAAAGTTATGTTATCAACGATTTTCGTGATCGTGAAAACTTATATTAATTCAAAAACGTTATGCGTCGTAGGACGTCTTTTCGGCGGTCTAAAGGTTTAGAACACCAATATGTATCTATACTAAGCAGCGTCACCTGTATTCCTATTAAAAATTGAACTTAAATCAACCGTAAAATAATTATTTATCTCCTATAATTGCAAGCAAACGTTAACAACAGTTTGTATCTGCTGAACGCACCCATTAACTCCTTCAGATTATTTGTTCTGTCAAAAACATAATGACTTACTGAACGAGAACGCATAACTATTCTCATGATGAGGGGTTGGTGACGTTGGAGCGATGCCGTAAGAAATTTTGAAGCTGTAGGAGCTTTATTTAATGAGACATTTTTAGAAAGACCATATCCACTTTCTAAGAATACCGTAAAGCAGACGGTCGTTCGCTTTAACTTAACGGGTAGCGTAAGGGACCGTCAGAGATCAGGTCGTCCTCCAACAGCTACAAATGAAGACAATCAGTTGGATGCTGCACTATCCATCACTGAAGATCCTCATAGCACATGCAGAAAATTCTGCAACACAACCTCAGCGTTGGATCTATTCACAATATTTTAAACAAGAAATTAAATTTCTATTAACTAATGAGTGATCGAATCACAACTGATGAAAACTTTATAGGACGAATAGTATTTTCTGACGAAGCTACTTTTGAATTAAAAGGTCATTTCAACACACATAACATGAGGTATTGGAGTGGTAAAAATCCAAATTGGATGATGGACAGCCAATCAACTCAAAGATCTGAAAAAGTCAACATTTGGGCAGGTATTATCAACAATACGACTGTTGGACCATTTTTTATTGAAGGCAATCTTAACGCCGAAAAGTACAAGACTTTGTTAAGAGATGATTGCAGCCATCCAAGAAATTGTAGGCGATGATTTCCAACGTATCTGGTTTCAACAGGATGGAGCTCCTCCTCATTATGGGCACAATGTTCGAAACTATTTAAATACTGTGTTCCCTCCAAGATAGATCGGAAGAAGAGGCGGTATTGAATAGCTAGCTAGATCTCCAGGTCTCACCTCACTAGACTACTTTTTATAGGGGTATCTAAAAGACGAGAGTTTATCGAACAAACCCCATAAACTCAAGCAAGGCCTTGCCTGCACTTGCCACGTTTCTTTTTCGAGAGTGAAATTTTCCCTTCCTATTTGATAAAATCAACTTGACCATGATATGACATTCAAGGTCATGGTCAATGTCAAAGTGGACATGACCATTGTGTAGCCGGGTAGAAATCCTAACTTTGTGTAATAAAAGAAATGTTTCTAAGCCACATAGTCCTCGTGGCTCGGATCTAATCATGCTCTATCTCAATTTGAATTTGACCTTCACTGACCATCAAGGTCATGTCAAAAAATGGTTAAGGCCATATTCGGACGCGAAATTTTTCGCTCTTCTCATTTTCGACATAAAAAAATAAGATTCCCAATTGAAGAAATCAACTTCACCTTCATATGACCTTCAAGGTCATAATCAAGGTCAAAGCGGACATGGCCATTGGGTAGTCAGGGAATAATGTTAAAAGTTATCCATTTAACTTTTTCCTCTAAAATGCTTTCCCACTTAGTAAATCAGCCGTACTCGGGCTTTTTGAACACAGTGTATTAGAATCTGGCAAACTAAAACTGTAAATTCTGAAATTACTTTACTGGAAAATGTTTAGCTCAGAATTGAAAGTTAAATACTTTGTTATATATTAATTATAAATATATCTACAAAGTATTTAATATAAGAAATAAAAATACATGATTTCACAAAATTAATTTACATCTCACTGTAATGAAATTCAATTTCTATCCATCATTTCTGTATTCCAACTTCATGTGAAAAGAGTAACTGCTGCCAGTGCTTCGCTGCAATTTTATTCTTAGTTCTGCAGAACACCATGTCTCCCTATATGGTTGCTGTAGTAAGAGATTGTTATTCCCCTATATATTTTTAAATGAGTTGAATCTGCAATGGTAACCAGGTAGACATAGATTATTATGACCATATGCATTGGTAAATTTGTCTACTACATACAGTGGATAAATTTGTCTCCCTAAAAGAGTTATATTGAATTGTTAAAGATTAAGGGGGTAGAACATCAAAAAGTACATGTTAAAGTAAAACGGTTATCAGGTATTAAAAAATTGTAACAATATAACAGCAAACAAAAAGAAAACTAGTTAGGAATACGTGCAGAGATTCAAATAGTATAATGTAAACAAGAATAGGTCAAAAACAGTTCAATAAACTTAAATTTTGAGGAAAATAAAGAAAGGTATTAAGGTTAAAATTTCATTTAAAGTCCAGAACTTAATAAAAAAGATTTCAAAAGTGTTAAAGTACATCAAAAGGGACAGGAAAGCTTAAAGAATACATTTCATGAGGAAAATATCAAGGGAAATCATTTAGAGAAAAATATTCAAGTTCAAAAGAAAATATCATAACATAGAATTTCAATTGCAAAATACAAGACTAAAACTGAATTGTAAGCCAAGTTTTATATATCAATAAAACCAGTATTTTCCCTAGATTTTAGTGATACAAAATACAAAGGGTTTAATTAAAAATGTTATTTCATTAATTATGTCAATATGAATTAATTGTTATAAAGATTCAGATGTTTTACGAATTTCTATAAATTATCTGTCATCTTTTGACAATTGTCCAGTCTTTATCCATCACTACAAGAGTGCACATGGACCACAAATTGTTTAAAAAACTTAGTAAACCGTTAATAAACAAAAGTGCATCAAAATTTGTTGGCAGAAATCGCCATATTGAATAAACTAAAGCGAAAGTGACATTTCAAAACCGAAAGTAAACGAAGCCGAACTAATCATGTGGCAAATAATCTCAAGTCGGTGATATACAAGGAGAGTTCATAATAAAATAGAACAAAGACAATTGAATATTGCAAATGCATATTTAAAATAAAAGTTCATCAGTAAAAAGCATGAATATGAAGCAGAGAATGACTACAAATACAACACAATTAAAAGTTGCAGATGTAAAAAGACCAAACTATTAAAGATCTTTACCAATAATGCAGTAGTGGAGCCTTGGAGCAACAGAACACGCCCAAAGGAGAGAAGAGAGTTTTTCAGCTGGACGCTTTAAAAGTGATAAAAGGTATTTACTACAAAATTGTTTTAAAAATAAAAACAATGATGAATGTGTCTTAATAGAATTTTGTACATATGTTTCTTATTTGATAAGTTTTATTGTTTGATATTTCGTGATTTAGTAGTTAGGTGTATATAATATATAAAATAAGTAATATGGGTAATTTTTGATTTTGGAAAACTCCACATTTCTGAACACTAGTATTAATAGAGATTTGCATTGAAATAATTGTTCAAAAATAATTAATGTTTGAAATATTTATTTAGTTAAAAAATATTCAATAAAATTTGTTAAACATGCTAAATTGCTCAATAACAAACAAAATAAAATATTAATTACTATCATAATAATTACAATCATTATAATAGGCACTCAACATGAATCAAAGAATCATATTCAAAATGAATTTAATAAAAATAAAATACATAATTAAAAGTAAAACTATTTCATTTAAAAATTTAACAAATTTCATAACAAAAACATATTAATAATAATTAAAATAATAAATTACCCGTGTGGTGTCCGGGTTAGAATAGTACCATGGTATCTACCGCCTGTCGTAAGAGGCGACTAAAGGGGCGGCTGTCCGTTGACCTACTACCTAGCCTTCCTCCCTTCTCCAAAACCCGCACGGGATGATCTGGTTTAAATCATTTCATCTGGGAAGTGACGACCCCATGGTTCCGAGTTACCCGGGTCACCAGGGTTAATTGGTGACACCACCCATGAAAATGGAGCTACGGAGCAGATGCCTCGGAAAAGAGCCGCAGCCTAGGGATCGCCAGGGAATATCTGGAGCCGGCGCTGGACATGTCAGCATGCGGGACGTCGGTGGCAGGGTGCTGAGGAGGCGGGCCCCTGCCGTCCAAAGAGCTACAGCCCAAGACCCAGAAGAACTACAACAGCACTCACCAATACAGTCACAACAACAACGTGACCATCACCAACGGAGTCAAAGGAGAACGAGAACTCCACCTGCAGAAAGTGTTGCGCAGGATGAACAGCCAGCGCTCATTCAAGCGGGACTGAAAAGACAGCGCATGAAATGCACTAGCGCCATGAATGAATTTATAATGCGCACGTTTTACAGAATTACGAACCTTGGCCAGGATAAGACTGGATATCACCAAATACTCCATCAAGAGTTCTGTCGTGAGTACCCACAGCTTCAAGTTACCGAACAGAGAGTCGCAGATCAATATCGTGTCATCTTGAGAAATGGCCTCATTTCGCCTGAACAACTGGACATAATAAAGAGCAAAGTGGAGCGCGAATTATTTGGTCGAAATACAATCGATCCAGAGCCTGAAACACCTTTGGCTCAAAGAGCGCACGAGACTCAAGAACTTTAACAAGAATAGCCAATCAACGCTGATTTGCTTGGGAATATCCAAGCAGAAATGGACGGAGCTCTTATAGAGTATAGTGGAACAGATCCACTGACTAGACCAGCTCTTACCAAACTAAGATCTTCTAAGAAACTGGGTATCGTCTTGCAGGCTATGAACAAAATTATCTGACCAAACTATGTTTTAGGTGCTAATACGTTAGAGTCGCTGCACACAATCATCTATTGTGCTGCAATTTCCATCTGCAGAACAATTGGGGTCGCAATAATACCAACGCAAGACCCTCCCCAATTTAGACAAACAGCTCGACTATCATGGACAATAACCGAATACACTCCCAGTAAGATGGAGAAAACATCACATCTCAGCAGTGTCCGGACAGTCTACGACAAAAGCTCCCCGTCTACACAAGTCGATTGAGAAGGTACAAAACCAGTAACCAACGGAAACTAGACAACACACTTTTCCGACAATCAGAAAAAGGGTTTTATAGAAAACTTAACAACATCAATAATAATGAAGTCCCTAGTTACCCCAGTAAAACAAAGATCCAGGATTTCTGGAAAACACAGCTTTCCACAACAATCTCCTTTAACTCCAGAGTCAGCTGGATTAATGAGGAGCAGGCTGCATTTCAGAACTGTGATGGCGTGCAACACCAACCATTTACAACGGAAGACACATCCAACATAATGACGCACCTCCATAACTGGAAAGCACCAGGACCAGATGGTGTGCAAAATTACTGGATAAAGAAACTGTACGCAACCCACGAAACACTAACAGCCCTTATAAATGACATAATTACCCACCCACACAAGATGCCTAGTTCCCTTACGCATGGTGCTACATACCTCTTACCAAAGGACAACCTATGTACACAGGACCCAGCAGTATCGACCAATCATTTGCCTTCCAACCTTATACAAACTCATAACATCGTGCATTAATCATCGCATTTTCAAACATTGTGAGCTAAACAACATAATTACTCAACAACAAAAAGGATGCGCAAAAAATTCGATGGGCTGCAAAGAACAACTGATAATTGATTCCGTTGCCTGCAATCAAGCCCACGCCAAACGACGAAATCTCTACATTGCATATGTGGACTACAAAAAGGCCTTCGATTCAGTTCCACATGATTGGCTCATTAAGGTACTGAAACTCTATAAAGTAAATAATTGTATTATTAACTTCTTAGAATATGCCAATTATTAATATAGTTAAAGGTAAAATACAGAAGGGGCACTTCGAAATGGGAGATGGCACCTCAATTGAATCTATGGGGGAAGGTCATACTTATAAATACCTGGGAATAAAGCAGGCTCAACGTATTGATCACATGACTATGAAAAAGGACCTAACAGCAGAGTTTTATAGAAGGGTAAGACGACTGTTGAAAACCAAACTAAACAGTGAAAATCTGTTTCAGGCTATTAACACCTATGCGTGTTCAGTGCTCAGTTACTCTTTCGTTATAGTTAGTTGGTGTAAGACTGACATTGAACAATTACAACGAAAAGTTCGAGTTTTACTAACAAAAGCTCAAAATCACCATCCAAAGAGCTCTGTCGAACGTACAACTTTGCCACGGTATGAAGGAGGAAGAGGATTGACAGATCTAAGTAAACTATTAGATCAACAAATTTCTATTTTGCGTAGTCATTTCCAGAATCTCGCAGAATTTTCTGATCTACACAGAGTCATGTGCCAGGTTGATGACTCAACACCACTGCGACTGATACAACAACATGTCCAATTACACCACCAGACCACAGATCAGAAACTGCTGAAATGGAAAAAGAAGCCCCTTCATGGAAGACATATAAATGACATCAACCAAGATTGTGTCGACAGTGCAGCGTTGAACTACTGGTTGATCTCTGGTCATATGTTCCCTGAAATGGAAGGCTTTATATTGGCAATCCAAGATCAAGTAATTCCAACTAAGAACTACCTAAAGTACATCGTTAAAGACCCTTCCATTAACAACGATAGATGCAGGTACGGTTGCCAAACATCTGAATCTATCCAGCATATCACAGGAGGTTGTCAAGCGTTCGCTGCAACTGAATACAAAGAACGACACGATGCTGTGGCAAAAATACCTCACCAGGAACTAGCACTGAAACATGAATTATCACAGTCACACTGTTGCTCACAATAGACCAGATATAGTTTTGGTAGATAAAGTCTCTCGGAAAACAATTTTAATTGACATAGCAATTCCCAACAACAATAATATAAATATTAAGCAGGCTGAGAAAATAACCAAATATAGAGATTTGGAATTTCAAATAAAGACTCAGTGGAACATGAACAACACACGAACTGTACCAATTGTTATGTCAACAACAGGACTAGTCCCAAAACATCTATTAAACAATTTAAAATACCTCGGTCTGGACGAACATCTTTACAAACAAATGCAAAAAGCCGTCTTGTTAGGGACAGCCCGGACGGTCAGGAAATTCATGGGAAACTGCCGTCACGACTCCAACCACGGGCCTGAAAACCTGTCAAGGGCTCCCACAGAACTAAACCCTTTTGATATCTAGGATATCTGGGGTTTAGTGAATTTTCCCCTAAAGGCACTCATAGAGTGCCTTAGAGGGAGTGTGATTCCATACATTGTATGGTCAAGTCGGATTGGTCCAAAACCAAGAAGAATCACAACAACACTCACCAATACAGTCACAGCAACAACGTGACCTTCACCAACGGAGTCAAGCGAGAATGAGAACTCCACCCGCAGAAAGTGTTGCGCAGGATCAACAGCCAGTGCTCACTCAAGCGGGACTGATAAGACAGCGCATGAAATGGACTAGCGCCATGAATAAATTTATAATGCTCACGTTTTACAGAGTGACTAACCTTGGCCAGGGCAAGACTGGATATCGCCAGCCAATGCTGACCTGCTTGAGAAAATGCAAGCAGAAATTGAAAGAGCTCTTATAGAGTATAGTGGAACAGATCCATTGATTCGACCAACTCGTCTTGCAGGCTATGAAAAAATTTATCTTGTCACACTATGTTTTAGCTGCTAATACGTTAGAGTCGCTACACATAATCATCTACTGTGCTGCAATTTCCATCTGCAGAACAATTGGGGTCACAATAAGACCAAAGCAAGACCTTCCCCAATTTAGACAAACACCTAGAATACCACCTAGGCAAAGAAGGCTAGAAGGGAAAATTAATTCTCTTCGGAAAGACATTGGAAGACTGACCGAGTACCAACGAGGGGTCAGGAACAGCAGAATAGAACGACTTGTCAAGACTATCATGGACAATAACCGAATACACTCTAAGTGGGATGGAGAAAACATCACATCTCAGCAGTGTCTGGGCAGTCTACGACAAAAGCTCTCCTCCTACACAAGTCGATTGAAAAGGTACAAAACCAGAAACCAACGGAAACTAGACAACGCACTATTCCGAAAATCAGAAAGGGGGTTTTACAGAAAACTCAACAACATCAATAATAATGAAACCCCTAGTTATCCCAATAAAACGGCTATCGAGCAATTCTGGAAAACACAACTTTCCACAATAGTTTCCCATAACTCCAGAGCGAGCTGGATTAATGAGTAGGAGGCTGCATCTCAGAATTGTGATAGGATGCAACACCAACCAATTACAACGGAAGACACGTCCAACATAATGAAACACCTCCATAACTAGAAAGCACCAGAACCAGATGGTGTGCAGAATTACTGGATAAAGAAACTTTACGCCACCCCCGAGAAATTAACAGTACTCATTAATGACATAATTATCCATCCACACAAGATGCCTAGTTTCCTTACGCATGGTGCTACATACCTATTACCAAAGGATAACCTATGTACACAGGACCCAGCAAAGTACCAACCAATCACTTGCCTCCCAACCTTTTACAAACTTATAACGTCGTGCATTAATCATCGCATTTTCAAACATTGTGAGCTGAACAACATAATTACCGAACAGCAAAAGGGATGCGCTAAAAACTCGATGGGGTGCAAAGAACAACTAATAATTGATTCCGTTGTCTGCAATCAAGCCCACGCCAAACGATAAAATCTCTACATGTCATATGTGGACTACAAAAAGGCCTTTGATTCAGTTTCACATCAATGGCTCATTCTGGTGCTGAAACTCTATAAAGAGCATAATAGTATTACTAACTTTTTAAAATATCCCATGTCCACCTGGCAAACCAAAATCTCACTAAATGAAGCCAACTGTTCGATACAAACCGACCCCATTCCAATCAGAAGGGAGACTCTCTTAGCCTCTCTTCTGCCTTGCCATGAACCCACTCTCACACAAACTGAACTCGACTAACTTTGGGTTCAGTCTCAAGCACAACAACGTACAAGCATTAAAGATAAACCATTTGTTATACATGAACGACTTAAAGTTGATGGCAGCTACGAAACAATAGCTGCATGATATGCTTAAAATAGTAGAAGGCTTCTCTAGTGACATCCATATGCAATTTGGCCTAGACCGAATTAATAATATAGTTAGGGGTTATCTAGTTAAAGGCAAAATACAGCAGGGGCCCCACGAAATGGAAGAAGGCCTTACTTACAAATACCTTGGAATAAAGCAGGCTCAACGAATTGTTCACACCACCATGAAAAAGGACCTAACAACAGAGTTTTATAGAAGGGTAAAACGACTGCTGAAGACCAAACTTAACAGTAAAAATCTGTTTCAGACTATTAATACCTACGCCTGTTCAGTGCTTAGTTACTTTCGGCGTAGTTAACTGGTGCAAGACCGACATTGAACAATTACAATGGAAAGTTCGAGTACTACTAACAAAAGCTCAAAATCACCATCTAAAGAGCTGTGTCGAACGTACAGCATTGCTCCTCCGGTGTGAAGGAGGAGAGGATTGGCAGATATAGGCAAGTTAAGTGATCAACAAATTTCTAATGTGCGTAATTATTTCCAGAAACTCGCAGAATTTTCTGATCTACACAGAGTCATATGTCAGGTTGATGACTCAACACCTCTACGACTGACAGAACAACAAGTTCAAGTATACCACCAGACAACTGATCAGAAACTGCTCAAATGGAAAGAGAAGCTCCTTCATAGAAGACATATAAATGACGTCAACCAAGATTATGTCGACAGTTCAGCGTCGAACTACAGGTTGATCTCTGATCATATGTTTCCTGAAACGGAGGGCTTTAAATTGGCAATCCAAGATCAAGTAATTCCAACTAAGAACTATCTAAAGTACATCGTCAAAGACCCTTCTATCAACAACGACAGATGCAGATATGGTTGCCAAACATCTGAATGAATCTATCCAGCATATTACAGGAGGTTGTCAAGCGTTCGCTGCAACTGAATACAAAGAACGACACGATGCTGTGGCAAAAATACTGCACCAGGAATCAGCTCTGAAACTTGAGCTATCACAGTCGGTCAGAACACCCTACTATATATACCAACCAACCTATTTTAGAAAATAACACTGTACTGGGACCGGACGATATTGACCGATCGGACTGTTGCTCACAAAAGACCAGATATAGTTTTGGTAGATAAAGTCTGTAGAAAAACAACCTTAATTGACATAGCAATCCCGTAGATCAATAATGTAAACATTAAGCAGACTGAAAAAAACAGGAAGAGGATGAATCTGAATTAATATTTATAAAAGGAAAGGTCAATGCAGTATCTTTTATAATACTCATTGATACTGGATCAGAGGGGAGTGTAATCAATGAAGAACTAGTGAATAAATTAAATTTTAGGGCAGACAATATAATTAAAACAAGAAAAATAAACATTCTATCGGCAAATAATAAAAAAATGTTTGAGGCAAATAGCATGGTAAATGTAGAAATAATGTTTGGGGATAAGAAAATCAATACATAATTTTTAATAGGCAAGAACATCAGCTATGAAGCAATCATGGGAATGGATCAGTTAGAAGAAATACAGCAGAAACCTTTATAGAAGAAAGAATTATTAAGCTACAGGAACAAGTTATAAAGTTTGAAGAGATAAGTGAAGTAAAGGTGCAAGAAAGTCAAAGTGACAATGAAAATAAAAAATTAAATAATTATAATAATATAGATGGTGCAAGGACCGTGTTAAATAAAATAAGTAATAAAGTATGAACTGATAGCAAATGAAATAATTTGTCCTGAAGAGGAAAGAAATATTTTAATTCCCATTATCTGCAAATTTAAGTCATTCTTCAATGAAGAAAATCGCATAGCAAAGAAGTATAGTCACAAAATAGAGGTCAAAAACATTAAAAATTTCAAAGCAAAGAATTATCCCATACCATATAAGAATCGACAACAAGTGAATGAAGAAATTACAAAATGCTAAAAGCCAACATCATAGAAAGAACCGTAAGAAGTTATATAAATCCTATAGCAATTGTAAGGAAGAACAGTGAAGAGCTACGGATTTGTCTGGACGCCCGAAACATAAATCAGTATACAATTCCTCAATATGAAGCTCCTCTGAATATAGATGCCATGTTCAGTCGAGTGACTGGTGCAAAAATATTCACTAAACTCGATTTGAAACACAGTTTTTTCATTAGAAGAATCTTCACGAGACTACATGGGTTTTCAAGTGGATGGAGTAGTCTACAGATTTAGATTAGTGCCGTTCGGCATACAAAGCGCTTGTGCCTCAGTAGTAAGAGCATTACATAAAATACTAGATAAATATGAATTTGTAATACACTATATCGACGACATATTGATATTTTCTGACAACATAGAGAAGCATCTAGAATACATCAAAATTATTCTACAAGATTTAGACAAGGCAGGTTTGAAATTAAATTTAGAGAAGTGCAAATTTTATCAAGAAACAGTAATTTATTTAGGGTTTAAATTGACAACAAATACATTGAAATGGACTCAGAGCGAACAAGAGTAATCCAAGAATATCCAAGACTAAATCAGCTTAGAGGATTCCTTGGGATGATAGGATATTTTAAAAGATTAATACCTGACCTGACAAAAAAGGAATTACCTCTCATTAACCTACTTAAGAAGGATCAAAAATGGAAATGGAATGATGAGACCGCTAAAGCATTTGCAGAAATTAAGAATTATTTTACAAAGAGATTAAAATATATCACCCCGACTATGGAGAAAGATTTGGGTTGCAGACTGATGCATCAAAAGACAGATTAGCAGGAGTATTGTTACAGCGGTACAACGAACACCAATATCCAATTTATTTTCTTTTTAGAGTAACCAAAAAGCATGAACGAGGATTATTCAGAATTGGAGTTATGTAGCATAATATTTTGCATAACAAAACTTAGATTCCTATTATTAGGCAGTGAATTTACTATAGAAACTGATAACTCAGCATTAACTTCAATTCTGAAGAACAAATATGGAAATAGTAGTGTGCATCGTTGAGCACTGCTGTTGCAGGAATATTCCTACAAAATCGAACACATAGCTGGAAGAGATAATAAAATATCTTTAGCTTTATCGAGATCGGACAGAAAGAACCAAATTTCATCTTTGAAAATGGGAATCAACATTTTTAAGAATCAAAAAGGTCGATATTCTTTGGAAGAGATAGTAGAAGATCAAAGCAAAATGACTGATATAAAAAAATTGAAAAGTACAAAGAAATGAAGATGGAATATATTTTAAGCAAACAGATGACAAAGAATTATATTATATCACTAAAGAACTAGCCAGAAAAATATTAACAGATCTACACTTAGAATATGGACATATTGGGTCTAGAAAATTATATAAAATGTTTAGAGAGAATTATACAACAAAGAAAGACATGGCAATGTGTAAAGAAATAACAAATAAATGTGAGAGTTGTCAAAGATCCAAATTTAAAAATTATAAAAATGCTAATATTCCAAAATCTATAATCGCTCTAAATAAATTACAGATAGTTTCCATAGATTTTGTTAGCAATTTAATTATGACAAGAAAAGGACATATATTGGTAATTGTGGATATATTTTCAAAATATTTAAAATTATACCCTTACAAAAGGACAAATGTCCATGAAGTTAAGAAAGCATTAAATCAATACATGAGTGAAGTGGGAAAACCAGAAAATTTAATATTAGATAATGCTATGTATTTCCAAAGTGAGAGATTTTTAAATTATTTAGAAGAAAAAAGAATAACACCAAAATTTACATCAATAAATAAGAAAGCATTAAATCAATACATGAGTGAAGTGGGAAAACCAGAAAATTTAATGTTAGATAATGCTATGTATTTCCAAAGTGAGAGATTTAGAAGAAAAAAGAATAACACCAAATTTTACATCAATACGTCACTCAAATTCCAATCCTTCAGAAAGGTAAATAAGGGAAGTTATCAAGTACCTAAGGATCTTCTGTAGTAGTAATCATACTAAATGGGATGAATCACTTCACAACGTAGAAAAAATAGTGAACACTACTGAGAACAGTGCAATGGAAGAAAATGCAAAGTGATAATGAAGGAACAACATCCAGAACGACCATGGATCATTGAAAACCCTGTAGAAAGTCGAGAAATGATACAAAGAATTAATAAGAAAATTGAGAGATTAGCAAGAAAACATAAAAAGAGAAGAAAAAAGAACCAGAGAAAAATCAGTTTTAAAAAGGGAGAACTTGTAATTGTCAAAGCTCTCAGGAATGCTAATAGAAGAAAAGGAGAGTGTGGAAAACTACTATGGCCTTACGATGGACCATACAATTTTGAAAATGAACAAGGAGTAAATAGCTATGTCTTAAAAGATATTAAAACAGAAATGATTAGAGGTGTTTATAATATAAATAGTTTATTCAAATATAACCAGTAGGATTTCCAAATATAAAATTTTGTCCAAAAATTTGTGAATATTTCATAACAAATTGTTTGTAAAAATTTAATATTTGTAAATGGGGAATTGTAATGAAATAAATTGTGAGTGTAATAAAATAGGTTCCAAGAATCAAAATTTAACTACCAATATTGTATAACCAGACATGAAATTTAGGGCATTTGAAATAGCAAAGTGAGCATGTTTGTTCACAAGGGAAGCATGTCATTGTGAGTAGTATATGAATAAATATATTGTAAAAACCCTAAATATCGTAGATCTAGTGGGAGAAATATAAGGTATACTTACAATTGAGTGCTAAAGTCCAAAACGATGATCATTATTACCAATATACAATAGCATCAAGTAAATCAGTGTAAAGTTTCCATGGCATAGTAAAAACACATTCATAGTAGCTAAAAATACAAAATCATATTAGAATCTAATTTAAACTGGAATTAAAGCTAATTTTGAGGAACAGAATTGAAATATCTAAATGTGAAAGTCAGGTACCATGTATAAAAAGTCGAGGGTTAAAACAGAAAATCAATCACATAAATGGGAAAAAATATATAAAATTCTAAAAGTAGACAACAAATTGAACAAAAAGAGTTTTAGTTGAATTGATAAAGATTAAGGGGGTAGAACATCTAAAAGTACATGTTAGAGTAAAATGGTTATCAGGTATTAAAAAAATTGTAACAATATAACAGCAAACAGAAAGGAAACTAGTTAGGAATACGTGCAGAGATTCAAATAGTATAATGTAAACAAGAATAGGTCAAAAACAGTTCAATAAACTTAAATTTTGAGGAAAATAAAGAAAGGTATTACAGGTTAGAATTTCATTTAAAGTCCAAAACTAAATAAAACAGATTTCAAAAGTGTTACAAGTACATCAAAATGGACAGGAAGGCTTAAAGAATACATTTCATGGGGAAAATATCAAGGGAAATCATTTTAGAGAAAAATATTCAAGTTCAAAAGAAAATATCAAAACACAGAATTTCAATTGCAAAATACAAGACTAAGTTTTTTATATCAATAAAACCAGTATTTTTCCTAGATTTTAATGAAACAAAATACAAAGGGTTTAATTAAAAGTTTTATTTCATTAATTATGACAATATGAATTAATTCTTATAAAGATTCAGATGTTTTACGAATTTCTATAAATTACCTGTGATCAAATACAACACAATTAAAAGTTGCAGATGTAAAAAGACCAAACTATAAAAGATCTTTCTTTGGAGCAACAGAACACGCCCAGAGGAAAGAAGAGAGTTTTTCAGCTGGACGCTTTAAAAGTGATAAAAGGTATTTAATAATAAAAACAATGATGAATGTGTCTTAATTGAATTTTGTAAATATGTTTCTTATTTGATAAGGTTTATTGTTTGATATTTCATGATTTAGTAGTTAGGTGTATATAATATATAAAATAAGTAATATGGGTAATTTTTGATTTTGGAAAACTCCACATTTCTGAACACTAGTATTAATAGAGATTAGCGTTGAAATAATTGTTCAAAAATAATTAATGTTTGAAATATTTATTTAGTTAAAAAATTTGTAAGTTAAACATGCTAAATTCCACAATAACAAAATAAAATATTAATTACTATCAGAATAATTACAATCATTATAATAGGCGACCAACATGAATCAAAGAATCATATTCAAAATGAATTTAATAAAAATAATATACATAATTAAAAGTAAAACTATTTCATTTAAAAATTTAACTAATTTCATAACAAAAACATATTAATAATAACTAAAATAATAAATCAAGAACCTGGCAAGGGCTCCCACAGAGCTAAACCCTTTTGATATGTAGTATATCTGGAGTTTAGTGAATTTTCCCCTAAGGGCACACTATGTGTGCCTTAGAGGGAGTGTGATGCCATACTTTGTATGGTCAAGTCGGAATCAAGAATGATGTCACCAAGAAAGGCAGCTATCCACTACTCCGAATCGATGATACTCTGAACACACTACCAGGCTCCCGTTGGTTCTCCACACTAGACCTAAAAAGTGGACATTGGCAAGTTGGTCTACACGCAAACGACAGAGAGAAGACAGCGTTCTACACCAGTAAAGGGCTGTTTCAGTTCACGGTCATGCCCTTTGGGTTTTGTAATGCACCCGCTACATTTGAGAGGCTAATGGAGTATGTACTGAGCGGGTTAACATGGAGGACGTGCTTAGTATACCTCGACGACATTCTAGTCATGGGTCAGACATTCGACGAACATCTGCCAACCTGAGACTTAACCCGAAGAAGTGTTCCATGTTCCAAAAAGAAGTAGAGTTTTTGGGCCACGTCGTTTCCGAGTCAGGAATCCCCACCAACAAAGAAAAGATAGAAGCCATCCGTGATTGGCCAGTCCCAAGAGACAAGCATGAACTCCGAAGCTTCTTGGGCCTCTGTTCCTACTACAGGTGATTTGTTGAGGGATTTGCCACCATTGCCGCGCCTCTACATCAGCAGACCACTGAGAAAGAGACCTTCCGTTGGAATCAGGATTGCGAAACAACATTCAGACGACTGTAGGCAGCACTATGTTCCAGCCCAATCCTAGCCTTTCCTACACAGTCCGGCAAGTTTATTTTAGACACCAACGCCAGCAACACAGGTTTGGGAGCCGTCCTATCCCAGGTGAAAAATGGTGAACAGAGGGTGATCGAGTACTACAGCCGTGGATTCTCGAAACCGGAAAGAATTATTGCATCACCAGAAAAGAACTTCTTGCAATAATAAGAGCTGTAGACCATTTCCACAAATACCTCTATGGTCGTCATTTCTTAATCCGAACAGATCATGCCGTCCTCAAATGGCTGCTGAACATGAAGACACCGGAAGGACAACTGGCCAGGTGGATGGAGAAATTACAGCAATACGATTTCAAGGTGCAACACCGTGCCGGCCGTTTGCACAATAATGACGATGCCCTATCCAGAAGACCCTGTAGAGCAGAATGCGGACATTGTCTTAAGACGGAACAGCGAGAGGGTATCTCCATCAGACAGATCCGAGTGCAGGCCAATGAAGACTGGACAACGGAACAGTGCATCCAGGACCAAATGGCTGATCCAAACATCGAACCAATCTTGTCACTCAAAACGAGATGGGCACCCAGGCCACGATGGGACGAGGTAGATAGATACTCCGGCGTGCTGAAATCGTTATGGGCTCAGTGGGACTCTCTAAGAGTAGACAATGGAATGCTCAAGCGAGTTTTGGAAAGCAACGATGGCCGAGAAACCAAGCCTTAACTGGTAGTTCCAAAGAAAAAGGTACCAGCCATCCTGACCGAAGTACATGGTGGGATTACCGGGGGCCATCTGGGCATGAACAAAACCCTAGATAAAGTTGGCCAGCGATACTACTGGGTAAATTACTTTGAAGACGTCAGAGCTTGGTGCCGGAAATGTGACACCTGTGTAGCCAGTAAGGGCCCGAAGACCCGGACCAAGGGCAGAATGCAGCAGTACAATGTTGTCGTCCCATTTGAGAGAATTGCCATCGATGTCGCCGGTCCGTTTCCCGAGTCTGAGAGGGGGAACAAATACATTCTGGTTGCAATGGATAACTTCAGCAAATAGCCTGAGGCATATGCGATACCCAACCAAGAGGCAACCACGGTAGCGACGGTGCTAGTAGAACAACTATTCAGCAGGTTTGGCGTCCCGATGGAACTACATTCAGATCAAGGGCGTAACTTCGAATCGAATGTATTCCAGAAGATCTGCACGATGTTGGGGATCAGGAAAACGAGAACAACACCATTACACCCACAGTCGGACGGAATAGTGGAAGATTCAACAGGACCTTGGAACAACACCTATCCAAAGTTGTCAGCAATAACCAGCGTGATTGGGATGAGCATATTCCCCTAATCCTGTTGGCATATCGCTCTGCCGTACATAATAGTACAGGCCTGACTCCAGCCAGGGTCCTATTCGGAAAGGAGCTGCGATTACCCTGCGATTTGGCTTTTGGCTCCCCCGAAGAACCTTCCCAAGACATCGACGATTATGCCGCCCAGCTCCGACATAACATGCGGAGCCCGAACGCAGATGTTTGCCACCAGTGACCGGATGAAGACGCGATACCACCTCAAGGCCAATTCAGTCGGGTTCCAAGAAAGGGACAAAGTCTGGCTGTACAACCCCCAACGGAGCAAGGGTAAATCCCCAAAGCTTACACCCGCCTGGGATGGTCTATACGAGGTGGTCAAGAGGCTTAATGACGTCGTCTACCGGATCCGTCGAAACCCCAGGGCTAAGTTGAAGGTGGTCCATTTAGATCGACTTGCTCCCTACCATGGAGAGGATGTTTCTGACCGGGACGATCAGAATTAAAGGGTGGCGGTGTAAAGAAATTTCCTTAAGCCGGCCCTGGTTTCATTACAGTACGACACCGATCACTTTTAGGAAAAAAAATATTCTAGAAATGGATCGGCAGCTGTAGAGTTGATAATGGATTGTACGAGAGTTTTCGATGCTGGTTTTATATAGGAGCGACCCATAATCGCGGCAGTCAGTTAGACAGCGCCAACGAGCGTATATTGTAATGTTATTGTGAATCAGCTGTTCTGTATAATTTGATGTGAATAAAAGTTCTAGAAAAGTGAAAGTGAATATTAGTTTTATAATTTTAAATTGAACCCAGGGACTATATAACAATTTGACGGCCTCTACTTCTAACCCCCGAAGTAAAGCTTCATTACTTTTCTTGACGCCACTTAGTCTTAGATTTCGTTGTACTTCTACATCTCTGAAACCGTTTATGAAACTCTGTGTGGCCAATTGATCTTTGATTTCCTCTGGCAGGTCTGGGTAGGACAAGTGTACTAACCGTCTAATCTCTGCTTCGAATTCTTGGAGGCTTTCACCGGATTTTTGCGTTTTCCCACTGAGTTGGATTGGTATACCTGGCACAAGGATTGATTGTCGTATCTCTTGTCCAAAATGGCGATGATCTTGTCGATATTGCTTTGTTCATCGACTGGAATGCTTTGGAGGACCGGACCTCTTAACGAAAATACCAGAGAAGTAGATTTTTCATGATTATCCCATCCATTAGCTGTAGCCACAGCCTCAAATTGCCGTTTATACATGGGCCAAGATGAACTGCCGTCGAATGTGGGTGGTTTAATAAAGGAACCTTTGGTACTCACGGTGTGCTGGTATTTTTCTCGCTGTAAGTCCTATTGCATTTTTTTGATTTCTGTTTCTACCTTGTTTTGGATGGCACTAATTTTATCTTGAACTGTGTTTTGAATAGAACTGATTTCAAACTTTACCTGGCTTTGGATGGAATCGAGGTCATCTACTTTGGTTTCATGAGTGTCCACGGTATTTTTTATGGTCTTAATGTCATCATTTATTTCTTTTATGTCTGACTCAACTATTTGCATTCTGTCATTAACTGTTTCATTAACTTGTGCTACTATTTGCATTAATTATTCAAATTGCAGTTGTCTTTTTTCTTCCGTTTTGCATTGTGTTTTTCAAATATTTTAAAGTCATTTTGTCATTTTAATTCAATTCGATCTTGTTTCTCTTCAAATACTTTAAAATCATTTTCTGAAGTTTCGAGAATAATCCTTCAATTAAGCTGTGTTGTTCACTTTTCATCGTGGAAACTAGATTTTGTTGTTTTTCTTCCACCGTAGTGACAAGATTTTCTAATTCTATTTTACGTTTTTCATCTAAAGATTTTACTAACCCTTGTTGAATTTCTTCTTGATGATGTTTCTCCTTCTTGTCACGTTTTTCTAGAATCTGGGCTATTTTTTTGTTAGAGTCGTCCATTTTTTCCATGCTACGGGTTTCCATAAATCAAATTACGATTTTAACTGTACTTAATCCCACTTCTGACACCATATTGTTATAAAGTTCGTGGGTCCAATTAAAATTATACAACTAATATTCATTTTCACTTTTCTAGAACTTTTATTTACATCAAATTATACAGAACAGCTGATTCAAATCACAATAACAATTCTACATATAAGCTCTTCGCTGTACTAACTTCTTGGGAAATGGCCTGCCTTATTTCTCCTGATCAACTGGACGAAATAAAGAGCGAAGTTGAGCGCGAATTATTTGGTCGAAATACAACATATCCAGAGCCTGAAACACCTTTGGCGCAAAGAGCGGATGAGATTCAAGAACTTCAACAAGAACAACCTGCCAACGTGAAATGGAAAGAGCTCTTATATACTATACTGGAACAGATCCATTGATTAGACCAACTCTTCCCGAACTAAGATCTTCTAAGAAACTGGGTATCGTCTTGCATGCTATGAACAAATTTATCTTGCCACACTATGTTTTAGGTGCTCATACGTTAGAGTCGCTACACACAATCACCTACTGTGCTGCAATTTCAATCTGCAGAACAATTGGGGTCGCAATAAGACGAAAGCAAGACCCTCCCCAATTTAGACAAACACCTCGAATACCACCTTGGCAAAGAAGGCTAGAAGTGAAAATTAATTCTCTTCGGAAAGATGTTGGAAGACTGACCGAGTACCAACGAGGGGTCAGGGACAACAGAATAGAAAGACTTGTCAAGACTATCATGGACAATAACCCAATACACTCTAAGTGGGATGGAGAAAACATCACATCTCAGCAATGTCTGGGCAGTCTACGACAAAAGCTCTCCTCCTACACAAGTCGATTGAAAAGGTACAAAACCAGTAACCAACGGAAACTAGACAACGCACTATTCCGAAAATCAGAAAAAGGGTTTTACAGAAAACTCAACAACATCAATAATAATGAAACCCCTAGTTATCCCAATAAAACGGCTATCGAGCAATTCTGGAAAACACAACTTTCCACAATAGTTTCCCATAACTCCAGAGCGAGCTGGATTAATGAGTAGGAGGCTTCATCTCAGAATTGTGATAGCATGCAACACCAACCATTTACAACGGAAGACACGTCCAACATAATGAAACCTCCATAACTGGAAAGCACCAGGACCAGATGGTGTGCAGAATTACTGGATAAAGAAACTTTACGCCACCCCCGAGAAATTAACAGTACTCATTAATGACATAATTATCCATGCACACAAGATGCCTAGTTTCCTTACGCATGGTGCTACATACCTATTACCAAAGGATAACCTATGTACACAGGACCCAGCAAAGTACCAACCAATCACTTGCCTCCCAACCTTTTACAAACTTATAACGTCGTGCATTAATCATCGCATTTTCAAACATTGTGAGCTGAACAACATAATTACCGAAGAGCAAAAGGGATGTGCTAAAAACTCGATGGGGTGCAAAGAACAACTAATAATTGATTCCGTTGTCTGCAATCAAGCCCACGCCAAACGACATGTCATATGTGGACTACAAAAAAGCCTTTGATTCAGTCCCACATGATTGGCTCATTCAAGTGCTGAAACTTTATAAGTAAATTGTTGTTGACTTTATAGAATATGTCATGACTACCTGGCAAACCAACATCTTTCTAAATGAAGCCGACTGTTCGATACAACCTGACTCTATCCCTATCAGAAGGGCTATATTCCAGGGAGACTCTCTTAGCCGGTGTGATTCTGCCTTGCCATGAACCCACTCTCACAAACTGAACTCGACTAACTTTGGGTTCAGTCTCAAGCACAACAACGTACAAGCATTAAATATAAACCATTTGTTATACATGAACGACTTAAAGTTGATGGCAGCTACGAAACAACAGCTGCATGATATGCTTAAAATAGCAGAAGGGTTATCTAGTTAAAGACAAAATACAGCAGGGGCCCTACGAAATGGGAGATAGCACCTCAATTGAATCCATGGAGGAAGGCCATACTTGCAAATACCTTGGAATAAAGCAGGCTCAACGAATTGATCACACCGCCATGAAAAAGGACCTAAGAACAGAGTTTTATAGAAGGATAAGACGACTGCTGAAGACCAAACTTAACAGTAAAAATCTATTTCAGGATATTAATACCTACGGGTGTTCAGTGCTTAGTTACTCTTTCGGTATAGTTAACTGGTTCAAGACCGACATTGAACAATTACAACGGAAAGTACTATTAACAAAAGCTCAAAATCACCATCCGAAGAGCTGTGTCGAACGTACAACATTGCTCCGGTGTGAAGGAGGAAGAGGATTGGCAGATATAGGAAAGTTACGTGATCAACAAATTTCTAATTTGCGTAATCATTTCCAGAGACTTGCAGAATTTTCTGATCTACACAGAATCATATGTCAGGTCGATGACTCAACACCTCTGCGACTGACAGAACAACAAGTTCAAGTATACCACCAGACAACTGATCAGAAACTGCTCAAATGGAAAGAAAAGCCCCTTCATGGAAGACATATAAATCACGTCAACCAAGATTATGTCGACAGTGCAGCGTCGAACTACTGGCTGATTTCTGGTCATATGTTTCCTGAAACGGAAGGCTTTATATTGGCAATCCAGGATCAAGTAATTCCAACTAAGAACTATCTAAAGTACATCGTCGAAGACCCTTTTATAAACAACGACAGATCCAGATATGGTTGCCAAACATCTGAATCTATCCAGCATATCACAGGAGGTTGCCAAGTATTCGCTGCAACTGAATACAAAGAACGACACGATGCTGTGACAAAAATACTGCACCTGGAACTAGCGCTGAAACTTGAGCTATCCCAGTCGATAAGAACACCCTACTATATATACAAACCAGAATCTATTTTAGAAAATAACAACTACAAACTGTACTGGGATCGGACGATATTGACCGATCGGACTGTTGCTCACAATAGACCAGATATATAGTTTTGGTAGATAAAGTCTCTAGAAAAACAACCTTAATTGACATAGCAATCCCTAACAACAATAATTTAAATATTAAGCAGACTGAAAAAATAGCCAAATATAGGGATTTAGAATTTCAAATACAGAGACAATGGGACATGAATGGGACGGTACCAATTGTTATGTCAACTACTGGCAAGGGCTCCCACAGAGAGCACACTATGTGTGCCTTAGAGGGACTGTGATGGCATACAATGTATGGTTAAGTCGGGGAATTAAGTCAGTATAATAAATAAATATATATTCCTTAATGCCTAAATATGATTTTTTGTTAAACTTAAACTAATCAATATTATCACTGCAAAGTTTAGACAGTCTAACAATAATAGTTTGTTTTTTGCCCCCACCTAATTAAGGGAATTTGAATTAACTGCCTATTCCTAACCAACCTAAAGGGAACATGAATATCAAATTTAGGTAGTATTTCAGGACAGTCAATACAATTAGTTAAAATTATAAATGCAAACATTAAGTCAGTCCTAACTCTTGCTGACCAAAGGGAACCAAATGACAGCCATACATCAAATGTGATAAATGTAATTGTCGAGAAATTATTTGAGTCTATTAATAAAATAAATCTTCTTACTAACTTTTAGATATAAGTACTCAGTATGATGTTTAAAAGATAAGTTGGAGTCAGAAATATTGCTGTGATCTTTTATATGGTCAACACGTTCTAGAATTTCATTATTTAGAACATAGGGAGTAAACGGAAGGAACTATTAACCAAAGCGAATGGTAAAGCATTTTTTGCTATTCAATAGCAACCCATTTGCACCAATTTTCAAAAGCTAGTAAATCCTGCTGTTATAACATTGAATCAGTTGGAGATGTAATTGCTCTAAAAAAAGTAAAAACTTACTACTTAATATTATTCGGTATACGTCATTTATAAATAGAGAGAAGAGCAATGGCCTAGTTGCGTACCTTGACCAACCCCTGATTCAACATTGATAGGAACTGATTTAAAGCTGTTTATTTTTACAATCTGTTGACGACCGATCAGGAATGACCTAAACCAGTTTAACAATGAGTCATGAAAACCATAAGCCTCTAATTTTCGGAGCAGCAAATCAATGTTAACGAGATCAAAAGCTCTGGATAGGTCTGTTTATATATAATCTACAACCGTTCCATTATACGTATTAGAAGCTAGATAGTCATGATATACAGAAGGATAGTTGATCTGGCTGTGAGAAGTCAGTGCTCTTCCGAGATAATAAACTCTCTAACATATTCCTACTTTTTGTTGAAAACTTGTTTATCTAGCATTTTTGCAAAAATAGTATATTTATTAATTGGGCGATAATTGTTGAGATCCGAAGTTTTACAAGCTTTATATGCACTGGTGTAATGTATGATAATTTCCATGAATCAGGATAAATACCTAAGCTAATAGAAGCATTGTAAAACATAGTTACCCACAATTTAATACTCTTGAAAAAGTGATACTATAAATACTATTATAAACTCCGTGGGTTTAATTAAAATTTAAAAACTAATTTTCACTCTCACTTTCTAGAAATTTTTATTTACATCAAAATATACACAACAGTTGATTCGAATATCACAATAATAATACAACATAAGCTCTTCGCCGCACTAACTGACTGATGCGATGAAGGGCCTCTTCTTTTAAAATCAGCATCGAATCCCCTCGTACAATCCAGTATCAATTCTACAGTTGCCGAGCTATTTCGAGATTAATTTTTTGTCCTCCCAGCGATCAATGTCGTATTGGAATGAAACCAGGGCCGGCTTAGTTAAATTTCGTAATACTGCCCCCTTTAATTCTGATCGTCCCGTTTAGAAACATCCTCTCCATGGTAGGGAGCGAGTCGATCTAACTGGACCGCCTTCAACTTAGCCCTGGGGTGTCGAGGGATCCGGTAGACGACGTCATTAAGCCTCTTGACCACCTCGTATGGACCATCCCAGGCGGGTGTATGCTCTGGAGATTTACCCTTGATCCGTTGGGGGTTTTACAGCCAGACTTTGTCCCTCTCTTGGAACCCGACTGAATTGGCCTTGAGGGCGTATCGCGTCTTACCGGTCACTGGTGGCCAACATCTTCGTTCGGGCTAATTCGTGTATTGCTAGCATGTTATGTCGGAGCTGGTCTTGGTTGATGTCTTGGGGAGGTTCTTCGGGGGAGCCAAAAGCCAAATCACAGGGTAATCGCAGCTCTTTTCCGAATAGGACCCTGGCTGGAGTCAAGCCTGTACTATTATGTATGGCTGAGCGATATGCCAACATGAATAGGGGAATATGATCATCCCAATCACGCTGGTTACTGCTGACAACTTCGAATAGGTGTTGTTCCAAGGTCCTGTTGAATCTTGCCAGCATTCCGCCTGACTGTGGGTGCAATGGTGTTGTTCTCGTTTTCCTGATCCCCAACATCGTGCAAACCTTCTGGAATACATTCGATTCGAAGTTATGCCCCTGGTCTGAATGTAGTTCCATCGGGACGCCAAACCTGCTGAATAGCTGTTCTACTAGCACCGTCGCTACCGTGGTTGCCTCTTGGTTGGGTATCGCATATGCCTCAGGCCATTTGCTGAAGTAACTGCTGCAATCTGCCTTTGGTCCGTGTCTTCGCGCCCTTACTGGCTGCACAGGTGTCACATTTCCGGCACCAAGGTCTGGCGTCTTCAAAGTAATTTACCCAGTAGTATCACTGGCGAACTTTGTCTAGAGTTTTCTTCATGCCCAGATGGCCCCCGGTAATCCCATCATGTACTTCGGTTAGGATGGCTAGAACCTTTTTCTTAGGACTTGGTTTCTCGGCCATCAGTGCTTTCCCAAACTCGCTTGAGCCTTCCATTCTCTACTCTTAGAGAGTTCCATTGGGCCCATACCGATTTCAGCACGCCCTCGTCCCATCGTGGCCTGGGTGCCCCTCTCGTTTTGAGTGGCAAGATTGGTTCGATGTCTGGATCAGCCATTTAATCCTGAATGCACGGTTCCGTTGTCCAGTCTTCATTGGCCAGCACTCGGATCTGTCTGATGGAGATACCCTCTCGCTGTTCCGTCTTCAGACAATATCCGCATTCTGCTCTACAGGGTCTTCTGGATTCCACCTTGAAATCGTATTGCTGTAAAATCTCCATCCACCTGGCCAGTTGTCCTTCCGGTGTCTTCATGTCCAGCAGCCATTTGAGGGCGGCATGATCTGTTCGGATTAAGAAATGACGACCATAGAGGTATTAGTGGAAATGGTCTACAGCCCTTATTATTGCAAGAAGTTCTTTTCTGGTGACGCAATAATTTATTTCCGGTTTCGATAATCCACGGCTGTAGTACTCAATCACCCTCTCTTCACCATCTTGCACCTGGCATAGGACGGCCCTCAAACCTGTGTTGCTGGCGTCGGTGTCTAAAATGAACTTGCCGGACTGTGCAGGAAAGGCTAGGATTGGGCTTGAACATAGTGCTGCCTTCAGTCGCCTGAATGATGTTTCGCAATCCTGATTCCAATGGAAGGTCTCTTTCTCAGTGGTCTGCCGATGTAGAGGCGCGGCAATGGTGGCAAATCCCTTAACAAATCGCCTGTAGTAGGAACAGAGGCCCAAGAATCATCGGAGTTCATGCTTGTCTCTTGGGACTGGCCAGTCACGGATGGCTTCTATCTTGTCCTCGTTGGTACGGATTCCTGACTCGGAAACGACGTGGTCCAAAAACTCTACTTTTTTTTGGACATGGAACACTTCTTTGGGTTGACTCTCAGGTTGGCGTTATTAATTCTGGAGAATACTTAGCCCAGGTTTTTCAGATGGTCGTCGAATGTCTGACCCATTACCAAAATGTCGTCGAGGTATACTAAGCACGTCCTACATGTTAACCCGCTCAGTACATACTCCATTAGTCTCTTAAATGTTGCGGGAGCATTACATAACCCAAAGGGCATTACTGTGAACTGAAACAGCCCTTTTAGTAGTGCAGAACTCTGTCGTTTTCGTGTAGACCAACCTGCCAATATCCACTCTTTAGGTCTAGTGTGGAGAACCAACGGGTGCCTGCAACGGGGTAGTGGATAGCTGTCTTTCTTGGTTCCATCCTTCTTTTTAACTAGCGGAGTGAACCATGGGCTTATGGATGACTCAATAACTCCATTTTCTAACACGGAGTCGATGTTTTCCTCGACTGCCTGTTGTTGCCCCAATGGTAGTCGCCTAGATGGTATTCTGATGGGTTGATCTTCCCCGGTATCTATTCGGTGCTGGATGATGTTGGTGCGACCGGTGGTTCCATCTTGACTGTTAAAAATTTGCCAGTGCTCTGTGATAAATTGCTTGGCTTTCTTCTGTTCCTCTGGTGTCAGCAAACTGCTGTAAGAACTCTTTACTGGGCCCGTCTCCTTCACCGATGTCTGGTACCCTTCTTCGCAATTGATGATGGTTTCGACTGGCTCGGAACAAGCTAGCTCTTGACCATTGGCAATTCTGATGTCGTTGTTGGACAAATTCAGGACTCTAATTGGTATATCTCGTCCGGTTTTAACTATAGCCCGTCCAAGTAAGTTGTCATGAGCTGAGTGTACGGGCTCCACCACTCCAACGCACCTCCCAGGATTGATTTCTAGCTACCCATGAATAATCTGTTCCGTTCGACCGGGAATTCGGGCTGGAGATTTTGCTACAATTTTTATGGAGGTCGATGAGCTGTTAACGGGCCGTTTCAATACAAATTCCTCATTTAGGAACCGAAGGACATCATATCTCGGGTCGAACATAAATCCATGCAGGCTAATTGGGTCCATACCCAGTATAAAATCGTCCCCAATATTCGCTACCAGGACCCTATGCCGGATCATGTTGTCCCCTATCTGTAGCACGACATCTGCCTCACCCTGTATTGACATGGACTCGCCGGTGACTGTTCTGAGCTGGATATTGTTAACTGGCCGGATTTCCGAAGCCCTCAATACCCTGGACTTGGAAATGGACACAGTGGCGCTGGTGTCGATGGTGATGGTAATTGCTCGGCCATTGATGGTGCCCCTGATGATTAGGCTGCTGCTATCTCGGCAAAATCCCGGATGGATAGTGTTTTGGGGGCTGGTGGAGGTCAGTCACCATTCGCCCCCTTATGCTGACTTTCTGACGGTCCCTGAACATGGGGCTGTTCTGTTGGTTACCCCTGGTCGGTGATCGTTCAGGTAGCCTCACTCTACAATCACGTTGAACGTGCCCTTCCGTACACAACGGTAACATGCTCTTCTGGTATTAGTTCTCTGTGACTGTTCTAATAGTTTGTTCATACCAGCCAACAGTGCTTGGAATGGTGACTCTGGCTCTTCCTGGTTGAAGAAAACTGCTCGGACCCTCGGCTTGGACATGTTCATGACGGCCTCTACTTCTAACGTCCGAAGTAAAGCTTACTTTTATTGACGCCAGTTAGTCTTAGATTTCGTTGTACTTCCACATCTATGATACCGTTTATGAAACTCTGTGTGGCCAATTGATCTATGGTTTCCTCTGGCAGGTCTGGGTAGAACGAGTGCACTAAACGTCTAACCTCTGCTTCGAATTCTTGAAGGCTCTCAACGGATTTTTGCATTTTTCCACTTAGTTGCATGAACTTGTCAAAATTGCCTTGTTCATCGACTGGAATGCTTTGGAGGAGTTCTAAGGCCGGACTTCTTAAGAAAATTACAAGAAACGTAGATTTTACTTGGTTATCCCATCCATTAGCTGTAGTCACGGCTTCAAATTGCCTTTTATACATGGGCCAAGATGAACCTCCATCAAATGTGGGTGGTTTGCTAACGGAGCCTTTGGTACTCATGGTGTTCTGGTATTTTCCTCGCTGTAAGTCCTGTTGCATTTTTTTAAATTTCTGTTTCTACCTTGGATGGCACTAATTTTATCTTGTACTTCACTTTGTACTGTTTTTTAATGGAACCGATTTGGTCTTAAACTGTGTTTTGAATTGAACTGATTTCAAATTTTACCTTGCTTTGGATGGAATCGAGGTCATCTACTTTGGTTTCAAGAGTGTCCATGGTATTTTTTATGGTCTTAATGTCATCATTTATCTCTTTTATGTCTGACTCAACTATTTGCATTCTTTCATTAACTGTTTCATTAACTTGTGTTACTATTTGCATTAATTATTCAAATTGCAGTTGTCTTTTTTCTTCTGGTTTGCCTTGTTTTTCTTCAATATTTTATTTTATTTTTTTTTTCATCTAATAATTTAAATTCATTTTGTCTTTTTAATTCAAATTTCGAGAATAATCCTTCAATTAAAGTTTGTTGTTTTTCATCTATAGATTTCACTAACCTTTGTTGAATTTCCTCCTGATGTTGTTTCTCTTTTTTGTCTCGTTTTTCCAGGATCTGGGTAATTTTTTCATCTAGTCCATCCGTAATCTGTTTGAATATTTTTTTGTAGTCTCGTCCATTTTTTCTTTTTCTATATTTCGGGTTTCCATAAATCAAATTGCGATTTTAACTTCACTTCGACACCAAATTTGTTATTAACTCCGTGGGTTCAATTAAAATTTAAAAACTAATTTTCACTCTCACTTTCTAGAAACTTTGATTTACATCAAAATATACACACAACAGCTGATTCGAATATCACAATAATAATACAACATAAGCTCTTCGCCGCACTAATAAACCGTCAGCTGGTGACAGATTTTGGTCCACTATTTTCTCTCTTCTGGCTCGGTGGTGGTTGAAAAGTGTGTTAGTGTTGAGTACAATGCCGCAAAATTTGCGGGAAAATAGTGTGGCTAACATCGGAAAGAATCGTTTTCCATTTTCCGAAAAAAAAACATGTTTTGGAGCAATTTTTTCGCTTCTGGCTTGTTGACCAATCGAAAGCTATGAAGCAATCAAGCAGCAAAATGCGATAGCCAGAAATGGCACCTGTGGCTAAAGGGTGTAAATAAGGACGAGTTCCTGTAAGAAAACGTTACAATGTGCCGTGATTTTATCGCTTCTGGGAATTGGAAGTCTGAAAGTTGACATAGCGAGTAGTCCATAAAAAAATTGCCATAAGGTTTGTTAGTGGCTAAGTAAGGTTAAGGACCGGAAAATTTTGAGGAAATTTTCAACGTTTTTACCGTCATTTTCTCATCAATGAAATTAAGTGCAATATTAACTTTAAAAACTAAGAATCCGTCATGGAAATTGCCATAAGCGTCGGGTGTGGTCTTGATACTAAAAAAAATTAGTAAACTTGCAGAAAAATATGTGAAAAGTGCCACCATTTTGTTTTTCATGGCTTTTGGCATACGGCTAAAGAAGGTTATTATAACATCATATAACAAAAGCCATAAGTGTCGGGTGTGGCTTTCATAATTAAAAAAATTAATATATGTAAGAAATGCATTTAAAAAATAGTTGTATTTTTTTAAATATATTCATGCTATTTCGTATGTGCTCTGAAAAAAAATTCTAGTACCCTTATAAAAATAATTAAGAGTTGGACGCGGCCTTCAGAAATTGCCATTATTTTGTTTTGTATCGCATTAAGCCTGTGCCTGGAAAACTTACTTTAAGCACAAATATAAATACCTGAAAATTATGAAATGTTATATATATATATATATATATATATATATATATATATATATAGGCTGCTTTCCGTTACTAACACTTTGTCTCTTTGTATTGTTATATAAGAAGTGTACTAACTTACAATTCACACGTTAAAGATACCATAAGTGGTTGAACCACAAGTGACTTGACACAAGTAACATATTACAACTACCTAGAATTCTTAGAAGTCACGTAAACGCTTTGTTCACATGAGAACTGATGACGTCAGTATTTTTGTGTTATAAATGTAACCGCAAACTATTCATAGCGTTCATTATCTTCAAATAACTTAGTACTTATAATATTGTAACTCAAATATATAATTTTTTTGTGAAATAAATAATTTTTAAAAAAGTGAATTTAGTGAAACCAAATCTAAAATTGGGGCAGTAAGTAGGATTTCCCAGACGTAATTAGAACAAAATACATTCTAACTAATTACGGTGGTTTCCTAACCTTCGCGGATACAAAGAATCTACTTGGACAAACAACTATCGAGCTCAACAAGGGAACAAGCAGCGGCTACCAGTGTTCAGTGACGGATAGAACAAGTCCTATGATAGGAATAATCACGTAAGCCTTAAAAAGTTATAATATTTAATAATTTTTGAACAACCAGTTCTATCATTTTTCCTATTTTAAGTGAACCATCTTAAACATTTACCCTGAACGAATCTTGAAATTTTATTTCGTATTTTATTTTGATAGTTTAAGAAATTCCAAATATTTATTTATGTTTATACCTTTATTCGACTTGATATTCTTTTAGAACCAGTAATAAAAATTTACTTCTTATATTTTTGTTCATTTTAATTACGATCACAATTATTTACTTCGCTTTTTCCAAGCTTTGTATTTTCCTAAAAATCTTGAGTAAAAACACAAAATGTTAGAAACTAGAGCCGTAGCACAAAATGTAGATGGGAACCCAATATTTTTAAACACATTTATCTGTTCTTGCTATACCGCATATAATATGGCATCTGATAATCAGCAAGTTTTGTTAATTCTCGACATTAAAACAAACTCCGTGGACGAGCAGCCGAACTAGTCAATTCACGTGACCCCCGTCATTTAGCGGACATTCAAAGTCTATTAGAAAACCATTTTAGAGATCCAAGGAATCTCTCCGCCCTCATTCAGGACCTGCAAAGAATGAGGCAACTACCAAACGAGTCTCCATTGACATTTTCAGCTAGGCTTCAAACGCACCAAGCTAAAATGTTAGCAGCTGTTAATAAACAAAATCTAACTGTCAAGGAGAAACAGGCCAAATTGACTTAATCGAGTCAATGGCTGTAACTAGCCTACTTACGGGTCTAGAGCCGAAAATTGGCCAAATTGTGCGAGCCAGTCATCCCAGAGATATCCTGACCGCTATTTCCCGTATTGAAAGAGAATTACAGTTGTCTAACCTTAAACTCAAAAAGTCTCGGTCAACCGAAATGCACCCCAACCGCCTCGTAAACCGAATAATGGTCCAACCTCAAAACAATGTTCGTTTTGCAAAAAGATCGGACATTTCAGCAGCGAATGTTTCATCAGAATGGGACAATCCCAGACTAACCAAAATTCTCACCCAAACTACTCGGGCCATCGCCCATATTATGCGAATCAGTCTGCTAATCAACCTACGAATTTTAATAATAGGCCTCAGTTTTCTCACCAACAACAACAACCCTCAACGAGTAGACCAATCCCAACTTCTAGTAATTTCAGGCCAAATCCGAGTTTCTTCAAACAACAACAGAAACCTCATCACTTGAACAATTCGATCCGTATGAACATAACTATGATTTTTCTTACAATGAGCAACATAATTTTCAAATACCAACTGAATACAAAACCGTATCAGACAATTATTACCCTGATATATAAAAACATGACAAAGTCGAATATCATTCAAACGAAAATGTTTGTAATGATAATTATAACCAAAAATATGATGAATATTACGATAGCGAACAGTTTTCTTCCCGACAAAATTTTCAGACTACCCCGATAGAAGCAAAACCTCCCGATCACGAGATCTCCGATGTTCAAACACAAATTCAAACGATGAACTTGGACGATTTCAATCCAAACCTAAACTTTCCCGAACAGAATTTTTTATAAGACCAGTTCTTTCGGTCAATTCGAAAAACCTGTACTATATTACTGACTCTTCAAATACATAAAAACTCCTTATTGACACCGGAGCAGGATTGTCAATATTTACGCCCGAAACTTGCCAACGATTTCCCGAAAATGTAGTCATCCAAGGAATCACAGATCAGAAAATCCACCCTTGTACCTTTTAATGTCGCCGACCCATACAAGGTGTATATTTGTAACATTGAAATTGAATTCGACGGATTCCTGGGTTCAGATTTCCTTGAACACTATAACTGCGTTATAGACTTTAACAGCAAACAACTAGTCACCAATTTTAAAACCTTACCTCTCTACAAAGTTACGGATGATACTGTCATGCGTACTCAGAATCCTTCAAGTTTCAATAACTGCATCCCGGTTAATACATTATCTTTAGAACCGAACAGAACAAATATGTAAATTAAAATGTAACCTCACTAATACTGAGGCTTTCTTATCCTCTGCCGAAATAGAAAAAGTTTATCTTCCCCATACCTTTGTTAAAATTAATGAAAAAGGCGAATTTCTTACGTCAATTTTGAATGCAAATGCTGTTCCCAAAACTGTTAATTTCGACAATTTGAAACTCGAACCGATAAACAATTTTTCCGTAAATACTCTTTCAAAAATTACTCACAAAACTTAATCCAACCTGACAGTCAAACCACAATTGACCTTTACGAACGAAATCAGACATTCAATAGATACAACGCGAAACCCTCTTTCACAAAATCATATCGGTATCCCCAAATCCACAAACAAGAGGTAAAAAGTCAGATATCAAAGATGCTTGACCAAGGCATTAGACTTCCGTCTAACTCGCCATGGTCATACCCGGTTTGGGTAGTTCCCCAAAAAACTAGACACATCTGGTACCCAAAAGTGTCGAATCTTCGAAGAGGTAACAACAAAAATTTCGGTCCCGGTATCTCGGAATATCGTAAATTCGGGGTAGAAGTATAATTGTACCAATAAAACATCTGTGTTCAGCACCTAAAGTAAAACAGATCGCAACATCTGTGTTTTACAAACTATTATACTGAAAAAAGTACAGGCCTGGTAATGCAAGATGACGGGGCTAAACTGTAAACAATGCAAACTCGAAATAAAAAGGAATAATCCGAAAGTTGTCTGTGTTATGTGTAATGAGAAATACCATTTAAAATGCGGCAATATAAATGAAGAGGAAAATAGAGTCATTGTGAACAATAAACGTGTTAAATATACATGTGAAAACTGTGAGAACAACAACTTGTTCAAGTGTTGATGGGTATGAAAGACCAATTATCTGAGTGCATCGATACAATTCGTCAACAAGGAGAATTAATTAAACAGCATAGCGCAATAATTACGAAGTTTCAGATCACCAAAAATGAAGTAGACAAACAACAATCATATGCAGACGTGTTAAACAATAAAAAAGAAATTCTAATGATAAGACCAACAAGAGATCAGGAGAATAGTATAACAGTAAATGACATTAAGAATAAAATTGATCCGGGTACATTGGCAGTAGGAGTCGAAAATATAAAAAACATAAAGGAAGGAGGTATTATAATGAGTTGTGCAAATGCAGATTCTAAAGGCATTATAGCGGACAAAGTTAAGCAAGAGTTGGGTGACAAATACAAAGTGGAAGAACCAAAGTACAGAAACCCTCAAGTTATCATAACTGGGGTAGAAGCGAAAGAAATAGATGAAACAAACGAAGAAATAGTAAAAAAAATGGTGAAACAAAACTCGTTACAAGATATCGATAGTATAGCAGAGGAAAATTTAAGGGTAATTAGAAAATATATAAATAAAAATAGAAGAAATTGTGGTAGTGTAGTGGTGGAACTTAAGAACATGGAAGTTTATGATTATATAATAAAACAAGGAAAGCTAAATTTTGGATGGAGAATTTGTAAAATATATAAACACTTTAATATAATACAGTGCATAGGATGTTATCGATTTAATCACTTTGTTTCGGATTGTAAAAATGATGTAACGTGTTCAAAATGCTCAGGAAAACATAAAACCTCTGAATGTAAGTCAGATGTAGTTAATTGTATAAATTGCTTAAATACCACACAAAAATTGAATATAAGATTAGATACTAAACATAAAGCAACAGATAAAGAATGTCCATGTTATAAGAGAATAATAGAAAGGGTGTCTGAAAAAAACTAAATCATGCTCGTAGCAAATAGTTAGCAAAAAATAGTATATTTAAACTGTCAAGGATATTTAAATAACAAAACAGAACTTGACATATTAATTAAAGATTGGTCTCCACTAATTGTTTGTCTAGTAGAAACACATATTGGTAGTTCAGTTACTAATAGTGAATTACAAATTGCAGGGTATAATTTCATAAACTGCATTACAGAAAACCGACGTACAGGGGGTGTATTAATATACATTAAAGAGGGACTAAGTTATATTACAAAAATAAACGAATGTATAGAAAAAAATTGTTGGATTGTCTCCTTAGAATTAAAAATTAACAAAAATAAATATCTAATAAATACATTATATCATCCTCCAAAAAATAAAGATTCTGATTTTTTAAGTTATTTCGAAGAATTGATTGAAAATTACAATTCATTTAATGGTGATATTTTTTTCATTGGAGACTTTAACCTTGACCAGAGTAACGATTCATTTTATTCGAATAAATTAAAAAGTATTATTTATCAATCCGGACTGAAACAAATTATTAAAGAACCTACAAGAATAACGCAACATAGCCGAACAATAATTGACCTGGTAATTACAAATAATCCTAATTTAAAATATAAAGTACATTTGAGTCCAAAAATTAGTGATCATCTCATTATTTCTGTCAATTTTCAAAATGTCCTCCTAGCGGTAACACAAAAACAATTATTAAAAAAAGATGTATGGCAAATTATATTAGTTCAGAATATCAAAATTCACTTTTAAATAAAGATTGGCAAAATAATACAACTGATGTAAATTTGATGGCCAATACCTTAACAGATAACATTAAATCGGCACTAAGTACTATATGTCCTATTAAAACATTCGTATCAAAAAAAAGTCATTTGGATAACAACTGGATAAATACTAACATTTTGAATAAAATAACGGAACGAAACTCATTATATAAAAGAGCTGTCTTCACTAACCTTACTGAGGATTGGAACAATTTCAGATCTAAAAGAAATGAAGTAACATCCCTAATAAAAAGAGAAAAGAAAAAACATATAGAAAACATTATCAAATATAACAATAAAACAGAAATTTGGAAGAAAATTCAAAAAGTTTTACCAAACAATAAAAGTAAAATTAGTGAGTATATTATTTTTGAAAACAATAAAGTCTACGGTGACCTAGATATTGCCAATAAATTTAATACGTATTTTATTGATAGTGTTAATAACATAGTGTCGAATATTCCCAAGTTTAAAAATATTAAGTTTTATCTAGATAATATCATTGTTGAAGAGACATTTCAAGAATTTAATGAGATTTCTTTTTCTGAATTAAAAAAAATTGTTAATGATCTTCCCCGTAAAGCTGGAATAGATGGAATATCTACTGAAATCATAAAAGATACTTTTGCTGTAATTGGTAATAGGTTCTATGATGTCATCAAATGCTCTTTAGAATATGGCATATTTCCAGATGAGTGGAAAACTTCAGAAATTGTACCAATACAAAAGGTTTTTAATACTGTTAACTGTGAAGAATATAGAGCTATAAATATTGTACCAATATATGAAAAAATCTTAGAAATAATCGTTAAAAACCAACTTTCGAATTACTGTGAGAAAAATAATATCATTATTACCAACCAATCTGGGTTTAGACAAAATCATTCATGTGAGTCAGTTATAGTAAACATATGTGATACATGGTTAAGACACTTAGATGAAAATAAAATTGTAATAGCAGTATTTTTGGATTTTAAACGAGCATTTGAAACTATTAACAGAAATATTTTAGTAAAAAAATTGGAAAAAATAGGTTTAAGTGGTAACGTCCTTACATGGATTAAATCGTACCTAACAAATAGACAGCAGAGAGTAAAATATGGTAGCAGTGTTTCTCAAATTAATGAAGTAAAACATGGTGTACCCCAAGGTACAGTCTTGGGTCCATTACTATTCATATTGTATATCAATGATATGGTTAAATATGTAGAACATGTTCAAATTGAAATATTTGCAGATGACACAATGTTATATTTAACTGGTTCCGATCCTAACCAAATGTTCGAATCCATAAATAAAGATCTTACGAGAATATATGAATGGCTCTGTGATAATGATTTGGGTGTGAACATTAAAAAATGCAAATACATGATAGTAGGTTCTAAGAATAATTTGAATAAAATTGATACAAATAATTTATCCATTAACCTGAATAACACTAAGTTAGAAAAAGTAAACCGAATGAAATATTTAGGAGTAATTATAGACGAAAACTTGAATTTCATAGAACATGCGAACTATATTGCGAACAAAATGTCAAAAAAAATGTATCTTGTTAACCGTATTGGTAATTATTTAGACATTAATTGTAAGGTTCTGTTATACAAGAGCCTCATTTCACCCCACATTGAATTTTGTGCAAGTATTCTATGTAACCTAAATCAAAATAATGTACAAATGTTACAAAAAATTCAAAATAAATGTATGAGAAATATTTTAAAATGTAGCAAATATACCCCTATTAAGTTAATGTTAAACGTTTTAAATTTTATGAATGTAAAACAAAGAATTATATTTAAAAATTTAGATTTTATTTACAAAATTAAATACAAAATGGTACCACAATATTTATACAACAACTTAATTCATGTCGGCCATATACACCAATATAATACTAGACAAATAAGAGACTTTTATGTAGCAAATAGTAATAGTAATAAACTGACTAAATCAACACTGTATGGAGGTCTGATCCTTTATAATTCTTTACCTGATAGTATTAAAAATTCTGGAAATTATTATACATTTAAGAGATGTTTATGTATTTATGTTAAGAATAATTTTTAGTTGTGCTCTTTTTTTTAATGTATAACCTGTTGATGTAATTGATAGCTACTTCGCTAATAAAGACATTATATTATATTATAAAATGGCGTGTCGTCGTCGATTATCGAAAACTAAATGAACTTACTGTTGACGACAAATACCCCCTACCGAACATTTCCGATTTACTTGACCTACTTGGCAAATGCCAATACTTCACCACTCTCGACTTAGCTTCAGGGTTTCACCAAATCGAAATCGATACTAAAGACATCCAAAAAACAGCATTCACAGTTGATAATGGTCATTTCGAATTCGTTAGAAGGCCCTTCGGTCTTAAAAACGCTCCATCCACCTTCTAAAGGGTAATAGATAATATTCTTTTAGGTGTTCAAAACGAGAGATGTTTAGTCTATATGGACGACATTATCGTTTATTCTCCTACTATACATGAGTACATAGCCCGACTTTCTGAAGTTTTCAAACGCTTGCGAAAAGCTAATCAAAAGATCCAACCAGACAAATGCGAGTTCCTTCGCAAAGAGGTCGCGTATCTTGGCCACCTTATAACGCCTGAAGGCGTGAAGCCTAACCCCTAAAAGGTAGACTGTATCTTAAATTTTCCGCAACCAAAAAACCCAATACATATCAAGTCCTTCTTAGGGTTAGCTGGTTATTACAGGCGATTCATCCCCAATTTTGCCAAGATTTCGAAACCTTTAACAAGATTACTTCAAAAAGACATACTTTTCAAGTTCGATTCCGAATGCGTCAAATCTTTTGAAGAATTAAAAACAGCCCTTACTTCTACCCCCATACTCATATACCCCAATTTTGAAGAGCTATTTATTTTTACAACCGACGCAGTCTTCTCGCAAGGCCCCGTAGGTAAAGAATTGCCCGTAGCCTATGCCTCCAGAACTCTCTGCAAAGCTGAAACTAAGTATTCAACCATAGAACGAGAACTCCTTGCAATAGTGTGGGCGGTTAAACACTTTAGACCAATAATTTTTGGCCGTAAGTTTCTACTTTTGACCGACCATCGCCCATTAACTTGGCTGTTTTCTATAAAGGATCCTGGAAGTAGACTTGCAAGTTGCCGCCTTAAGCTCGAGGAGTAGGAATATCAAATAATTTCCAAACCCGGCAAAGTAAATAAAAATGCCAACGCGCTCTCTCGCATTGAAGTTAAGAACTTTAATGAATACAAATCCTTTCAAGCTAGCAATCACCTAACACCGTTCACAGTACTCCCAACAAACGAAACTGACGATGAATCACGAGAACCCGAGACAAAAATTCCCATTAATATCCAACAAATCTCTGAAGAATTTAGAACTTTCGTCGAGCGATATCAAACCATTTCACTTATAGATTATTAGATTCCATAACGGCAAAAATAATACACATCGAGGAATCAATGAAACTATCCACAGAATAAAAAAAATACAATTGGCAAGGACTGACTAAGGACGTTGACTATTTTATCAAAAACTGTCAAACTTGCCAGAGAGCAAAAGTTTACCGAAAAACCCTAGACAGCCCACTTGGCATTATTGAAACCCCACGGACACCCTTTGAACGTGTCAATATCGATATCCTGGAAGTCCCGACAAAAAACTATGCTTTAACTATCCGGGACGAACTAACAAAATTCTCTCAGGCCTACCCCATAACCGACAAATCGGCAAAAATTGTTGTTAGTACATTACTACTATATTTCCAAAACTTCGGTATCCCATTACGAATACACTGTGATTATGGCAGGGAATTCGACAACGCACTAATGAGAAATTTGTGTAAACTATTTAATATCAAACTGTCCTATTCTAGTGTGGGACATTCACAGTCAAATGGTTCCTTAGAACGATTCCACTCGACCTTACTAGACATGATTAGAATCCACAAAATAGAAAATCCCGACGAAGATCCCTTCCACATCCTTCCTTATGTAATCGTCGCATACAACAACTTCTGGTCGCAATGGATTACTTCAGCAAATGGCCTGAGGCATATGCGATACCCAACCAATAGGCAACCACGGTAGCGACGGTGCTAGTAGAACAATTATTCAGCAGGTTTGGCGTCCTGATGGAACTACATTCAGACCAGGGGCGTAACTTGGAATCGAATGTATTCCAGAAGGTTTGCACGATGTTAGGGATAAGGAAAACGAGAACAACACCATTGCACCCACAGTCAAACGGAATGGTGGAAAGATTCAACAGGACCTTGGAACAACACCTATCCAAGGTCGTCAACAACAACCAGCGTGATTGGGATGAGCATATTAACCTATTCCTGTTGGCATATCGCTCTGCCGTACATAATAGTACAGGCCTGACCCCAGCCAGGGTCCTATTCGGAAAGGAGCTGCGATTATCCTGCGATATGGCTTTTGGCTCCCCGAAGAACCTTCCCAAGAGATTGACGATTATGCTGACCAGCTCCGAAATAACATGCTGGCAATACACGAATTAGCTCGAACGCAGATGTTGGCCACCAGTGACCGGATGAAGACGCGATACGATCTCAAGGCCAATTCAGTCGGGTTCCAGGAGAGGGACAAAGTCTGGCTATACAACCCCCAACGGAGCAAGGGTAAATCCCCAAAGCATACACCCGCCTGAGATGGTCCATACGAGGTGGTCAAGAGGCTCAATGACGTCGTCTACCGGATCCGTCGAAACCCCAGGGCTAAGTTGAAGGTGGTCCATTTAGATCGACTCGCTCCCTACCATGGAGAGGATGTTTCTCACCTGGACGATCAGAATTAAAGGGGGGGCGGTGTAACGAAATTTCCATAAGCCGACCCTGGTTTCATTCCAGTACGACACCGATCGCTTTTAAGAAAAAATTGTTCTCGAAATGGCTCGGCATCTGTAGAATTGATGATTGATTGTACGACAGTTTCGATGCAGGTTTTAAAAGAAGCGATCCATAATCGCGGCAGTTAGTTAGACAGGGACGACGAGCGTATATTGTAATGTTATTGTGATCAGCTGTTCAGTATAATTTGATGTATATAAGAGTTCTAGAAAAGTGAAACTGAATATTAGTTTTATAATTTTAAATTGAACCCACGGACTACATAGCAAAATTTGGTGATCGGAAGTGCAGGATTAAAATTTAAATTGAACCCACGAAATATATAACAATATATATATATATATATATATATATATATATATATATATATATATATATATATATATATGTTATTTACGTCGTAAACAATACTTAGAATATTAATATGACAACACCGTGTAACCGGTCAAATGAGTCGTTCACATGGTGTCATATTACACGATATAGCAATTCCCAGGAAATACGCAAATGCCCATCGCACGTCTAAAACTGCTTACTGCTGACAAAGCAACACATAGCTTATAAATGCACATGCGATGGGTGTTAGCGTCATTAAGTGTATCGCATTCAATTATCTCATTTATATTGTTTAACGTAATTTTCGAAGTAAAATATTTAATTTGTGTTTTAAATTAAAATATATTTTTTAAAAAAAGCATTTGTGTTTGTGAAGATATAAAATTGGCGCAGTCAGTAGGATTGTTCCAAAACGACTAGAACACGAGAAATCTAACTAGTCGTGGTGGTTTCCAAACCTCCGTGGGACAATCAACCTCTTTCTGGAGACAACTGGAAGCGAGCTAGCACCAGGAACACGCAACGGCTAACCAGTGCAGTCAACTTACAGAACAGTCCATGCTAGGAATTATATTGTAAGGATAACGTTATTATTATTTTATTATTTCCATTTATTGATACACTTAATCACCATTTCTATCATCAAAGATATATCCTTTAATATTCCTTAAATATTTGAAACATATTACATCACTATCTTTAATATATTGTTCATTTATTTTGAATATAAGTGCAAGGTAAAAAAATATTTTTGAGCAATTTAGGTACATATTGATAATTACATATTAAACTTACACCATTATTTTGAACAACTTATAATAACTTGATCTAATTATTTTAATATCTATCTATTTTTACATTTATTTATTTACACATTGATATACGTTTCACCATTGTCAATTTGACAATATAATCTGATTTCGAATTTTAATATTGTGCAAATACTTAATTTTTAAAACAATATGACTACAACAAGGCAAGGTGCAGCCACTCCAACTGTGGAGCTCTATAAAATTTCCGAGATTTTTGCGATGGTACCGGAGTACGACGGTAACCCTATCTTTTTAGATACCTTTATCACATCATGTAACACCGCCCACAGTATGGCGACCGATAACCAACAGGTCTTACTTATACTCCACAAAAAAATAAACTCCGTGGCAGGGCAGCGGAATTAGTAAATTCACGAAACCCTAGCCTGTTAACTGAAATCATTACTCGGTACTCATTCAAGATCTCCAACGAATGAAACAATTACCATCCGAATCACTTCCTCAAACAGAATTCAGACCCACCAGGCAAAAATGTTAGCCGTAGTCACAAAACAAAATATAACTTCCAAGGAAAAACAAGCCCAAATAGATCTCATTGAACCTATGGCCCTAAACAGCCTGCTTACAGGCCTAGAGCCAAAAATGAGACAATTAATTCGAGTAAGCGACCCAAAAGATATCTTAACCGCTATCTCTAGAATTAAACGAGAAATTCAATTGAACCATCTAGAAACCCAAAAATTCTCTAACTTCAAAAATACACCTCCAACCTTCAGAAGACCCAATCAATTGCCACTTCCAAAACAATAAACATTCTGCAAGAGAATGGGCCATTCAGTTAATGAATGCATCACTAGATCGAGACAATTCCAACAGAACCAAAGCTTTGGACAAAATCAAGGTTTTGTGCAAAACTTTCAAAGACCTCGCCCTAATCCATTCGCCCAAAATTCTAATCAACAAAATTATCAACAACCTCGTCAAACAGACTTTCCTCCCAATAGGAGTTTCCAACAACAACGCCCATCAACAAGTAATCAACCCCCAAATACGGACCAATTTAAACCGATGAGTTCGAAAATAATAGAAGTGAACAGACTTATTCGAACCCAACACACAACCAGTACCAATACACAGACTTTGACTATAACGATTATTGCTCCTACTACAGTTCCCAGAATGACTTTAACGATTACTCTAGAACAGACTTCGAGAGCGAAAATTGCTCTGAAAACTACGACGAAATTTCTCCTACAAATTTTCAGGACACTACTCCTCAAACAGAACCCCCGGACATGTCAAACCTTCAATCACACATTCAAACCTTGAATTTAGACAGCTTCGACCCCAATCTGAACATCCCCGAACAGAGATTTCTGTAAGACCCCTCTTGTCCGTAAACTCCAAGAATTTATATTACATCACCGATGCATCCAACACCTACAAACTTCTTGTGGATACCGGTGCAGGACTCTCTATTTTTAAGCCAGAAACTTGCAAACGATTCAGGGAAAGGTTCCCAGAAAATGTCGTCATCCAGGGAATAACTAACGAGAAAATTCGTATCAACGAATCGACTCTCGTCCCGTTTAATATCAATGATCCTCATAAGGTCTACATTTGCAATATCGATATCGAGTTCGACGGATTGTTAGGTTCCGATTTCCTCGAACATTATAATTGCATCGCCGATTTCCATAAAAAGCAATTAGTAACCAACTTCAAAACACTTCCGCTATATAAAGTAACAGATGATTTAATCAGTAAAGATACCCCTAAAAACTTTTCATGTAACCCCGTCAACACAATTTCTATTCAACCACGTACAGAGCAAATCTGTAAACTTACTTGCAACCTTAGAGATACAGATGCCTTATTAACAGGCATAGAAGTTGAAAAAGTCCATCTTCCGAATGCTATAGTAAAAGTCGATAGTAATGGCCAATTTCTGACATCCTTATTAAATGCAAATGCCATCCCTAAAACTATAAATTTCACTGACATTAAACTTGAGCCTTTACAACATTTCAGTGTGAATTCTATTTCGCAAACCCAGCCAACAACAATATACTAGAAAGACAAGAACAAATTTTCAATCAACTTCGACTTGACCACTTAAACGAAGAAGAATCCGACTTAATATCGCAACTATGTCTTGACTACTCTGACATATTTTATCTCGAAGGAGACCATCTGTCATTCACCAACGAAATTAAACATACCATCGAGACTAACAACTCTAGACCAGTTTTCACGAAATCTTATCGCTACCCTCAGATTCATAAAGAGGAAGTTAAATCCCAAGTAACGAAAATGCTAGGCGAAGGTATTATACGCCATTCAAACTCGCCCTGGTCCTCCCCTGTATGGGTAGTACCGAAAACACTGGACGCTTCAGGAAAGAAAAATGGCGCGTTGTAGTTGACTATCGAAAACTCAACGAACTAACGGTTGATGACAAAGATCCTCTCCCTAAAATTTCGGACTTATTAGATTAACTTGGCAAATGCCAATACTTCACAACACTTGACCTCGCTTCAGGATTCCATCAGATTGAGATTGACCCAAAAGACATTTCCAAAACCGCCTTTGGGCATGGCCACTACGAATTCGTAAGGATGCCCTTTGGTCTAAAGAATACCCCTTCAACATTCCAGAGGGTTATGGACAACATTCTTTTAGGAATTCAAAACGAACGTTGTTTCGTCTATATGAACGACATAATCGTATACTCTCCCACTATCAACGAACATTTATCTCGTCTTACTGATGTTTTTGAACGCCTACGAAAGGCAAATCTCAAAATCCAAACCGACAAGTGCGAATTTCTTCGCAAAGAAGTTGCCTATCTCGGACATCTGATTACCAAAGATGGAGTTAAACCTAATCCATCAAAGGTAGAATGTATATTGAAATTTCCTCAGCCCCAAAATCAAAAAGATATTAAATCCTTTCTGGGATTAGCCGGGTATTATCGTCGATTCATACCCAATTTTGCTAAAATTTCAAAACCACTCACAAAATTGCTCCAAAAAGATATTCTATTCTATTTCAGTTCTGAATGCGTTAATTCTTTTAATGAATTAAAGCAAGCCCTTACTTCGACACCAATTTTAATTTATCCCGATTTCAATGAGCCCTTTATTTTGACAACTGACGCTAGCGCATTTGCAATCGGCGCTATGCTTTCACAGGGACCAATAGGCAAAAATCTGCCAATTGGGTACGCATCTAGGACCCTTTGCAAAGCTGAGACCCGATACTCCACTATAGAGCGTGAACTTCTGGCTATTGTTTGGGCCGTTAAACACTTCAGGCCAATAATTTTTGGACGAAAGTTTAAACTTCTGACAGACCACCGCACGTTAACCTGTCGCTTTTTTATTAAAGATCCAGGTAGTCGACTTGCCAAATGGCGCCTCAAACTCGAGGAGTACGATTATGAAATTATATACAAACCGGGAAAAGTAAATAAGAACGCAGACGCCCTTTCACGCATTCGAATCAACCATTTTGATTAATGTATGACTTTCCAATCGAACACCAAACTCCAACACTTCATGATAACTCCCTTAACCGAAAACGAAAACAGTGACACAGAACAACTTGAAACCGACGACAAAGACAACTCAATTTTTACAGAATTTCGGACATGCGTAGAACGGTACAAGACCGTCTCACTTATCGACTATAGTAAAATTCAGTACTCCAACTGTCAACTCCTTGATAGAGAAAACAAAAATATCTTAGTTTTCTTTCAATTCGGCAATTTAAAAGATTTTCATAACCAAATTCTTGAGGATATCTTCGAAGAGAACGCCGACTTTGAGCTATTCAAAATCAATATTTTCAATAGTAAAAGCGTTCGAAAAAGACGATATTACATTATTCCCCTACCGACTGATTTCGACACTGTGAACGAGGTATTATTTGCCTCAATTTACAAGAGCAAAGACCTTCTAACTGACTCTGAACTATACTGCGTTGAAAATAACTTAGACCTACCTATACTCGAAATGCTTTCGTTTATATTCGCAGAAACAGACATAAAGTGGAAAGTCTGTCAGAACATAACAAAAATAGTAGGAAGAGATCAAGTGCCAATAATACTAGATCACTTCCATAACGGTAAAAACAACATACACAGAGGGATCAACGAAACTATTAGACGAATTAAAGAAAAGTATAACTGGCAAGGTATTACAAAAGACGTAGAAAACTTCATTAGAAACTGTCAAATCTGTCAGACAACTAAAGCTTTCCGAAAAAACCTTGACAATCCCTTAGTAGTAACCGAAACTCCAAGAACCCCCTTTGAAAGGATAAATATCTACATTCTGGAAGTTCCTAGCAAAAATTATGCCCTTACTATCAGAGACGAACTAATTAAATATTCCTAGGCCTACCCGATTAGCGACAAGTCCGCTAAAACTGTCGTCAGTACACTCTTGGTGTTTTTCCAACACTTCGGAACGCCTCTGAGAATACACTGCGACTACGGTCGTGAATTCGATAATGCACTCCTCAAAGACCTTTGCAAATTGTTCGATATTAAACTTTCCTACTCTAGTGTAGGACACCCCCAATCTAACGGCTCATTAGAGCGTTTTCATTCAACTTTGCTAGATATGATCCGTAGCCATAAAGCCGAGCACCCTGACGAACACCCCTTCAATATTCTGCCATACGCAATTATTACTTACAATAACTCCGCTAACAAAACTCATGGGTTCACACCCTATGAACTCGTTTTCGGACACACGTCTAGCCGACCACCCGAAACCCTCTATAACGAAAAGGACTTGATTTCTAAATACATCAGAGACTTAAACAATCATATCTCACAGTACTACAAAATAGCACGCGAAAGAACCGATACTCAAAAACAGAAAGCCAAAATTCGATTCGATAAACATGTTTCGGACAAAACACCAAATTACCAAGTAGGTGACAATGTTTACGTACGTGAATCTCAGTTCAAAGATAAACTACAAAACAAATTTAACGGACCATTTCAAATAGTAGAACTACATACAAACTTAATTACTTTACTTAATTCTCGTACTAACCAAAAAAACAAAGTAAACTTTGACCGTATGAAACCTTTCACAGAAGACTGATTTCTTTACAGGGTCATCCTGCTGTTCGGATCGGCAGCATCCCAATTTGAAATAAAGCCAATCAATAACACCCTAGGGATTTATTATCATGAAGAATCACGTATAGCCATGTCAAATCACAAATGGACTCTTCTAGTGCATCGAAATCTCTCCGCTCTAGAACAAGCTTTCCCTACCAACGACAGAATTCTCGATGCACTAACTTTATCACTAAAAACTAACGTCCACCCAACCAACGTATTCCGTGCTGACGTTCAATCACACATCAACTTACTTGACCAAATCTCAAACTCTGTCAAAAACAAATTCACTGAAATCCACATGGACAAACACAGGTACAAACGTGGACTAATCGATGGCGCCGGATCAATTTTCAAAGCCATAACTGGTAACTTAGACGCCGCCGACGGCGAGTACTTCACCAACAGTATAAATAGTTTAAACAAAGGACAACTGCAGATCGAAAACCTTTTGAAAAACCAAATCAGTGTAACCACCTCAGTTATAAAGAACTTTGACGAGACTATTCAACACAATATGATTCGTAAAGTAAACTACAAAATGGCGTACGTGGAAACAAAACTTCCATTTCTAGAAATGACGGAAAAACTGATGGAAAATTATCTCTTTCTAGAAGGCAACTTAAATGATGTTCTTAATTCCATAACTTTTGCCCGTCTAAAAATTATCCATACTTCAATTTTAACTCCCGAACATTTCATTGCCGCCTTACAGGAAATATCACAGAATCTCGTGAAAAATAATTTACCTTTGCCCGTCAAATATTCAAGTATTGCACGATACTTAGAAATTACAGAATAAGAAGCTTTTCAAACAGATTCCGACCTTTTATTTATACTCAGAATTCCTCTTATTGAACAGCAATCATTCACTGCTCTCCGCTTATACCCAATCCCAATCTATGATGATAGAACTGGGTTATACCATGTACTTTCATTCACTCATAAATACATAGCAAAAACGACGATTCCTTACTGTATATTCCGATAAAAGACCTTAGTGCGTGCAAACCGTTGAACAATCAAAATAAATTGTGTTCCGAACTCTATGCCTATCCGATAGACTCAAATGCTTTGTGCGAGGCCCAACTTTTAAGAAATTTTAAAAAAGTGCCGGACAATTGTCACAGTGCCGTGATTTCTGCTCAAGGGTACCACGTTCAAAAACTCGAAACCAACGTGTGGCTAATTATGGTTACCGAGCCTCTCAGTATTACCATCACCTGTACCGACATCAATACAAAACCCTTAACACTCAATGTTAACTCTTTATTAAAACTTCAGAAAGCTTGCAGTTCCTTCATTGGGATAACCAAAATCGAAGCAGAAGCCACAAAAAGCAGCAACACCCTTGACAACTATCAACCAGTTTTTATCCCTTTCAACTGCTGCGATACTATACCAGAAAAAATTGTCGTTCCCGAACTCAAACCTTTGAAGCTCCATGAATTGAATTTCGAGGAGTTAAACGTCGCAAACCACAAACTCAACGCCTATTCAAAGGACCTAGACGAATTAATAAATCAGCCATTCGTCAAAAAGAACATTTCTTGGTTCACCTACGTGACAATATTTTCCATTATAATAATTGTCGCTGTATTTGTCCTACAAACGCTTTGGAGTAAACACAATACAACCAGTGAAAGTCCATCTCCCACAACCAGAATTTCAAAATTGTTGCCAAGATTGAGACCGAACCTCCGACAGAACGAAACTGAAGATATCGAGCTAAGTACCCCAAAATAATTTCAAAAATTGTTTTGTAAAACTTATTTATCACTAAAAAGTATTGTTTTAGGTTCTATAATTAAGGACCTTACTTAATGCTAATTATATTTTTATTTTAACTAGCTGTCGCCCAGTGGTCGAAATTCGACCAATTGTGTCAATATCTCTGGCAGGTTAAGTAACCTGAAAATTTTATCGTGACATCCTATCCTAGGACTTTAGGAAGAACAGCAATTACACGGAACGGATCCAGATTTGGAACTTCTTTGTGATAGTTTCCTCGAAAATCCTAGATGTCGTTCTTACATCTCGGTTCTACAAATAAGTAACGAAATTAAGTTTTTTTCAGATATAATTCATAGGACTTTATTTGTGTTCAAATTCGTAATTCTTAATTTAATATGACAACAATTCAACCGCTAATGGGCTACCCTACAAATTTATTTTTTCTAACCTCCCTGTATAGCTATAATTGCAATCAATTCTCTAACATTTATTAAAATCCTCATTATAAAAATTCCATCTCATTATATATTTCCACCACCCTGTATATGTCACTGCTCATGGACCACGCATAATATTTTTGAACCACCCGGTAAACCATTCTGCCTATGAGGCACCGTATTTACTCTTTTTGTTTGTGACATTTTTAACTATCTTCTGTAACTATAATTCTACTCCGACCTATATTTCAATCATCTATATATGGAACTCTTCGTGGGCTACTCTATAAATTATTTCCTTTTCTAACATTTTTTATCATCATACTGTATATCTATAATTTCTCTCACCCTATATTTCATCTTCCCTATATATACAACTGCTTATGGGTTACGAAATGTTGCATCTCCATTTCCGCCACCCTGTATATGCATCTTTGTATAATATTTTTTGCACCACCCTGTATAACTGTAATTCTACTGCACCTTCTATTCCAAGAACCCTGTAAATTCAACCGCTAATGGGCTTCCCTATATAATTATTTTATTAGTTATAATTGCACTCTACTCTATATTTTAAACACCCTATATATGCAACTGCTTATGTGCTACCCACGAAAAAAATGATTTCTAACATATCTGGAATGGTCCTGTATAATTATAATGTACAATGATTACTTTACCACTAAACAATAACAACGCTTTCATGCCACTTCCAGAAGTACATGCTCTAAGTATATAACAGCATTGATCCTTCTATATATAATTACTCAATGTTGTGAGTTTGGCGTCGGCGGCACATTCAGTTGTTTGGCGTTGACATTATGGACGTAAATAATGATTTTTTATTATATATTATTTAATGAATGAACCAATATTATAAATTAATATTAGCATTCTGCACTAAAGATCGTCAGTAGATACTAAACAAAACAAAAATGATGAAAATCGGTTGAGAGACAGAGGAGAAAATGGTACCTAATCGTTTTGTCTTTGCCTATTTATATATAGATCATTTATACAATTTACGCTATTTTATTCACTTTTGCTTTCTACAAATTTCATATGTATACAACCTTTATATTTTATTATTTTACAAATTCTATTTTTTGAAAAGTTCCTGTAAAACAGCAACTTTTTCTTTGTGAGGGGAGTTGTTATATACGTCGTAAACAATACTTAGAATATTAATATGACAACACCGTGTAACCGGTCAAATGAGTCGTTCACATGGTGTCATATTACACGATATAGCAATTCCCAGGAAATACGCAAATGCCCATCGCACGTGTAAAACTGCTTACTGCTGACAAAGCAACATAGCTTATAAATGCACATGCAATGGCTGTTAGCGTCATTAAGTGTATCGCATTCAATTATCTCATTTATATTGTTTAACGTAATTTTCGAAGTAAAATATTTAATTTGTGTTTTAAATAAAAATATATTTTTTTTAAAAACCATTTGTGTTTGTGAAGATATAATATATATATATATATATATATATATATGAAATGAAAACCCCCAGCATAAGAATAAGGAGTAAAGTAAACAATTTTAAGATATGTAATAAACAAAGATAAACACAGGCAGAGCTAGTCAAATGAATCAATAAATAGTGTAAAATAGTAAAACAACAAATCAAATCAATGAACTTGTAAAGAAATTAGTACGTATTGGGTAGAAGCATAACTAACAAAACAATCAAAAATCAGGAAAAATAGACCAAATACCTGCAAACTAAATATAGAAATATAAAATAGGGTGAAGACTAAATGTGGTGCTTTAAAATTAATAACTTCAGCAAAATATCTAAAACCACTCATGTGAGAGGATGAAATAATACTAAATATAGCTAGGCACTATGAAGAAGGTGTATCAGAGACTATTACAGTGCAAAATATTAGTACAATCACACAATTTACTAATTATTTGGGAAGAATGGAAAGGAAAAGAAGAAGTAACAATAATACCAGAACAACGCAACACTTTGACAGGCATAATCTGTATAAAAGAGATGTATTTGAAAATAAAAGGCAACTAAATTATCAAAATTTTTATAATCAAAGATTTCAGAACAATTATAACCATAATATGAATCGGTATAACCAAAGCAATAATAATGCTAGATATGCAAATAATAATTACATGAGACCTCAGTCTAGAAACTTTGAAAACAGAAATAGAAAAGAAGAGAGGCAGGAAAATCAAAGAAGAGTACAAATAACCACAGAAGCCAATGTCAAGTAAGAAATCAAGGTAATGGGAATAAAAGGAGAAGGGTAAGTGAAGAACAAAATGTAGTGGGTCAATAATATAAGGAGACAAAGGGAACAGGAAATAAGTCAAGAAAGGCCAAGAAGACAAGCAAATAATAATAGAGAAGATGAACATACATGTCAAGAAGGATAGTCTCATAAACAGGAAAATAGTGAAAATGACAATCAAAATTTTTAATTGCGCACGATATCAAAGAAAATGTAAACAGTAGTATATAGTAGTATAGCATATAATAATTAAGGACAAGCAAACAACAAACAACCGAAACTGTAGTTATCAACATCCAAGGGAATTAATAAAATTTCATGAACAAATAAACAATGAAAATGAATGCATGATTAATATTTATGGAAGCATTAATGAAAAAGTAGTTAAATTATTAATAGATACGGGATCAGAAGGAAGTTTATTAAGTGAAGAAGTGGTGCAAAATTTAAATTTAGGGGTAAAAAAAACAAGGAAAACAAGAAAAATTAATATTTTATCAGCTAACGGCAAGAAGACATGTGAAACAAACAAGTTAGTAAGCACAGAGATAATGGTGGGGAAAGAGAAAATGAACATGGAATTTTTAGTAGTAAGGAATATTCAGTACGAAGGTATAATGGGCATGGATATATTAAACAAGTACTCAGCAGAAATACTGAATCAGTATTCGAGTAACTAGAAACGAAAGCAGAAGGCCTCCGAGAATTATGCGAACCGACCTGAAGAGGGCAGATGTGACTCTGCCGAAACGTCGTCATTTTACCATCGATCCCGGCAGGGATCAGTTATCAACTACGCGGATGATTCCCGGAAACCATCTAATACATTTATATATATATATATGTTATATAAGTTATTCCACCGACTTATATGAAACAACCTAGCAACAGTTCTCAAGCTGAGTCAGCATAACACGTGTCGTCTCCAGTTACCCACAGACGAACATCCGTGAGAACTGCAAGCGCTGCGACATCTTAGTCAGCGTTCTTAGTTTATAAATTATACTTTTTCATTGTAACATCATTCATTATTACTTACAGTTCTGTCTAGTTTAGTTTAACACTCATTTTGTCTTTTTATTGTTATAAAGTATTATATTGTTATTTTCAAGTTTTATATTAAAAGTTAATAATTGTGCAACTATAAATAAAATCTTTTTTAAAAAGAGAAATTTTGAAAGTGTGATATAACAAATTGGCGCAGTCAGTAGGATCCGTCTAACGTTACTAGAACACTCTAACTGGTAGCGGCGGATTCCTATCCCTCAACGGAACAACGAACCTGAAGGAAGTCCTCACTGCAATCAAACGTAGAACACGGCGCTTTCAATGTTCCCGTTGATGTAAGTAATGGTGAATCGTCATTCGTTTTAAGTAAATATTATTTGATTTATTTTATTGAACATTGATTTTTATTTGATATAATCTATTTAATTTGATTAATATTGATTTATTTTATTATTTGATTTTACATATTTATCAATTTGATTTTTATTTTGATATATTTGATCCAAATGAAATATTGATTTATTTCATTAACTGATTTATTTTATTCTATTGATATATTTATTTGATTTCTTTTTATTTATATTGGTATATCTGATTTACTTATTTCATTGATTTTTTTTTATTTTGAATAACTGATTTATTTGAATTTACTATTTTAATTGGTTACCATACTGTTCTATCATTCAAACAATCGTTATTCCCATTAACGTATTCTACAGTTTATTAATTTCTATACCTTTTTACATTTCATTTTTACACCCTTGTTCCAATTCTTTTATATCGACTAATATAAAAATGGCACAAGCTTCTCCAACATCGGTTACCAATGAAACCGAAAGATATCGGTTAACGGAAATATTTTCCGTTATACCCGAATTTGAAGGCGACCAAATTTCCTTGGGAACCTTTATAGATGCGTGTAATTGCGCATATAATATGTCCACGGCGGACCAAAAGTATTTGTTAGTGATACATATCAAAAACAAACTAAAAGGGAAAGCGGCGCAGTTAGTTAATTCAAGGAACCCCGGATCATACCTTGAAATTAAACAACTCTTGACCCTACACTTTGGAGATTCTCGTGATCTCTCTTCCCTGATTCATGACCTACAACGTCTGAAACAACTTTCAAATGAGTCCCCACTAACATTTTATAATCGACTCCAAGTTTTGAGTGCGAAAATGCACTCCTGTATCCACAAAACCGCTGGGCTTAGTCCAGAACAAAAAGACGCCCAGACCACTCTAGAGGATACAATGGTGATGAATACCCTTCTTACGGGATTAGAACCCCGTTTAGGTCAGGTAATTCGTGCCAGTAACCCAAAAGACCTTCTAGAGGCACACTCCCGGATTAGGAGAGAGCTTCAACTTTCCTATTTCGAGGATCAGAAAACGAACAAATCTGTTCCTCTCAAACCTAACTTTCAAACACGAAAGCCGACACAACCTCCCAAGTGTCTTCATTGTGGTCGATTAGGCCACATAGCCGCAAATTGTCGATTGAAAAATCAAAATGGTTCTCAACAATTCAACCAAAACCATAGGCCAAATCCTGTTGGACCCAACCAACCAACAAGGCCAAATTTCCCCTCAAACACACCCCCTGTTCAACAAGGACAACAGTTTCGTCCACAAAACTTTCAGAGACCCCCTTTTAGGTCTCAAATGAACCCTAACTATTATCGCCCATCGGTAATACAAAACAATCCTAATAACCGTCCTGAAAGGACACACCATTTCAATCAACACCAAAATGTTGATTACATTAATTATTCAGACTACAATTATTATACGGATGATAACACATACGATTATGAGAATGATCTTCAAAATTATCCTATCGTTGAACAAACGTTCGAAGATACTCCTATCGAGCCCTTTAATAGTCATCAATACCAGGATTTTCTAGCGCTTCCGAGCATAGACCAACCTCCCGATTCGACAACAACTTTGTGCGAAGTCGAAACGCAGATTCAAAGCTTGAATCTCGACGACTTGAACCCCGACTTGAACTTCCCGGAGCAACTATTTCTTTAAGCCCACTTCTTACAGTTAACTCCAAAAATCTCTACTACATTCTTGACGCTTCTTCTAAATTTAAACTTCTTATTGATACCGGAGCTGGTATCTCTATCTTCAAAGAAAATACCGTAAAGAATTTCACCCAAAGATCTCCTGAAAGGGTAACTATTCAAGGTATTACCCACGAAAAAATTCCCATTTCACAATCAACTTTAATCCCATTCGCTCCACGTAACCCACATAAAGTTTTTATATACGATTTGGACATTGAGTTTGACGGCATACTAGGATTAGATTTTCTCGAACACTATGAATGCATAGTTGACTTAAAATCTAAACAGCTAATAACAAATTTTAAAACCATCCCTTTACACAAAGTTCCCGATAACGATCAACCCTTGACTGATGTACCCGACACACTCAACGTTAAGCCTAATATTACTTCACAAACACCTACACAAAACAAAATAACCATTGAGGCACGCACAGAAAAGATCTTTAAACTTAAATGCGATCTTTCTAACATCGACGCCATCTTACCAACTCAAGAAATTGACAGAGTACGACTTCCAAACGCACTCGTACACATTAACTCAAAAGGTGAATTTCTAACTTCCATCATCAACGCTAACGCGATGCCCAAAACAGTAACTTTTTCTGACCTAAAACTGGAACCACTTGACAAAACTCACCCTCTTATGAATTTCAATACAGACGATTATCATGATTCCCAATACATAGACAGAAACTCAACTATTAGACAACAAATTAGAACTGAACATCTAAACGACGAAGAACGCGAACAAATCACTGATCTTTGTTTGGAATTTCAAGACATTTTCTATCTTGAAGGTGACGTCTTGACTTTCACTAACGAGGTTAAACATTCGATTGATACGAATAACGCAAAGCCCGTTTTCACTAAATCATACAGATATCCTCAAGTTCATAAAGAGGAAGTGAAAACCCAAATTGGAAAAATGCTCGAACAAGGTATCATTAGGCACTCCTCATCTCCTTGGTCTTCCCCTGTATGGGTCGTCCCAAAGAAGCTCGATGCTTCGGGTAAACAAAAGTGGCGAGTTGTTATCGATTACAGGAAATTAAATGAATTGACTGTAGACGATAAATATCCTCTGCCAAATATCTCTGATCTTCTCGACTAACTTGGAAAGTGTCAATATTTTTCGACACTGGATCTCGCTTCCGGGTTCCACCAGTTGGAAATCCAAGAGGAAGATATTCCTAAGACTGGCTTTTCTGTCGAAAATGGTCATTACGAATTCGTTCGTATGCCATTTGGTTTAAAAAATGCACCTTCTACTTTTCAGAGGGTCATGGACAATATTCTTCTCGGTATACAGAATGAACGTTGTCTCGTCTACATGGATGATATCATCGTCTACTCTCCGACCATCCATGAACATATTTCCCGGTTAACAGAAGTTTTTAAACGACTTCGGAAGTCTAACCTCAAAATTCAACCTGATAAGTGCGAATTTCTTCGTAAAGAAGTGGCTTATCTTGGCCATCTTATCACACAAGAAGGTGTAAAACCAAACCCTTCAAAGGTTGAATGTATTCAGAACTTTCCGCAACCCCAAACTCCGAAAGACATCAAATCTTTTCTTGGTCTCGCTGGGTATTACAGACGCTTCATACCAAATTTTGCGAAGATCTCTAAACCTCTGACTAAACTACTCCAAAAAGACGTCAAATTCATCTTTGACGCAGATTGCAAGTCTTCCTTCGATGAACTGAAGCAAGCCCTTGTATCTGACCCAATCCTGATATATCCAAACTTTGAAGAACCCTTCCTGCTCACTACTGATGCTAGTGCTTTTGCTATTGGAGCGGTTCTTTCTCAAGGCCCTGTGGGAAAAAATCTCCCTGTTGCATACGCTTCTCGCACCCTCTGTGCTGCAGAGACACGATATTCCACCATCGAACGAGAATTGTTGGCCATAGTTTGGGCTGTTAAGCACTACAGACCGTATCTTTTTGGGAGAAGGTTTACACTCCTGTGTGACCACCGTCCGCTTACTTGGCTCTTTTCCATCAAAGATCCTGGCAGTCGTCTAGCCAGATGGCGCCTTAAGCTAGAGGAATACAATTATAAGATCGAGTACAAGCCCGGCAAGGTAAACCAAAACGCAGATGCTCTTTCTCGCATCAAAATCAACCATTTCAAGCAATGTGCTGATTTCCTTTCCAAAATCAAAATTTTCCTGAAACAACCTGAAAACTCTGACAATGACGACGAACATGACGAAAGAATTATCGCTGAGTTTAATCGATTTGTTCAACTCTACAAAACTGAGTCAATAATCGATTATTCTAAAATTGAAATATCCAATTCCCAACTTCTAGACAAGTCCCACAAACGCATAGTTACATTCTTTTGGCAAAACAAAACTAACGACTTACACGACAAAATTATTGATGACTTTTTCGAAGAAGACCCTAATTTCAGTAATGACAATCTTAACATCATGGCCAGTAAATCTGTCAGGCATAGAAAATACTTAGTTGTACCTTTGCCCTATGACCCTGAAACTGTCGTCTCACATCTTTTCAAAATTATTTATACCAACCAAGACCAATTCAACGACTCCGAAACATACTGCATAGAAAATAACATAGAACTTCCCATTCTTGAAATTTTATCTTTCATTCTCTCCGACAAAGAAATCAAACTGAAAATCTGCCAAAACATTGTTACAACTCCTACCGAAGACGAAATTCCTATAATAATACAACAATATCACTCTGGTAAAAACAACCTCCATCGTGGCATTAACGAAACCATCAGACGTATTAGGGAAAAATACAATTGGACCGGCTTAATTAAAACTGTAGAACAATTTATCAAATCCTGTGAAACGTGCCAAAAGGTAAAGTTCTGTAGGAAAAACTTAAGTGCACCTTTTGTTATTACGGAAACACCCAAGACTCCTTTCGAACGTATTAACATTGACATCTTTGAATATCCATCTAGAAATCATGCACTCACTATTAGGGACGAACTCACGAAATTTACGCAAGCCTACCCCATTAACGACAAAACAGCTTCAACTGTCGTAAACACCCTTCTGATTTTCTTTCAACATTACGGCACTCCACTTCGCATCCATTGTGACTATGGACGTGAATTTGACAACACTTTAATGCGGGATCTATGCCAACTATACGACATAAAACTGACATTCTCCAGCGTTCAACATCCCGAGTCAAACGGTTCTATTGACAGATTTCACGCGACCTTAGCAGAAATGATAAGGGCAAATACAGCGGAACATCCAACCGAACATCCATTTAACGTCCTCCCTTATGCCATCACCTGTTATAATAACACAAAAAATAAAACCACCGGTTTCACGCCCTATGAACTCATATTTGGGCACACTTCAAGTAGGCCTCCAGAAACCCTTTACAACCAGGAAAAACTGATTTCGAAATACGTAAGAGACCTAAATAACAGAATGGACTATTACTACAGACTCGCCCGTGCTAAAACCGAAAGACAGAAAGAAAAATCTAAAGTGCGATTTGACCAACACGTTTCTACTAAACAACCCGATTACAAAGTAGGCGACAAAGTCTACGTAAAAGAGTCCCAAATCAAAAACAAAGCCGAAAACAAATTCAACGGCCCCTTCGAAATTACCGCAATACGAAAAAACTCTGCCACCGTCATAAATTTACAAACAAACCAAATAACTAAAGTTAACTTTGACAGACTAAAACCCTATTTTGAATAAATCCCTTTTTTCAGATTCTGTGGACTGTTTTCAGTCGTGAACCTTCAACAGTACTCCATTACGCCTGTTAACAATACTATAGGCGTTTTCTTCCATGAAGAAGGCACCCTTAAAATTTCTAATGAGAAATGGACACTCCTTGTTTACAAAGATCTAAACCCCTTTCGAGACGCTATTTCTAACAACGACAATATACTGAACAGACTTTTAGAAACTATTAACGACAACAAAACTAACATTAAAATCTTCAAATCAAAAGTACAGACTCACGTAAGCCTCCTGAAACAAATATCAAAATCTGTTAACATCAAATATACAGAAATTTTCGCTGACACTGAGACTTACAGTACCAACAGAAAGAAACGCGGACTAATTAATGGACTGGGATCGATTTGGAAATCTATTTCCGGTAACTTAGATGCAACAGACGGAGAATACTTTAGTGACTCTATAAACAAAATTACTAAAGACCAACATCAAATTGAAAACTTAATGAAACGACAATTATCAGTAACAACTTCAGTCATTAAGAACCTTAACACCACAATACAAAAATTTCAGTCCGAAGAGAGAATATTTTCGGAAAATATCGAAGCAATTAGGAAGTCAATTGTGTTCATTACAGACGATCTTGCTTTTTATGAACTTCAAGCCAATGTCTTGGATTTGTGTGAAAGCTTAATGGAAAGTTACGTATACATTGAAGATACCCTCAACGATGTATTAACTGCAGTCTCTTTCGCCCGTCTAAAAATCTTACATAGCTCAATTATAAACCCAGTAGATTTGGTCGACTCCCTTCAGAAAATATCACAGTCACTTCATGAAAATAACTTACCACTTCCAACCTATAGTTCAAATGTTGCTAGATACATCGACCTAATAGAATTGGAAGCTTTTCAAATCAATACTAAAATTGTTTTTGTACTAAAAATCCCCTTAGTCAATCCTGAAACTTATACACTATACCGCTTGTATCCTATCCCAGTTTTGGATTATCGAACAGGATTTCACCATATTCTTCCAACAAAATTAAAATATATCGCGAGAGATGACGATTCGCTATTGTACGCATCTTTCGAAGACTTGAGTGACTGTAAGCCATTATCTAAAGAACATAAGATCTGTTCCAAAGTTATTCCACACACCATAGACAAAGAAGCCCTCTGCGAAGCACAGCTTCTTAGACAGCCAGCAGCCCTTCCTCCAACTTGCAAGCCTTTAATATTATATGCCGAAGAGTATAATATTCAAGAGATTGACCTGAACCTTTGGTTAATCTCGATTTCCGGACAGTTGCCCATCAACATCAAGTGCAAGGGAGAAGATGTCGTTACCCAATCCATATCGACAAATTCTCTACTGACCATCCAACCCAGTTGCAATGCCTTCATCGGAAACACCAGGGTCCATGCCAGAAGGACCACCAACAACGTTGACAACATCACACTTAAGAGTCACCCAGTCAACATCCCCTACAACTGTTGCGACAACCTGCCAACCATCAGTCAGCTTCCAAAGTTGAAACCCATGAGACTACAGGAATTGGATGCCAAAGACCTGAATATCGCTAACCATAAGCTTAGACAATACTCCAGGGAATTGGAAAAGCTCCTAGACCAACCATTCTTGGAGAAACACATCTCCTGGTTTACAATCATCACAATGGCAACAACCGCAATTGTGGTTGCCCTCCTTTCCATGAGCATCATCAGGAAGAAATTCCAGAAGCCTCCAACGATCAGCCCTTCTGCCGATCCAGTAGCATCACCAGGTCCATCAACTATCAAGCCCAAGGTAAAACTCCATAGCCTCCTTAGTCCTGTCGAGGATATTGAGTTGCAGAACCTCCCTTAAAAGTCGATGCTGTAGCATCAACTTTTTTATATGGATGGGAGTTGTTATATAAGTTATTCCATCGACTTATATGAAACAACCTAGCAACAGTTCTCAAGCTGAGTCAGCATAACACGTGTCGTCTCCAGTTACCCACAGACGAACATCCGTGAGAACTGCAAGCGCTGCGACACCTTAGTCAGCGTTCTTAGTTTATAAATTATACTTTTTCATTGTAACATCATTCATTATTACTTACAGTTCTGTCTAGTTTAGTTTAACACTCATTTTGTCTTTTTATTGTTATAAAGTATTATATTGTTATTTTCAAGTTTTATATTAAAAGTTAATAATTGTGCAACTATAAATAAAATCTTTTTTAAAAAGAGAAATTTTGAAAGTGTGATATAACATATATATATATATATGTTATATCACATATATATATATATATATATATATATATATATATATATATATGTATATATATATTGTTTTGATTTATTTATTTAGTTAATTATGATTTTATTTATTTAATTATTATTTAATTCATTTATATTAATTTATTTATTTTATAAACTTTGTTTGATTAATTTAACTTCTCAGGGTTTTAAAATTTTTACTTTTATATATAGCATGCTTACTCCTATCTCAAGGTGGTTCAACAGGTTCTAATATTTAGCTCAATACTTACATTGTTATTTTCCTTATGGCTGCTCTGCTACTGTGTTCTTTCACTGGTTCAACACTATTACTCATTTTTGATTTTTCAAAACCTCTTTAACTTTTTAACTTTCTCTGAATCTAATTTAAAATATTATTCCTTTTTTTAATTGAATTTTATTTGATTGAAAAGAATCCAGATGTAATTACTATTCATATTAATCTTGGCTTGTAATGAATTCAAACAAAACTTTCTACTTCAAATTTCAACCACATCCTTTATTAATAATATATAAATAATTTAAACAAACAATTAACAAATAAACAAACGAAATATTTCCTATCTACTAAATTCTTAAAAAAAATTTAATTTTTACGAGAAATTTCTCTTTCATGCTCTTATTTAAAACTAAAATTTGTCATTATATCCTTATCTATTATACAAATTAATAACGCAATGTTCATTTTATTTACAATTTCAAACAGTTATTATAGCACTAACCTTTTTTTTCTCCTCGTTGTGAATAATGTCCAAAAGTTCCAAATCTGTTTATTGTCCATTCAAAACTTTCATTTTATAAACCAATTTTTATTTTTGTATTGGTTCCAATACCACTATTACATGTTCATCCATCATTTTTGTTGATCAGTAACAATGTTTATTTGAAAACAACACTTCATTGTCATTTTGTCGGTCAAATAGGCACTACACTTTAATTTACCATCCTAAAAAACTTTAGACACTGCCCACCTTAAATGTCATTGGAATTGTCCGTTTTGACAATATGTCTCGCCACTTTTCACTACCTAACCTCTATTAACAAGTTCTTAGGTTATTGTAACGAAAACATTTCATCGCATGCTCTGAGATTCATATATTCAAACATCGGAAATGAAAAAGGCCGTCACAGAGATTGCCTCTGTTCTAACTTCGGACAATGAAAAGAGAAACCGTCACAGAGATTGCCTCTGCTCAAACTTCAGAAATGAAAAGAGAAACCGTCACAGAGATTGCCTCTGCTCAAACTTCGGAAAATGAAAGAGACAGTTGCTGTCTAAACGTAAGCTTATATATCTTTTTAAAAACAAGTGCCTGCGATAGCGTTTAATCTAGCCCGTCACCCAGTTTGGCTAAGTTTTCAATTGTTTTTTTGCGTTTAACGGTTTTGCTTGCCCGTCCCCTGAAAATGCTTAGCCCACGTGAATCCTCATAAGAGACAAACATTTTCTTGTATGCTTATTAAATGTTATTTTTCTAATAGTTTATTTTATTTTAAGAACTTTTTTACTCTTGTTAAATTTCATTTAAATGCTTTGTTTACTTTTTAATTGATCCTAAATTTTTCAAGGTCATTACCCTTTTCACAAATTTACCGCTAAATTCTGTTGGTTGTTTACATGATGCTTCGCTTAAAAATTTATTTTGTACTGTTGCAATTGCATGTATTTTTACTAATTAATATTGTTTCAGGTTTCTAGCATGGATTTAACTGTTTTCCTTACAATTTACATTATTATTTTTGAGTATATTTCTCAAAATTTCCTTTGTGGTTGGATGATGACTCATCACGATTTTGAATTACCTTCTTGGATTACTTGTGAGTATTTACAAATATTATTATTATTAAAATTATTTTAACTACTTCTTATTATATACATTTTTTCCCTTTCTTAAAGTCCAGATAGTTTATTTACAATTATTTCTCCTTTTTACTGTCTCGTTGTAATGGCTTGTTTTCTAAACTGAAAAACAAGAGTTGTGCTGACCCCACATTCACCAAATGATTTTATTAAGCCTTTTTTTATCTTAACATCTGACTCTTAGTTGATACTTTTCAACCCTTTCCATATATTTCTCAAATAAAAATTTGCTTTATTTTCAATAAAAATTTTCCTTTATACATTTAAATTCTCCTGATGGTTATGCAACCAACATTCTTGCTATTTAGACATGCTTTTTTTCTACATTGTGTGACTTTATTTAATATTTTCCTTTTATTTTGTTTATGGCTATTTTAATTCCATAACAATTTCCCAATTGCAAAATAAGCATTTTGATGAAATTGTTTGGTTTTCAGCAAAAGATTATTTTGAAATTTAACTTGTAATTCCTAACTTAACTTTTATTTATACTTATTTATGTATTATATCTGAATATGCTACTAATGTGAAATACTCCTTTGATTTTTCCTGTTTCTATTTCTTTTAATATATAGCTATTTACTCCTTTTTCATTCTCTATTTCATATGGTCCATCAAATGGTAACATGAGCTTGGCACATTCATTTTTCTTCCAATTTGGATGTTTCAATGCTTTCACCAGTACCCATTCACCTTTCTTGAATTTTGTTCTCTTCTTGTTTTTATTTTCCATTCTTTTTATGTATTTTCTTGCTTGTTTTTCAATATTCCGGTTTATTTTACTGACAATTTCTTGATAATCTTCTGTCTTCTCTATTATCCATAGTCTTGTTGGTCTTTTGTTGTGCATTATCACATAAGGTACTTCTTCTGTAATGTTATTATGAGTATTGTTAACTATTTCCTCGATTTTCCCTAGATGTACGTCCCATTGTTTATGGTTGTCTTCACAATATATCCTTAAATATTTTATTATTTCTTGTATGTACCTTTCACTTGGATTTGCATTAGGGTGTCTTATTGATATAAATTTTGATTCAATTTGTTTGTCTTTTAAATACTTTGTAAATCTATCTGTTTTAAAATAAGTAGCATTATCCATTATTATTGCTTCTGGTTTTCCCACATTTTCAATATAGTTCTTCATTGCCCTTTTTACTTCTGTCACATTTGTTTTCTTACATGGGTACAATTTAATGTATTTTGAAAATAGGTCCACAATGACTAATATGTGTTTGTTTGAATTATTAGTGGTTATCAAATTGCTTAAAAAATCTATTGCTATTATTTCTAATTTTCTGGTGGCTATTATTGATTTTGGAATGTTACTATTTTAATAATTCTTGGGTTTTATCTTTTGACATGTTTCACATTTCCTTGTGATCTCCTTACATAAGCTCAAGTCCTTCTTTGATATGTACTTTTCTCTGAACATAAACCATAATTTCCTTGAACCTATGTGTCCATATTCCAGATGCAATTGTTTTAAAATTTTTGTAGCTAAATCTTTTGAAATTATACAATTCCTTATTTTCCACTGCTTTGAAATAGATTCCATCCTCATTTTTCTGTATATTTTTACCTCGATTTTCTTCCTCTAATATTTGTTGATCTTGTTGTATTTCTCCTAATGAAAACATTCCACTCACATCTTTCATTATGTTCACTCCCATCCTTATACATGTATCTTTTCTTCCTCTATCACTCCTTGTTAATGCATCTGCCAATTTATTATCTTTACCTTTTATGTGACTAATTTTGAATTGGTATTCTTGAAGTAACAGCGACCATCTGTGTATCCTACTGCTTCCATGTTTATTATTTAATATTGATATCAAACCTGAATTATCTGTTTTTATAATGAATTCACTCCCTAGGATTATGAATCTCAATTTTGTTATACAAAATATGATACTAGCTAATTCTAATTCTGAAGCTGCATAGTTCTTTTCATCCTTTCTGGTTACTCTAGATAAGAAATATATGGGGTATTCTTGATCATTATACTTTTGTCTTAGTATTCCTGGCAATCTATCTTTAGAAGCATCTGTCCTGATTATAAATTTCTCTTTGTAATTGGGATGATATATCTTTAACTGGTTTTCAAAACAAATTTTTATTTGTTGGAAGGCTTCTTCTCTCTTCTTATCCCAAAATCCATTTCTCATTTTTCTTTAGAATTTCTATTAGTGGTAATTCCTTTTGACTTAAGTCTGGTACCAACCTTTTGAAATATCTCACCATTCCAAGGAATCCTCTTAACTGTTTCAAATTTCTTGGTCTTTCATACTCCCTTATTGCTTTTGTTCTTTCAGGGTCCATTTCAATTGATTTTGTGGTTAATTTGTAATCTAAATAAATTACTTCTTCCCTGAAGAATTGGCATTTGCTACTGTTTATTTTTAGTCCTGCTTTGTTTAATTCATTTAAAATTATATCTATATGATTTTTATGCACCTCTTTATTTTCAGAGAATATTAATATGTCATCTATATAATGTAAAACTAGTCGAATTTGTCAAAAACTTGGTGTAAGGCTCTTACTAAAGCTGCGCAAGCACTCTGGATACCGAACGGAACTACTTTAAATCTGTATATCATTCCATCTATCTGAAAACCTGTATAATCTCGTGATTGTTCTTCCAATGGAATAAGCCAAAAACTATGCCTCAGATCTAGTTTTGTAAACACTTTAGCATTGGTGATTCTACTGAATATTGCTTAATGGTAATTGGGGCTTCATATTGAGGTATGCCAAATTTATTTATATTTCTTGCATCTAAGCACAATCTTAATTCTCCATTATTTTTTTTTTAACTATTACAATTGGGTTTATGTAGCTGGATGTTGACTTTTCTATTATATCTGCCTCTAACATTTTCTGAATTTCTTCCTTTAATTTCTTTTTATAATTGTATGGGATTGGATATGTTCTTACTTTGAAATGATCTATATCTCTTACTTGGATTTTATGTACATATTTTTCTGCTACTCTATTTTCTTCAGAGATTAATTCTTTATATTTCTTCAGGATTTTTAATACATTTGTTCTTTCCTCTTTTGTACAATCTATTTCATCTTCACCCTTTTATAAATTTACCATGAGCTTTTCATCTTCTTCATTTACATTATTTATATACTTTATTTTACCATTGGATCTCTTGTCCTTAATGGCATTAATCATAACTTCATTCCCACTCTCTTCTATAACTTCCTTCTCAATGGCAATTCTATTATCCTGCATTATTATTATTCCTTTTTCAATTAGTATCTCTGTTGAATATTTCCTTAATATGTCCATTCCAATTATTCCATGGTACTGTATGTTCTTTCCCACTATGAATTCCATATCCAATTCTTCTTCTCCAATTCCCACTTTTGTTCTTACCATTGTGTTTGTTTCAAATAATTTTCTATTGTTAGCAGATATTATATTTACTTTCTTTATTTTTATTTTATCCTCGTCTTTGATCTTTATTTTCTCAGCTACTTCTTCACTTAATATGCTTGCCTCTGAACCCGTGTCAATTAACAATTTAACCTCATTTCCATTTATTTTTGCTTTTATAAATATTAAATCATTTTCTTCACCTTTTAGCATTTGTTGTTCTTCTGGCTTTATAAATTCGCGCTGATGTTGATATATACAAACTTGGTTGTTCCCTTGGCCTTTTAACTTATAACTACTATTTACATTTTTGTTTTCAGTATCCAGCCTTATTAAAAATTTGTCTGTGAATTTTCTTGAGAAGTTCCTGGGTTTTCTTCTCTTTGTCTTGTATTTCTATCACAACTTTGGCTTCGTTGTGTATTTGCATTTGTACTTCTTTCTCTTCTGTTCTCAATATCCTCTTCACTTCTTCTTCTTCTTATATTATTCATCCTCCTATTTTGATTTTGTGAATTATTCCTTTCATTTTGATTTCTGTTCTCTTCCCTTGGCCTTTCTCTGCCATTATATCTATTTCTGTCTGTCCATCCTTGTCTTGTATTTCCATTGCTTCTATTATTAGTATACCTGTTATAATTTTCCTGGTTTCTATATTCCCTATTATTATTAAATCTTCCATTATTGTTGTAATTATTATTATTATTATGGGCAAATCTATTGTTTGTATTGTAGTTTCTTTATGCATATCTTTCTCTCTCTGATCTTCTGTAATCTTCTTGATTTCCTCCATTTCTTCTCGTTCTTTGGATCCTATTTAAATAATTTATGAATTGTGTAACTGTTCTGATGTTTTGTACACTTATTGTCTCGGATACTCCTTCCTCAAAATGTCTGGCAATTTTTAAAACTATTTCCTCTTCTCTCATTGGTGGTGTTAAATACTTTGCTGATGTTACTAACTTAAGTGCATACTCAGCCATATTACTTCTTCTTGAATCGTATTTCCCAAAGTATAACTTCTCTCTGAAGATCGCTTGTTGGTTTTCCCCCCAGAAATATTCAATAAACATTCTTTCAAAATCCTCAAATGTTTCCATGTCACTTTCTACTGAAGCGTACCATATTCCCGCTCTTTCCACTAAATATGGTCTCATCCTCATTTTTGTTTCTTCGAAACTTCCACAATTCCTGAATTGGCTCTTTATTGTTTTCAAAAATACACTTGGGTGTAATGTTGAACTTCTTCCATTGAATTTTATTCCTATATCTTGTATTATATTGGAATTACATGTATTGTTGTTCATCCTTGTCTCTTCTAGTTTTCTAAATTGTAAACTGCATTTTTCATCTAGTTGTTTCTCATTTTGCATCAATTTATTCTCAATTACTTCACCATAACTTGTTATGGCTTCTTCCCACTTCATTCCTATTTCATAAACCTGTTGTTCATTTTCTTGCAATCTATTTTCTACATCTTGGAATTTTCTGTCAACATTGTTTTCTAAATTTTCTATTTGCGTTTGTCGTTCTGCTCTTTCTACTTCTATCTTGTTGTTTACTCTATTTTCTACTTCTTGTGTTTTCTTTGTTAACCTTATCTCCAATTTCTGCATTTCATTTTTATTTTCTTCGAATTTCTTTGTTAGCTCCTTCTTCAGTTCTTTTTTGTTCTCTTCCAACCTCTTAGTGTTTTCATCCAATTTCTTTGCATTTTCTTGAAACTTTTTATTTATATTATCTTGTATGCTCATCAGAATGTTTCTCAAATAAACCTTCGATTGTTGTTGAGAGTTTCCTATCGGTTCCTGTTCTTTAGTTACTTCTTGTTGACTTTCTGGTACAGTTTCTTCTTCACCTGTTCCTTGTTCTGTTTCTATCCTATCATCTTCCTGATGGATTTGTAACTCTTCTATACCCTCTCTTTCCATTTCTTCAACTTCTCTATGTTCCATTATCTCTTCAGATTCTTCCCTTTGTGATCTTGTCTTCCTTTTACTTGGCATCCTTTTTATTTATTTATATACACTATACAATTTACTTACCAGTTTTATTTATATTAATTATTAATTTCAAACTCAAAATAAAAGGAAAACTCTGCGTTTTTTTTATTTTACAATTTTATTTTAAATTTCCTATTTTTGAACCTGTTTCTGAGCCCCACGTTGGGCGCCAATTTGTTTTGATTTATTTATTTAGTTAATTATGATTTTATTTGTTTAATTATTATTTAATTCATTTATATTAATTTATTTATTTTATAAACTTTGTTTGATTAATTTAACTTCTCAGGGTTTTAAAATTTTTACTTTTATATATAGCATGCTTACTCCTATCTCAAGGTGGTTCAACAGGTTCTAATATTTAGCTCAATACTTACATTGTTATTTTCCTTATGGCTACTCTGCTACTGTGTTCTTTCACTGGTTCAACACTATTACTCATTTTTGATTTTTCAAAACCTCTTTAACTTTTTAACTTTCTCTGAATCTAATTTAAAATATTATTCCTTTTTCTAATTGAATTTTATTTGATTGAAAAGAATCCAGATGTAATTACTATTCATATTAATCTTGGCTTGTAATGAATTCAAACACAACTTTCTATTTCAAATTTCAACCACACCCTTTATTAATAATATATAAATAATTTAAACAAACAATTAACAAATAAACAAACGAAATATTTCCTATCTACTAAATTCTTAAAAAAAAAATAATTTTTACGAGAAATTTCTCTTTCATGCTCTTATTTAAAACTACAATTTGTCATTATATCCTTATCCATTATACAAATTAATAACGCAATGTTCATTTTATTTACAATTTCAAACAGTTATTATAGCACTAACCTTTTTTTTCTTCTCATTGTGAATAATAATAATAATAAGAGACCGTTGCTGTCTAAACGTAAGCTTATATATCTTTTTAAAAACAAGTGCTTGCGATAGCGTTTAATCTAGCCCGTCACCCAGTTTGGCTAAGTTTTCAATTGTTTTTTTGCGTTTAACGGTTTTGCTTGCCCGTCCCCTGAAAATGCTTAGCCTACGTGAATCCTCATAAGAGACAAACATTTTCTTGTATGCTTATTAAATGTTATTTTTCTAAGAGTTTATTTTATTTTAAGAACTTTTTTACTCTTGTTAAATTTCATTTAAATGCTTTGTTTACTTTTTAATTGATCCTAAATTTTTCAAGGTCATTACCCTTTTCACAAATTTACCGCTAAATTTTGAATATTTTAAATTTGACTTACAAAATTCTTTTCTTTATCATCTATAATGTTTACTGAACAATTTTCTTTTATTTCTATTCATTAATTTAAAAGTTCTTTAGATTTTAGTTTTCTCTGTTGGTTGTTTACATGATGCTTCGCTTAATAATTTATTTTGTACTGTTGCAATTGCATGTATTTTTACTAATTAATATTGTTTCAGGTTTCTAGCATGGATTTAACTGTTTTCCTTACAATTTACATTATTATTTTTGAGTATATTTCTCAAAATTTCCTTTGTGGTTGGATAATGACTCATCACGATTTTGAATTACCTTCTTGGATTACTTGTGAGTATTTACAAATATTATTATTATTAAAATTATTTTAACTACTTCTTATTATATACATTTTTTCCCTTTCTTAAAGTCCAGATAGTTTATTTACAATTATTTCTCCTTTTTACTGTCTCGTTGTAATGGCTTGTTTTCGAAACTGAAATACAAGAGTTGTGCTGACCCTACATTCACCAAATGATTTTATTAAGCCTTTTTTTATCTTAACATCTGACTCTTAGTTGATAATATATATATATATATATATATATATATATATATATATACGTTCTGAGAGGCTTCCGCGGTCATTACTATGAACAAGGCTGAATCTAGATCGAACTCGGGGCCTCATTCTGCCTACTCCCTTAGATCTATTCGCCTAACAGATATTGACAATAGACAAAACGAACTTAATAATCTTCAACAAATCCAGTGCTGCAAAGTTAAAATGTGTTCAGAAAGCTGAAAGTGAGTTAATTTAAATATGTATATATATTACTAATTGTCTATTCGATGAAGAGGAACATGTTATTGTTAAATGTTTTTTAGGTAGCCTTAATTTTTAGTTCCTACTCTAATGTGTTTATGATGGTTGTTTACTCATTTGTTTATTTTGCTAGTCTAAAACGATAATTTATACCCCTAAATTAACGCAAGGAAAAAGTTTAAAGCAAAATACTAAACAAATGCAGCTTAATCTATCTCAGATTTCTTGTATTAAACTTGCTTGTAGAATTGGGTTTAAAGTCACCGTTTAATGAGATCTTCCTTTTTTAAAATCAACATTACCACTCACCTTAATTTGTGAGGCACTAAACAATGCGTAGGTCATTATATAATGTATAAGGAAGTCTAAATTTGAGGAATTTATTGGTGACTTTCCTGTTATTATAAAAAATTGTTAAACACTAATATGAGAGTTAGGAATTCTATTTTAAAGAAAAAAATAAAGTAATTTTAGTTAAGTTGGTAAATCTGTTAATTATTAGATATTTTTATTATAGCATTTACAGCATGACATTTTTTAGAGGAACTGAAAATTAATGAATTAATGGGCAATAACGAATATTTCTGCGACTGTAAACCACATTGTACATATATCACCTACCATATTGAACAGTCCCAAACCGAGTGGAATGTCAAAGCACAATTTAATGCCCTCAGAATGCCTCTGAAGGAAAAGTAAGTACTATCTATATTTACAAGTGTTTAAGTAAGTAATTTAACTACAAATAGGGTTTTTATTAGGTATATGGAAGTTTAGAAAATAAACTAAGACTTATTAATCGTAAATAGTACGTATATATTACCAAACGAGTTATGTTAAAAAATAAAGGGTATATTCGCTTTTTGGAGCGAATTTTATTAAAAATAGTCGCTATTAGATAGATGCCTTTACGATTCCCGCAGTTCTTCCATTCTTAGCAATGCAATTCAAAGTCAAAATTTCATCATAATTTGTGAGTAACTACGATTGGACATTATTACCCTATTGATTTTTGCCTAAAAGCGGGAATTTTTAGAAACTGCTTCACAGAAACGGCCCTGGACGCGTATTCTGAAACTCGTTATGTTTATAACTTTTCGATTTGAATGTCTTGTATTTACAGATGCAACCAGGGTTGCCAGAAGATTTTCGTACCATGTATGTACAAAAGGATCAATATATTGCCATTGTTTAGAATTTGGTTGTGATACATTTACCTACAATATTTGCAACAGTTAAATATTAAGATGAAAGTTATGAGATATGCCGCTTTATAATCTGGTACAACGCGACGTAGGGCTGGGACAACTAAACGAAAAGAACTTTTATTTTGGGTACCATTAAAAATGGAATCGCTTGAAAATTAATCGGAAAGAGTCGATTCATATACAGTAATATCAGATGGCGGGGAGTAAAAAACCACCTGATAAGGAAGAGAAAAAAAATATATAAGTGTCATCCAAAACAAACGGTGACAACAGTGGTGTCTATTATTTGTAACAATAATTATCACCTACGTGATTTTAAACAATTAAGTGATCCCATATTTCTAAGTCCGACATTAGTAGTTTGTCCGGATCATAGTCATTTAGACATAAATTCTAAATCTAAGGAGATAGTACTGAATGAGCCAACAAAACTACTTATTGCACAAATTAAATATGAGAAGAGAGAAGAAATTAAACAAGAAATTCTTAGAGAAATAGACAATGAGACCAAAATAGATCTCGAAATATCAGATAAGGAAAGTCTACAAAGGGAAATAACAATATTAAGACAACTTAATATTGAACTTATGGACAAAAATGCACTATTAAAGGAAATGATAGCAAAAGAAAATAATAACGTTAGTCTGAGTAGGGAAACTTACTCAGATGCCCTAAGTAATTTTCCCAACACACAAATAAAGAGAATTCCAAAAATTGTTATTAAAAAAAAGGATAAAGGTGATAAGAGTAACATCAAGAAATCTGTTGGCCAACATCTTATAAAACAGAAAGATGTTCGAACTAAAAGTATGCATTTAACAACAGGTGGTGAACTAATCATCAACTGCCACGATGAGGATAGTGCAAATAATGTAGAAATGATATTACACAACACATTATCAAAAACATATAAAATTGAGAAAGAAAAATTACTAAAACCTAAAATGAAAATAACGGGTACAGATAAAAGTGCAGATTTTGATCAAGAAAAACTAGAGTGTGAAATAAACTCAAAAAATTGTATTAATTACCAAGAGAAATGTAAAGTTTTGCATATGTATACAAACAAAAATGGGTGGCAATGTGCTATAGTAGAAGTTCCATCTGAAATATATAAAAGTATTAAAGAAAATGGTTCAAAAATTTTTGTTGGGTATCAGAGCTGCAAAGTTTACGATATCATCAACATAAGACCATGTTATAATTGTGGAAGAATTGGTCACAGTGGTGTGAAATGCAAAAACTCAACAAGTTGCCTAAATTGTGCTGGAAAACATAAAACTAAAGACTGTGAAATTAGTGAAAAGCAGTGTATAAATTGTACTTATCACAATAAAGAGTATAATAAAAGGTATGATACTGCTCATGTGACTACTGATAGCAGTACATGTCAATATTTAAAAAACAAAATTAACACAAGTATTGATTTGACGGACTATCCCACGAAGCCAAACATACCGAGATACCTTGGTCCAGTAAATAAAACCCAAACAAGATCAAGAAGAAGAAGCAGCTCAACTGAATTGTTTAAGTCTCTAAATAACTCATCTAGTCGTGTAAGTACCAGTAAGGCTCAATTAAATCAAAATAATTAAATGGATATTCTACAGGAAGATTTAGTATTATTTCAAAAAGAAATTGTATATAATGACTTATCGTCTTTGAATAAAGGTTTAAATATAAATGATAAGTTAATACTATATGTTAATATTAGAAGGTTAAATTCAAATTTTGATAAACTTCAAATCTTTATTGAAAGATTAAAAAACAAACCCATGATAATAGTATGTACTGAAACATGGAATCTGAAATACTATCAATATTACCACTTGCCAGGTTTCAAAATCTTCTATAATAATAGTCAAATAAATCAAGCTGATGGTGTTGTAGTATATATCAATGAAAATTTAAATGAGACTACATATACTAGGAAAAGTGGAAGATTGAGTATTCTACATTCCAAACTTAAAATAGGGGACAAAATCAGTTTTGAGATATCAGCTATGTACAGGTCGCATGCCCTACCAAAATCTGAATTTATACAAGATTTAAAATTATTTCTAAATGACTGTCAAAATACGAAAAATCATCTTATCATAGGAGACTTCAATATTGATTTATTAGAGTTAAATACTGTAAGCCAAGAACATTTGAATAATTTGTTGGAAAAAGGGTACTCCCCATGCTTTCAGGATGTAACCCGACCATCTGAAAACGAAAAAGGAGGATCTTGTATTGATAATATTTTTATCAAAACAAATAGTCTTAACTTTGAATCCACTAGATTGAGTACTGTGTTCCCTGACCACTATCCCCTTTTTATTGCCATTAAAGAACAAATAAATAAAGAAATAGATGATTCATTTTATAATATTAACTACAAAAAATTAAAAAATATTCCAAGTAAAGTAAAATGGAATAAATTCCTACTATGCGTTCCAAATCTAGCAACTGAATTACTAATAAAGGAAATTAAGAGCTGCATCAATAAGTCTAAATACAAGCCTAACAAAGTAAACCGTTCAAAAAGAATTACTAGAAAACCATGGATTACAAATTCTATAATGAACTCGTGTTCCACTAAAGATCAACTATATAAAATTTGGAAATTAGATCCAGAGAATGAAGAACTAAAGGCAGAATATAAAAACTATGAAAAAATATTGAATAAGGTTATAGCTGAAGCCAAGGTTAAATATGATAAAGAGTCAATCAAGAAAAAATCGAATAACAACAAAAAGTTATGGAATATCATAAATGAAAAATTGGGTAGAAAATCTAAAAAAAATTGTAAAATAGACTATTTAATTAATGATGGAAATATTAGAATAGAGAACTCAAACAGTATCGTTGAATATATGAATCAATATTTCTGTGAAATTGGAATAAATTTAAGTCAAAAGATACACAACTCACCTAACAATATAATTAACATGCCAGATATGAATCAAAATAGTATAAATTTATAAATTTTATAGATCCTACTTCTAAGGAGGAAATTGTAACCATAATAAATAATTTAAAAGATAAAGCTGGTGGAGTTGATGATATACACTCCAGAGCCTTAAAAGCTATATCCAAATATATAGCTGACTCATTAACATATGTTTTTAATCTATGTATTGAATTGTCTGTATGGCCAAATGACTTAAAAAAGGCTGAAGTAGTTCCAATCTTTAAAGCCAACGATAAAAGTCAAGTAAAAAATTACAGACCAATATCATTAATATCAAATGTAGCAAAAATTTTTGAGAATCTTTTATACAACAGGTTTTTTAATTTTTTAAAAAAATGTAACATATTATCTAAAAACCAATTTGGTTTTATAAAATGATTAGGAACTAAAGATGCACTAGCTTTAATAACTAATATAATCTATAAGTCCCTAGACAAGAGTAAACCAATTATTACCACTTTTCTAGATTTGACTAAGGCTTTTGATACAGTCAATCATGAGATCTTACTAAGTAAACTTTATTGTTATGGAATAAGAGGAAATGCTCACAAATTAGTAAGTAGTTATCTATCCAACAGACAACAAAGAGTTAAAATGAATAACGTAGTAAGTGATTATAAAGAAATCAGAACAGGTGTCCCGCAAGGTACAACATTAGGTCCTCTACTATTTATTCTGTATATTAATGATCTCTTGAAAAAAATGGTTGATGATGAGATTGTATCATATGCGGATGACACAGCTGTGATTGCTAGAGGAAATACATGGGATGAAGCTAAAAATAAAATGAATGAAAGCCTAACTAAAATAAACTTATGGCTAGAAGCAAATAAGCTTACTCTAAACATTGACAAAACTGTATATATGACTTTTGGAAACAATTGTAATAGTGTACCGACTACTTTGGAAATTAAAATTAAAAACAAGTTGCTAACTAGAGTTGAAAGTTGTAAATACCTAGGGATCATATTTGACTATAATTTAAAATGGAATAATCACATTGAATATATAATAAATAAGACAAAGTATCTTTCGTTTATCTTTTACAAGTTAACTAAATTTATGGGAACTAAAACCCTAATGGTAATTTACTATGCCCCTTTTCAGAGTATTATAAGCTATGGAATAACTGCTTGGGAGGAGCTTTTTCTAACAATTTAAATTTATTACAAAAGCTACAAAATAGATTATTAAAAATTATAAACAAAAATACCTACTCTAGCAATAAACCATAACCCACTAAATTTAACCCAATTATTCCGATTAGAAGCAATTGTCTACCATTACAAGGACCTTAAAAATCAATATAAAATGTCTACTAGTAGAACTAGGAATAAAAGCATTCTTTTACCACAAAAATGTAAAAGCAGTAGCGATAAAAATAATTACATAGTTGCTATCAAAGTATTTAACCGACTACCAAACGGCTTAAAAACAATAGTTAATAATAAATATATTAAAAAGAAAATCAAGGTTTGGATATCTGAAAATATTTAACAATAAATAATTCTAAACTATCTAAATATAAATTGCTGTAACATATTATTTTTGATGGGTAAACTTAAGTATATATGCGTGCGTGTATATATGTATATATATATATATATATATATATATATATATATATATGAGTATGTATGTGTATATATGTATGTATATATGTGTCTTTATGTGTATATATATATATATATATATATATATGTATATATATTATATACAAATTAATTAATTATAGTAGGTAAATGGTGTCAATTAGTCCGTAAGTATTTTCTGTTAGATTGTAAGCTTCCAGTGTCCTTAGCACAGGTATTACTATACCTCTGTAGGAATTACTGTTGTACTATGTTTGCTATTGTAACGTAATGCATATGTAATATTTTACTGGTTAAATAAATAAATACATAAATAAATAAATAATATTTTTAAAATTTAATCCCACTAAGCGAGGATGGTAATTAATTTTAATAGTCTATTGAACCTAGTAATGGTTATCCTGTGACATTTCTAAATAATCTTGATGAATTTAAATTTAGTTCAAGTTATGGCTAAATAATAATAAAATAAATATTTTAAATTAATTTTGATGTCAATGCGATAAAATAAAATCGAGTGATACCTGCCATTTGTGCCCACAACTCTTAACTCAAATGTCAGTGCATTTAGAAAATCGACTCATCCGCAATAATGAACCTCATTTGGCAAGCCTACAGTGACTTTCAATGGCGTAAAATACTTTGAAAGAAAAATTATTGAATGTTTTTTCTTTATATTCGAATAGCTTTCCGTTCCGTTTCGACCAAAACGACTTACAGAATCGCTACACTACACGTTGACAACTTATGGTGCACTATATGATTATAATGGAAGAGCACAGTGGCGTAGTCAATTGGTGAGCAACTTGTTTCTACTTGAAATGGAACTAGAAATAGGCATTTTAGTAAAGAATATGTTATTTAAAAAATTTAAATTACACTTCCAGATTGAAAAACACATTACCATTCGATGTGTTTAAAAAATTACTGCCCTTTAAGGTTAACTTAATTTTGTTTGAAGAGAAAAAGCCTCTCGGGGCCATCTTGAGATTATCTGGGATTGGGATTACTCTATTGCTTTCAATCCAAAATGTACGAACAAACTATGTGTATAATTTTTCCTATTCCTTCAAGCAAACGGCGCTGGATAATGCGAAAGAATGAGTGCTAGTATACTGTCATAATTGAAGAGCACCATATCATAGATAATTGATACCATACTGTAGTAAACCTTTGAATCATCAACAGGCTAAAAGTGTAGTATCTATTTTAATTAAAGAGAATGCAGTATATCACCTCATTTGAACACCTAATTGAAAGATGTCGTTAATGGCAATGCTTCTGGAGATGAGAAATGCACCTTCTATGATGAATTGTGGAAGAATACCTGAGAACAAAGAACTAATTATCATAGAAAACCTAAAGGACCGAGTTGGCCAATATAAAGTTAATGATGTAGAAGAAAGTTTTGGAGAGGTAATATAAATATAATGAATCTTTCCAATGTAAAGCTACATATTTACTGAAAGGGAATAAAAATACAATAAATTTTTCCAGTGTAAAGCAGAATAATGCTAGACATATATTTACTAAGATTAAAACAAATGAAAAATTTGAAATCTATAATAGTTCTTCTAGCTGCCAGGAAAATAAGGACAGTTCACTTGAAAGTTGACTAAGTATACAGACAAGCAAAATGTGGAAGCTTATGCTCATAAGTCAGTTGTTGTACGGCAACTCCAAGAAATGAGAACATTTAAGAAGTGGTGAAACAGAATTCGAATAAGGTAATGAGAATGCTTTCTAAACTGACCTACAGAAACCATATGGAAAAAAATTGGTATTTCAGAATACAATGGAGTAAAAAATTGATAAAGAATGATCTCCAGAAGAAATGTCCGGGCATTTGAAGAATAATTTATTTTAAGCTGTTAAACTAGCATTAGCAATAGTAAACAATCAAAAACAAAGGAGAAGCGTTGGAGGATTCAATTAAAGAAAAGAAATAACCTTACTTACATGAAATGGTTAGCTGATGAACTAGAAACAAGAAACGAACGTAACCAAATTTTTAGCAACAATCTTAATAAAATGGAAGACGTTCACGGTATTTCTGAAATAATAAATAACTTTATTTAAGTTCCATCTATAAAAAAGAATATGTGCAAACTATAGGGGAATAGCGCTAATATCATCTATAGCGAGAAATAGTCCCAAATTAAGAAAATAATAGAAGACAAAGGTCTAATCCTTGGAGAAGAACAAAGTGGTTTTAAAAAATGATCATATTTAGACAATTTTCATTGTATAAAACAATTAATAGATAGAAACAGAAGAAATCAGTAGAAACACACATGACTATTATAGACCTGTAAAACCAAAATGTAAGGTCTGGCAAGCAATGCGAACACTGAATTCAAAACTTACATACAAAACTGTGTTTTCTATTAGCCTTGCTCTTCAATATTTACATTAAAGAATGTCTGCAAACATGGCAACGCTTGGTTATGGAAGTTAAAATGGACGCAAATAAAATTTGTTCTCTATTATCATCCGAGGATCAAGTGATATTTGCCATTATTCATGGAATATATGTTGAAGCTACCAAAGAAATTTGACAAAAGAGATTTGAAATTCAACTTAAATAAAAAGAATATATGCGCATCGTAGGGGTAGCAGAAATAGACTATCAAGAGATAAAATCATGAACTGTTTTAAAACCTTGTATCAATAAAAAGTTCTACAGCCAGTTGTGAAAAATAGATCTCAACGATTTTAGGTATGTGGAAAATGGCAACAAAAAGGAACAGAATCTTATCACTGTAAATACTTCACATACATTTGTTCAACACTTTTTTTTGTTTAATTTAAATCCAGCTTTTTTATATTAGGAGATTTCAGAAAATTGTTTTAAATTATACCTATTATTAAGTATCCTCCTTATTGTGATAAATGAACTGAACATTATATTTATGTATCCTTTTTTCATAATATTTTGAGGTATCCTGGTGTTACATAACTTCGTTCGTGAATTAAATTTACTTCGATAGCTATATTTCGACCTAAGATATGGTTGCCATCGGATGTTAATTTCTTTCAGAAAGTTCCGTTGCCAGACAGGCAGATCAAATCCAATCACACTTTTCTAGTTCAGTCTTACTTAAACTTATTTATAGCTGCAATAAGTTTGTAAAATAATGTATTAATGTATGACCTCATGTCACTACTTGGTATTCATTAACTAATGAAACTTTCTAATTACAAATTGACTATTCCGAAGAATCCCCAAGGGTTCAATAATTCCTTATAAAATACAGTTCAAACAATAAATAAAGTTGATAGTGTAAATAACTATATATAGTAACGCAATTAGAATATTAAATATAATTCGGTATAGGAAAGCTAATTACTGAAATTTGCATTCCAACTAGTTCGCATGATACCAAAGGTATTAACAATTCAATATTTTTTCAGGACACGTTTTTCGAAGCTGTCGGTTTTTTTCAAAAAGGAGTCATTTTTGACACCTCAGAGAAATGAACTCTATGGACCAGTCGATTTTCTCGCCAATTTTGGAGGCTTGCTTGGATTGTTTACTGGATTCTCTTTACTTTCTTTGGTTGAAATAATATATTTTATGACAGTCAGACCGATTTGTAATTCTTGTAGCAAAAACAAAATTGATAGTATGTCTCTTAACTAAATGTATTTTTTATATTTAACATTAAGAGTAAAAAAATATTAAATTTATAATGAGACTAAAATACAAAAATTTTGTTCTGAAGTGTGGTGTTATTTCCTAAAAACCTTCTGAAAAATTAAAATACTAATTTGGCGAAATGTCAATTCAATATTGAAGGATTCAATAAACGAGAAGATGTACATCGGCACAAAAGATCAACCCAACCATTTATATACAGTGTTGCTCAATATTTTTTAAGATCAGGGAAGGATGCCCGAGACATATAGACCGATTCATATCGAAGTTGCATTTTTAAGTGTAGTATATTATTACATATTTGGTTTCCTCTGTCCATTATAGTATATCTTTATGTACATACTAGCTGATCGGCCCGGCTTCGCACGGGCTAGAGAAATGGCCGTATTTTACGGTATCGAACATATTTTTTCATTGGTAAATTTCATATCCCCTACATTTTTAGATTTTGTTTGTAAAACCGGCTTTAATATCAACATTCACGAGCAACATTTATATGGCCAGAACCGCTTCTAAAAATAAATTATTTTGGGATATAATATGATGTGCTAAACATATTTGACGTATTAGAGTAGTATTGTTATTGCCAGTTTTAACAATATTAACGTTTTTGACATTTATGGCATTTTGAATATTTTTTAATTTTTCCGCATTTTTGACATTTATGGCATTTATGGAACTTTTGATAGTTTTAACATTTTTAACATGTTTTACATTTTAACAATTCGTGGTTTTTCTTAAACTCAATTCTTTTCGAGTTAATCGCAAGTGAAATTATCGACTCTTCAGCCAAAAAAACATGTTTTTATACGGTTCTTGGTAAATAACTATAAAAATATGCACTTTAAGAAAAAAAGAAAAAAATCATTTAAAAAAAAAAATGTAGCTTCTAAAAAATGTTGGGCTTGCGGTTTCTATAGAACCCACACAAACGAAATTATAGCTTGTTGAAATTTGGTTTTTATTTGTCAAAACAACAATTGGAAGGCCTAACGTGAAATACCTGAAAAACGATGCTTTTATCGGGAAAAGTTTATTATGATTTTTTATGAAAGTCTCTAGCATGAAATTTAAGGGAATTATGACATAAATAAGGTTTTTTTTTGTTTCTTGTCAAAAAAAGTACAAATTACCCCCTAATACCACCCCAGATGAAATTAATTGATACCCCTTCACAACTCAGTTGACTTACTTTTTTCAAATAGGCTCAGAAAATTTGACCGGTTTGAAGTAAGTAGTCTTGAAAAAAGTCGAGCCTCAAAAGAATATTTTTGTAATTTGAAAAAAAAATCTCTTTTTTTCAAAATAACTTAAAAACTATGAGACACAGGCAAAATTTGATAGAGTACAAAATTGTGGCTTTTGGTTTTTTTTACATTACGTTTTGTTTTGTAGGATAAAAATTAAGTTATATATGACTGTTTAAAGTTTGTACATGTTCGTAAATAGTACTATTAGGCCACCCTTTCAGTTCAAGCCCTTTCAAAAATAAGGGTTAAATACATTTTCAATTTACATGAGCCTTTAGGATATAAAAAACCTACAAATTGGTGATTTGTGAAGCGGTGGCAATTAACTTCAACTGGGGTGGTATTTAGGGGGTAATTTGTATATTTTTTTGTCAAAATACAAAAAATCTTATTTATGACTTAATTCGGTTAATTTTCATGCTAAAAACTTCTGTAAAAAACAAAGTTAAGGTTTTTTAAGCACTTTTATTTTTATTTTATTTTAGTTTATAAACTTTTCCCGAAAAATGCGTCCTTTTTCAGTTATTTCACGATAAACCTTTCAATTTTTGTTTTGACAAATATAAACAAAATTTCAACAAGCTGTAACTCCGTTTGTATTGGCTCTACAGAAACCATAAACCCAACATATTTTTGTTTTTTTATACGTTACATTTTTGATATTAATGATTTTTTTCTTAAAGTGGATATTGTTATAAAAATCTGTCCAGTCCGTCCCTAGGTTCATTCCGTGAGACATCAATCGTTGGGATAGAAAAAAAAAAGAAGAGCTAGAAGGATCGGATGGGAAAAAAACTTATCTCGAAATGTTAGTCTGAAGTTGGTAGACATTATCTCGAAATAACTCGACAACTGTAAAATTGTCATTAGATTGTACGAGAGAATTCGATGCTGATTTTAAAAGGGGCGGCCTATAATCGCAGGAGTTACTGAGACGGCGAAGAACTTATGTGGTATTATTATTGTGATATTCGGATCAGCTGTTGTATATATTTGATGTAAATGTAAAGTTTCTAGAAAGTTACAGTTAATATTAGTTTTACAATTTTAATTGAAACGACGAAGTTTATAACAAATTTGGTAATCAGACGTAAAGGATTAAGTGAAGATAAAATCTATAAATTGAAGCGTAGTATGGAAAAAGAAAAAATGGTCGAGACTACAAAAAAAAATTCAAATGGATTACAGATGGACTAGATGAACAAATAGAGATCCTGGAAAAACGTGACAAGAAGGAGAAAAAACATCAGAAGAAATTCAAGAAAGGTTAGTGAAATCTTTTGATGAAAAACGTAAAGTAGAATTAGAAAATCTTGTCACTGTCATGGAAGAAATACAACAAACTCTTGTCACTGCCATGGAGAAAAAACAACAAAATCTTGTTTCTAGGATGAAAAGCGAACAACAAAGTTTAATGGAGGGATTATTCTCGAAATTTGAAGAAAAGCAAGATCAAACTGAATTGACGAGACAAAATGAATTTAAAATATAAGAAGAAAAAAGACAACTGCAATTTGAACAATTAATGAAAATAGTAGTAAGATAATGACACAGTTAATAAAAGAATGCAAATAGTGGAATCAGATATAAAAGAGATAAACGACGACATAAAGATCCTAAAAAATAATGTGGAGGCTCTTGAAACCAAAGTAGATGACATCAATTCCATCCAGAGCCAGGTGAAGTTTGAAATCAGCGTCATTTAAAACAAAGTGAAAGCAGAAATTAAACAACTACAAGATTTGCAGAGGGGGAACTACCAACTTACCGTGAGTACCATAAGTTCGTTTAGCAAACCACCCACATTTGATGGCAGTTCATCTTGGCCCATGTATAAACGGCAATTTGAAGCCGTGGCTACAGCTAATGGATGGGATAACCAAGAAAAATCCACGTCACTGGTAATTTCGTTAAGAGGTCCGGCCCTAGAACTCCTCCAAAGCATTCCAGTCGATGAACAAGGCAACTTCGACAAGATCATCGCCATCCTAGACAAACGATACGACAATCAATCCTTGAGCCAGGTATACCAAGTCCAACTCAGTGGAAAAAACGCAAAAATCCGGCTAGAGTCTCCAGGAGTTCGAAGTAGAGATTAGACGATTAGTACACATGTCCTATCCAGACCTGCCAGAAGAAACTAAAGATCAATTGGCGACTCAAAGTTTCATAAAAAGCATCAGAGATGTGGAAGTACAAAGGAATCTAAGGCTTAGTGGCATCAAGAAGAGCAATGAAGCTCTACTTCGGGCTTTGGAAGTAGAGGCCGTCATGAACATACCCAATCCAAGGGTCCGAGCAGTTTTCTTGAAGCAGGAAGAGCCAGAGACATCATTTGAAGCACTGTTGGCTGGTATGAACAAACTATTATAAAGGTAACAAAGAAATGTTCACAGAGGAGCATGTTACCGTTGTGGACAAACAGGACACTTCCAACGTGACTGTCGAGTGAGGCTACCTGAACGATCACCAATCAGAAGTAGCCAACAAAACAACCTCACCAACCAGGGAAACTCCGATCAGTCAGCATAAGGGGGCGAATGCTGACTAACCCTCCATCAGCCCCCAGGACAGTATCCATCCGGGGATTTTGCCGAGATAGCAGCAGCTTGGTCATCAGGAGCACCATCAATGGCCGAGCAATTACCGTCCCCATCGACACCATTGCCGTTGTGTCCATTGACAAGTCCAGAGTTTTGAGAGCATCAGAAATCCTACCAGTTACCAACAACATGCAGCTCCGAACAGCTACCGACGAGTCCATGTCAATACAGGGTGAAGCAAATATAATACTGCAGATCGGGGACAACCTAATCCGGCATAGGGTCCTGGTAGCGGATATTGAGGACGATTTCATACTGGGTATGGTCCTAATCAGCCAGCATGGATTTATGTTCGACCCGAGATATGATGTTCTTTGGTTCCTAAATGAGGAATTTGTATTGACACGGCCCGTCAACAGTTCAGCTACCTCCATAAAAATCGTAGCAAAATCCTCAGCTAGAATTCCCCGTCGAACGGAACAGATTATTCATGGACAGCTCGCAAGCAATCCTGGGAGCTGCGTTGGACTGGTGGAGCCCGTACACTCAGCTCATGACTACTTAATTGGACGGGCTATAGTTAAAACCGGACGAGATGTACCAATTAGAGTCCTGAATTGGTCCAACAACGACATCAGAATTGCGAATGGTCAAGAGCTTGTTTCATGCCAGTTTGCTGAACATTTGACACACCTGACACCAGAGGAACAGAAGAAAGCCAAGCAATTTATCACAAAGCACTGCCAAAATTTTAACAGTGAAGATGGAACCACCGGTCGCACCAACATCATCCAGCACCGAATAGATACCGGGAAGGCTCAACCCATCAGATTACCACCTAGGCGACTACCATTGGGGCAACAACAGGCAGTCAAGGAAAACATCGAGTGCATGTTACAAAATGGAGTTATTGAGCCATCCATGAGCCCATGGTCCGCTCACGTCGTGCTAGTTAAAAGGAAGGATGGAACCACCCGATTTTACGTAGATTACAGGAAGCTGAATGACATCACCAAGAAATACAGCTATCCACTACCCCGAATTGATGACACTCTGACCACACTAGCAGGCTCCCATTGGTTCTCCACACTGTACCTAAAGAGTGGATATTGGCAGGTTTGTCTACACGAAAACGACAGAGAGCTTTGTCCACTAGTAAAGGGCTGTTTCAGTCCACGGACATGCCCTTTGGGTTATGGAATGATCCCGCTACATTTGATATGATAATCGAGTATGTACTGAGCGGGTTAACATGGAGTACGTGCTAAGTAGACCTCGACGACATTCTGGTCATGGGTCAGACATTCGACGACCAGCTGAAGAACCTGGTCGAAGTATTCTCCAGAATTAAGAACGCCAACCTGAAACTCAACCCGGAGAAGTGTTCCATGTTCCAAAAAGAAGTAGAGTTTTTGGGCCACGTTGTTTCCGAGTCAGTAATCCGCACCAACGAGGACACGATAGAAGCCATCTCTGATCAGTCAGTCCCAAGAGACAAGTGACAAGCATGAACTCCAAAGCTTCTTAGGCCTCTGTTCATACTACTGGCGATTTGTTGAGGGATTTGCCACCATCGCCGCGCCTCTACATCGGCAGACCACTGAATAGGAGACCTTAAGTTGGAATCAGGATTGCGAAACATCTTTCAGACGACGGAAGGCAGCACTATGTTCCAGCCCAATCCTAGCCTTTCCTACACAGTCCGGCAAGTTCATTTTAGACACCGACGCCAGCAATACAGGTTTGGGGGCCGTCCTTTCCCAGGTGCTAGATGGTAAAGAGAGGGTGGTCGAGTACTACAGCCATGGATTCTCGAAACTGGAAAGAAATTATTGCGTCACCAGAAAAGAACTTCTTGCAATAATTAGGGCTGTAGACGATTTCCAGAAATACCTCTATGGTCGTCATTTCCTAATCCGAACCATCCATGCCGCTCTCAAACGGCTGCTAGAATGAAGACACCGGAAGGACAACTGGCCAGGTGGATGGAGAAGAAGAACGGCCGGCTGATTACAGCAATACGATTTCAAGGCGGAACACCGTGCCGGCCGTTTGCACAATAATGCCGATGCCCTATCCAGAAGACCCTGTCGAGCAGAATGCGGACATTGTATGAAGACGGAACAGTGAGAGGGTATCTCCATCATACAGATCCGAGTGCAGGCCAATGAAGACTGGACACCGGAACAGTGCATCCAGGACCAAATGGCTGATCCAGACATCGAACCAATCTTGTTACTCAAAGCAAGAGGGACATCCAGGTCAAGATCGGACGAGGTAACTAAATACTCGGGCGTGCTGAAATCGTTATCGGCCCAATGGGACTCTCTAAGAGTAGAGAATGGAATACTCAAGCGAATTTGGGAAAGCACTGATGGCCGAGAAACCAAGTCCCAACTGGTAGTTCCTAACAAAAAGGTACCAGCCATCCTGACCGAAGTACATGATAGGATAACCGGGGGTCATTTGGACATGAAAAAAACCTTATACAAAGTTCTCCAGCAACACTACTGGGTAAATTACTTCGAAGACGTCAGAGCTTGGTGCCGGAAATGCGACACCTTTGCCGCCAGTAAGGGCCCGAATACCCGGACCAAAGGCAGAATGCAGCAGTACAATGTGGGCGTCCCATTTGAGAGAATTGCCATCGATGTCGGCGGTCCGTTTCCCGGGTCTGAGAGGGGGAACAAATACATTCTGGTCACAATGGATTACTTCAGCAAATGGCCTGAGGCATATGCGATACCCAACCAAGAGGCAACCACGGTAGCGACGGTGCTAGTAGAACAGCTATTCAGAAGGTTTGGCGTCCCGATGGAACTACATTCAGACCAGAGGCGTAACTTCGAATCGAATGTATTCCAGAAGATCTGTACGATGTTGGGGATCAGGAAAACGACAACAACACCATTGCACCCACAGTCAGACGGAATGGTGGAAGGATTCAACAGGACCTTGGAACAACAACTATCCAAGGTCGTCAGCAACAACCAGCATGATTGGGATGAGCATATTCCCCTATTCCTGTTGGTATATCGCTCAGCCGTTCATAATAGAACAGGCCTGACTCCAGCCAGTGTCCTATTCGGAAAATAGCTGTGATTACCCTGCGATTTGGCTTATGGATCCCCCAAAGAACCTTCCCAAAACATCAACGATTATGCGGACCATCTCCGACATCACATGCTGGCAATACACGAATTAGCCCGAACTCAGATGTTGGCCACCAGTTACCAGATGAAGACGCGATACGACCTCAAGGCCAATTCAGTCGGGTTCCAAGAGAGGGACAAAGTCTGGCTGTACAACCCCCAACGGAGCAAGGGTAATCTCCAAATGTTACACCCGTCTGGGATGGTCCATACAAGGTGGTAAAGAGGCTTAATGACGTCGTCTCCTAGATCCGTCGAAACCCCAGGGCTAAGTTGAAGGTGGTCCATTTAGATCGACTCGTTCCCTACCATGGAGAGGATGTTTCTGATCAGAATTAAAGGGAAGGCAGTGTTATAAAAATCTATCCAGTCCGTCCCTGGTTTCATTCTGTGAGACATCAATCGCTGGGATAGAAAAAAAAAAAGAAGTGCTTCGCATGGGAAAAAAACGTATCTCGAAATAACTCGACAACTGTAAAATTGTCATAGGATTGTACGAGAGAATTCGATGCTGATTTTAAAAGGAGCGGCCCATCATCGCAGGAGTTAGTGAGAGGGCGAAGAGTTTATCCGGTATTATTATTGTGATATTCGAATTAGCTGTTGTGTATATTTGATGTAAATAAATGTTTCTACAAAGTGAGAGTGAATGTTAGTTTTACAATTTTAATTGAACCCACATAGTTTATAACAATATTTTAAAAGTTATTTTCAAAAAATCGTATGAAAACTTTTTTTTGTTGAATTACTTGCGATTACCTCGAAGAGAATTGACTTTCAGAAAAAACTTTATTGAACAAAAGTTGCTTAAAGTTAGTTAAATATTCATATTTTTTCCTATAAAATTTGTTACTCTCGAGAAGAGGTAGCCCGAGATCGGGCCTCGTTTTTCTAAAGCTTGTATTTGAGATTGTCTTTCCATTCTTAGTTCCATAAAACCATAAACCATATTTTTTTTGGGCTCATAAGTGATGTGCATATCGCGACTTATACGGTTTTTGGTTCATCAAAACTTGAACTAGGGGTCGCGTCAGTCGTTCTGTATATAGCTTACATTAACTATGCACTGATTTTTTAGGGTTATTGCCAATTCCGAGTCCCTAAGCATGGCAACAATGTTGTTGAGACCTCGATCGTTTGGTATTCACATCAGATATTGAACTAAATACAAACTGGAAGGGCGACTGCCATCTCATGTCATTAAAACCGCTATTTCAGGACAACAGAAAGAGAACGTATGAGCTAGAGATATTTCTTTGTCTTTTCACGACATTATTATTAATGGTGTTTACGTGGTATTTGGTAATTTAAAAATAAATAAATTTTTGTATTTTGTTTTTATTTTATAGCGTAGTGTTTCATTGCATTAAGTGAATATTACTAAACTCAAATATCTAAAATTATGGTTAATTGGGTAGTTTGTAGTTTCGGGTATAAAAAAATTCAATCAATAAATATCTCAATGGATTTTTATGCTTGCTAATTAGAAACATATTTTAGTTATTGCGTAGTGTCGAAAAATGTTTAACTTAAAGATAATATAGTGTATTAAAATCTAAATCAGGAGTATGTTTTAAATTTAAATTGTTTGTTAGGGCATCACGTAAGATTTTGCTGAATCTTTTTTTTACAAAGCCTATATATGGTTTGATTTAAAATGGTATAGACTACATTGACACAAACGGTAGATATAGCGAAAAATCTTCTAACATGTTGGGTAACACAATTATTCACTAAATGTTAGATACTTGCATCAGCTTAGCTTTTATTCAAAATTCGGAATATGCCAATGTAACATGTTTCGATAAAAAAAATCGACTTATAGATGAAACGTACAGGGTGTTCCATATATAGCATAGGTGAAACATAGAGCGGAATAGATTTACATGGGTTTAAAAAATCCGTTGGATAAAAGTGATAGGTGGACCTTAAACAGCAGCATATATACAATGTAGTTGAAATAAGAGGGTAGTGGAATTAATTATCCGGGGTGGTTCAAAAGAGTTGAACTGGGTAGGCCATAAATAGTTGTATATACCAGGCAGTTAAAAAACGGATGGAGAAAAATTATATTTGTACAGGGTGGATAACAAAATGTTATAATTTTTGGCTCATAAATAAATAAGGGTAGAAAAAATGTGTTATGTAAACAGTTAGGATATTTGAATTATCTTCTTGAGTAATAGTTATGAAACGGGTTGAAAAGCAGTTGAACAAGAAATAATAAATATATACAATAATTGACAATGAGTCCAGACTTGTAGTTGAAACGTCTTCACAACAGATTCAATATACAGGGCTTTCATTTCAAGAGTACCACTCTAAATATGTTTAAAAGAATAAGACAAAAAACACATTAATTTATATTAACAGGGGGGAGCACATTTTACACGTATCAGTCACCCTGCAGTTTCAACCCTAAGCGGGGGTGAATATAACATCTACAAGTTTAAATACAAAGGGGTATCATGTGATACCTCTTTTTTGCCAATCTTTTGACACATCATTTTTTACAGAGTACTTAGAAACTAAGAAACCGTAAAAAAATATATTTTTTAAAATAATTGCTAATTACACCAAAATTGGTTTAGAGCAGCTTTTAGGGTCTCTGATCACGAATCCGAGGTCAGATTTGCAAAATTTAAGATGGCGCAACCAAGATGGCGAATCAAAACGTAAAAAATCAGCCGTTTTTCACCAAACTTCTTATAAGGGGTTTTTTGGGTTAGTTGATCACGAATCAAAATCAAAAATTAAGATGGGGGATCCAATATGGACGATGAAAATAACCCACGAGACGAAAATTTCGCCCGCCATCTTGAATTTTGTAAGTTCCGGGCTCATAATCAGAAACCCCAAAACCCTTATATACCAATTTTGGCGTATATCGGTTGATCTTGGATCGGCCATTTTGAATTTTGCAAATCTGACCTCGAATTTGTGATCAGAGACCCTAAAAACCACCCTAAACTAATTTTGGTGTAATTGGCAATTATTTTCAAAAATTTAATTTTTTAGTGTTTCTAGGTCATTACTCTGTAAATAATTTGGTCAAGTGCGAGTTGGACTCGCAAACTAAGGGTTCCATACCATCTTCAAGATTTGATACAATGTAGGTGAATCAAAGTATATCTTTTTCTAATATTCGAGTTTCAGACAAGCAGGGAATGAGTGCATTTTTTTATATTTACACTAATATCTTTCAAAGGAAGCGTTTTAAATTTATAAAAAAAACCTTTTATTTTCCACACACAGAGTATTTATTTTAACTGCTACGTGATTCCCTTGATTTTTAAAAAAATATGTATTTATGTATTTAGTTTTCTAATTTGGCTCTCAAAATTAACATTAGACTGATTAGAGTTTTATTTTACTAATAAACTTTCTGGGAAGCCTTTGATAATCTACTGTCTGAATTTTAGGCCGTGTAGACTGGAAGATGAAGGGAAAAATATGTCAAGTTTTAATAATAAATTATTAAATTTTTTAGACAAATTATTAAAAAATACAAATAAAATATATTTGTTATTATTTTGTAAACAATTAATTAAAAAATATATAAAAAATATATATCTGTATTCCTCATAATAAGCCCTTTCATTTGATGTATTGCAGAAACAATTTTAGTTTAATATTTTCCGTTTAATTCTGTAAGTTGCCCCCCCCCACCAAATTAATAGCAGAGGTTTCGCCTTATTTTGCCGGTAATATTTATGATTTTATTTCACCCCATATTACATTTATCCAACTGCTCATGGTCTATCCTATATAACAAAATTCACTTTTTTAACCACATTTTATGAGTATAATTTTACTCTACCATTTATTTCAAACACCCGGCATATGCAACTGCTTCTAAAATTTTTTTAACCCCTGCTCATAATTATACCCCGTCCTACGTCCTATAATAGGCATGATGACTTATTATGAAAAACTACCCCACGAAGTTTTTACGCATTGACATTACCCAAAATATATTTTATTTCTGCAAAATATTAGGTTTTGAATGAAAATTTGACGGTTTAAAAAATAAAATTCAAACTTTGCGCCAAAACGCTATAGTAGTGCTGTCGTGTGACGTCATGCTTTCATAATTCGTTTTGACAGTTTGAATGTTAATTATTACATGTTTATTGTGAGACATTAGTTTAATTATTTTCTGCGATTATCATGAATGCTAATGTGTATCGATGGTATGCCGTTCCTCAATGTAATAATACCTCAGTAAAAACTCCTAACAAGCTGTTTATTAACGTTCCAATGAAAAAAAAAGTTGAAATACGTGGCTAAATCTTGCAAGATGTGACCCATCAGCTGTTTCCTGAAATTCGGTAATTTATTTCTGCGAAGACCATTTTGATAAAGTAAACATAATATCGGGATTAATAATAGATTGTTAATAACATTGATCACAAATTAGGTTACATCTGTTTTGTTAATTGTTTCGATATCACTGTCTCTGTATATGAGTACGTAAAAACTTTATTATTGTTCCAGTTACCAAGTGATATGGAAAATTCTATTCGATATCTTGTGATGGGTTCAGTTTCACAAGTATATATGAAATCAGGGTGTATTCCCACAAGATTTGAATGCCAACCGTACATAAGAGAAAAAGCTTCTAATTCAACAGAACAACCATATGCTATAAAAAACAGCGGAAAACATTAATTAAAGATATTGAAAAAGGTTTAGCAGAGAAAAGGACACCTACAAAATTGTTAAAAACCACCTGCAGTTCATCAGAAAGTTCAGGTATGTCCCCAATTCTTTTTTTAGATTATTGTCAATAAGTTACTACTTGTTTGGTTCAAGAATAAAGATTTCCCATTTATGTGTTATGTTATTCCTCTTAATAATGTTAATATAATTTAACTGTGTGCTTAGCTTTTGCAGAAAATTATAAGTAGTTCTGATTTAAAACCATTTGTGTATACAATATAGTCTGTTGCAAAAAATAGTACAACCATAATACCTATATAATAATATGTACTTGCTAATAGTTTATTTTTATATTTTTAGTTGTGTTTTTAGAAGGTACCTACCCAAAAGTGGCTAACAAATCTGTACAAGTACATATAATACCCAAATTTAGAAGTAAACCAGTCCACAATGAAAGTAATGTAGTAAGCCTAATGACATCACCTGTGAAACCTTATTGCTCTTCTGTTTCTACTTCTCCATTAAAAATTGAAAGTTGTAGTACAACAAAATCAAGGACATCAAGCCTATTTAATAAAAGAACCTTAGAAAATAAATCTGGCAGTGATAATTCATCTGTCACTTAACAAGACTCATTACCACCAATAAAATCTCTTCAGGTGGAAACCACTTCAGACTCCAGTGAATTATCTGAAGAGGCAAAGGGAGAAGAGGTTTTTTATTGTATTTAATTGAAGAAAATACAAAAATGGCCATTAATCATATACTGCTTTGTTTAAAAAAATAAGATTACATAGTCCCTTTAGACAGATTGCTGATGATTTTTCTATACACCCTACATACACAAGTAAAATATTTTTTAAAAATATACCAATTATAGCCAGTGTAATGCAACCTTTTTTGTCTCATTAGAGAAAGATTTTACAAAACACACATTGCCCATGGCTTTCAGACACAAATCTCATCATGTAAGTTGTATAATATACTGCTTGGAAATTGAAATTCACAAGCCATCAAAAAATATCAATCAAGCTCTATCATGGTCTGATTACAAAAAAGCTAACACTATCAAGTATCTAGTATCCTGTACACCAAATGTTTTCATGAATTATATTTCACCAGGCTACGGAAGAAGAACAACTGATACATGTTTAGTTGAATCATGTGATTTTAACAAGTGGTTACAGCCTGGTATGTATGTAATGGCAGACAGAGGTTTCAAACATGTTGAACAATACTTACATATGGAAGGTGTAGAACTTGTACGACCCCCAAGTGTTATCAATGGTGCCAAGTTGTCTATAAGTGAAGTAAAAGCAACCAAGCAGATAGCTAGTTTAAGGATTCATGTTGAGAGGGTAATTAGATGTATATGAGAGTTTAATATGATAAAGCCTCATGTATGTCTAAACATAATTTTTTTAAAAGTACTTGGTGGAGTTATAATAATTGCATGTGGACTTATAAATGTACAAGACTCACTTATTAAATAAAACTACAAAATTACAATCTGTCCATTTTAGTTACAAAAATATTACAATATACTTTGGTACAACACTGGATAAACTTTTTCTTTCCACAGACTTGCTAAAAGTTTAAGAAAATCGGACATATATGTGCCATTAAATGTCACACTTATAATTTCAACTTTCTTGTTTGTGCTGTAGTTACATAAGCTATACAAAAGTAACTGTTTTGTAGCCCTGTCAAATACATTTGTATCTGCATCTCTATATTAAATTTTTCTGTAGGTTTCCTATTTTTAACATAATTTTGATATGTCTTAGCACTTGTGGGACACTTGATTTCAATAATACCATCTTCACGTATACCATCTGGTGATCCCGCTATCATTGGGTACTGTTTAGACATGAGCCCACATGTCTTAATTTTCTTGCCAAGTATAATGCTGACAGTTTTTCTCACTTCATTTTCTAATATTCTACCACGTTTCATAGCAGGTGTGTCTGGACCACTCCCTCCCATTATCAGTGCTATAAGAGTTCCATCATTCATTTTACTCCGACTAAATTCTTAAGCTCTAGAATCTAGAGCTTATCACAGCAGAATCACAGCATCAAGACTCTAGATGCTGTGATTCTGTCATATCACAGTTCAAACCAAAGATGGTTTTGATGCTGTTCTCTAGTCTTGACCTCTATTTTAGTAATAACTTCAGTAGAGAGTATTAACGTTTCCAAAAATCTTGTGCAGGATTTCTCCTTATATTTCGGAACAAGTTGGTGCATTGATAAACTTTGAGTACTATTACAAATATAACTAGACTGAAATTTTAATAGCTCACAATTATCAAGTTTTCTTTTTTTCCCATGTCCAAGAACTTATCAAGAACACTACTATTTGATGGTAAGCTACCATTTGACATTTCCTTTGCTGTCATACTCTTGAGGCTAGTTCCAACCCTGGATAGTTTGGATTTCTTCCAGTAGCACGCTAAAGCTTTACAGGGTGGTTTTTCCTTCTGTGGATCCACATAAGGAATGCTATTGAGTGCTTGCAGCGTCCTTTAGAAGGGAGACAATCCAGACATTGTACAGAGATAACAACTTCATCTTCTTCGTGCACTACTACTGAGACAGTGTATAAGTTTACATGTACCTTATATTCTGGGCAAATTTTAGCCTTAACTATACAAATCTTTCCATCGCGCTTAAGCTGTACATAGCTCACAGCGTCATCACCATATGATGGTCGTGAAGATCTGAAATAAAAAAATAATAGTATTACTTTCTATTATTATATATTGAAAGGTTGTATATACCTAACCGCGTAATGCGGATAAAATATGTATTTTTGTAGAAATTTGAATTCTACATTGTATATTTCGACATTCGGCTAACAAAAGTCATTGTTGGATGCAAAAAATCCTCCCAACATCAACAAGTCGATTCTTGACAAATTAGCACTATTTGCCTTGATAAATCCCTGTTCCATATAACACTTATTTTCAGATTTTTTGGTAGCACAAAACTGTTTTTCTTACTACGAAATATCCCGATATTTGGCACAAGTAATAACGAAATCGCCAAAAGAATACAAGTTTAAAATATATACAAAATATCCAGATAATGTCTGTGAAAGCGAGACGTCACGCGCATCTGATTGGCGTTTAACATAATATGGCGGATTGCTATATTTTTATATTTTTGTCTTCACTAAATTAAATGTAATCGCACTTATAATCTAAAAATAAGTAATTTTTTAGAATCTCTCCAACCTACATTATTAAAATAAATTACAATTTTAGTGATTTTTTGTTACTGTCATCATGCGTATTCAAATATCCTAACTGCTTATATAACAAATTTTTGATACACCCTGAATTGCAATAATTTTACCCTACCCTTATTTCAAAGGCCTTGTCTAAGCCACTGCTTATGCTCCAAACTATATAACTGTTTTAAACCGCCCTGTATAACTGCAATTATACTCGACCTTATATTTCAACCATCCTGTATATTCAACTGCTTCTGAAAATTTTTAAAGCCGTCCGTCCTATAACGCTTTTATAACTATAGCTGTGCTCCATTCTTATTTCAACCACCTTGTATATGCAGCTATTTTAGTGCCACCCAATAGAATATTTTTAGAATCACCCTGTATTCAATTCAATTCCAACCTATATTTCAACCATCATTGTATGCAACCGCTTATGTATCACCTAATATAAAGTGTACGCACGCATACACCTTCAACCGTATTCCACACAGAAGAGATCGCCTGAATAACAAATTTTCGTTTTAATAAGCTAATGGAATATTTTCTGCAATTTCACGCGACTGTAAGTTAACTTCGTATTTGAAATAAACTGACATAAAAGCATCAAAATGAACATCATTACAAACACCCTGTTCGGTTTATTTTCATAGCATATCTTGACTTTTAAACTAGATATGATAAAAATTTGACATGTACCATGATGTTTTTGTGCATATATTTTACCGATTTTCAGAAAAAGGGTATGTTGTACGTTATAGAAAAATGTACGGAATCAAGCTGGAACATATCTTTGTAAAATACAATTTATAATATTCAAATTGCGTGTGCAGTTTTAGAGAAAACAGTTAAGATTCATTGAAATCTAGTCCTTTATTTACTTTTTTCTGAGAAAACCGTAAATCTCATGTTATAGATAATTATATGGGACCTTTCTGTAAAGTTGCTTAATGTAGTTTAAATCATCAAAATTGCCAAAGCCATTTTTGAATAATTGCTCGTCATAGATAAAAGAAAAGTTGTAGACGAATTGATAACCTCGTCCTTTTTGGAAGTCGGTTAAACAAAATTATTTGTTGACAAGATGAACTTACATTGCCAGCCATAAACTAACAAATATCAGATTACCAAACAAAATAAAATAATTGTAAAATGTCAAAATTCGATATGTAAAGGCCGAACGCATCGAGCAAATCAAGGGTATAGAGCGTTAATGTTGCCTGATAAAAACAATCTCTGGGGCCACGACTGACACCCCATATGGATATCGTGGCAACGTTGCCGGGGCTCGGTAATACATTGAAAAATATTTTATATACATAAGGCCTCGCATGTGTGTTAATATTGCAATATACTTCGTGGGTTTAATTTAAAATTATAACAACTAATATTTACTTTCACTTTTCTAGAACCTTATTTACATTAAAACAGCTGATTCACAATACATTCTCATATACGCTACTCGACGCGGTATCATTGAACTGCGATCGTGGCGTGCTTCCTTTATTACCAGCGTAGAATTCTCCAGTAGAAATCATCATCTATCCTTCCGCTGCCGAGTCTTTTCGAGAATCGTATTTTTTACCTTAAAGCGTTTGTTGTCGTGCTGAAAGGACACAGGGTCGGCTTTGGGTAAATTTCGTAACACTGCCCCCCTTTAATTCTGAACGTCACCTTCAATTTAGCCTTGGGGTTACGACGGATCCGGTAGACGACGTCATTAAGCCTCTTGACCACCTCGTATGGACCATCCCAGGCGGGTGTAAGCTTTGGGGATTTACCCTCGCTCCGTTGAGGGTTGTACAACCAGACTTTGTCCCTCTCCTGGAACCCGACTGAATTGGCCTTGAGGTCGTATCGCGTCTTCATCCGGTCACTGGTGGCCAACATCTGCGTTCGGGCTAATTCGTGTATTGCCAGCATGTTATGTCGGAGCTGATCGGCATAATCGTCGATGTCTTGGGGAGGTTCTTCGGGGGAGCCAAATGCCAAGTCGCATGGTAATCGCAGCTCCTTTCCGAATAGGACCCTGGCTGGGGTCAGGCCTGTACTATTATGTACAGCAGAGCGATATGACAACAGGAATAGGGGAATATGCTCATCCCAATCACGCTGGTTATTTCTGACGACCTTGGATAGGTGTTGTTCCAAGGTCCTGTTGAATCTTTCCACCATTCCGTCTGACTGTGGGTGTAATGGTGTTGTTCTCGTGTTCCTGGTCCCCAACATCGTGCAGACCTTCTGGAATACATTCGATTCGAAGTTACGCCCCTGGTCTGAATGTAATTCCATCGGGACGCCAAACCGGCTGAATAGTTGTTCTACTAGCATCGTCGCTACCGTGGTTGCCTCTTAGTTGGGTATCGCATATGCCTCAGGCCATTTGCTGAAGTAAACCATTGCGACCAGAATGTATTTGTTCCCCCTCTCAGACTCGGGAAACGGACCGGCGACATCGATGGCAATTCTCTCAAATGGGACGCCCACATTGTACTGCTGCATTCTGCCCTTGGTCCGGGTCTTCGGGCCCTTACTGGCGGCACATGTGGCACATTTGCGGCACCAAGCTCTGACGTCTTCGAAGTAATTCACCCAGTAGTACCGCTGGCGAACTTTGTCTAGGGTTTTATTCATGCCCAGGTGGCCTCCGGTAATTCCATCATGTACTTCGGTCAGGATGGCTGGTACCTTTTTCTTCGGAACTACCAGTTGGGACTTGGTTTCTCGTCCATCAGCGCTTTCCCAAACTCGCTTGAGCATTCCATTGTCTACTCTTAGAGAGTCCCACTGAGCCCATAACGATTTCAGCACGCCGGAGTATCTAGCTACCTCGTCCCATCGTGGCCTGGGTGCCCCTCTCATTTTGAGTGACAAGATTGGTTCGATGTCTGGATCAGCCATTTGGTCCTGGATGCACTGTTCGGTTGTCCAGTCTTCATTGGCCTGCACTCGGATCTGCCTGATCAGGATACCTTCTCGCAGTTCCGTCCTCAGACAATGTCCGCATTCCGCTCTATAGGGTCTTCTGGATAGGGCATCGGCGTTATTGTGCAAACGGCCGGCACGGTGTTCCACCTTGAAGTCATATTGCTGTAATTTCTCCATCCACCTGGCCAGTTGTCCTTCCGGTGTTTTCATGTCCAGCAGCCATTTGAGTGCGGCATGATCTGTTCGGATTAAGAAATGGCGACCATAGAGGTATTTGTGGAAATGGTCTACAGCCCTTATTATTGCAAGAAGTTCTTTTCTGGTGACGCAATAATTTCTTTCTGGTTTCGAGAATCCACGGCTGTAGTACTCGATCACCCTCTCTTCACCATCTTGCACCTGGGATAGGACGGCCCCCAAACCGGCGTTGCTGGAGTCGGTGTCTAAGATGAACTTGCCGGACTGTGTAGGAAAGGCTAGGATTGGGCTGGAACATAGTGCTGCCTTCAGTCGCCTGAATGATGTTTTGCAATCCTGATTCCAATGGAAGGTCTCTTTCTCAGTGGTCTGCCGATGTAGAGGGGCGGCGATGGTGGCAAATCCCTCAACAAAACGCCGGTAGTATGAACAGAGGCCCAAAAAGCTTCGGAGTTCATGCTTATCCCTCGGGACTGGCCAATCACGGATCGCTTCTATCTTGTCCTCGTTAGTGCGGATTCCTGACTCGGAAACGACGTGGCCCAAAAACTCTACTTCTTTTTGGAACAAGGAACACTTCTTCGGATTGAGTCTGAGGTTGGCGTTATTAATTCTGGAGAATACTTCGCCCAGGTTCTTCAGATGGTCGTCGAATGTCTGGCCCATGACTAGAATGTCGTCGAGGTATACTAAGCACGTCCTCCATGTTAACCCGCTCAGTACATACTCCATTAGCCTCTCAAATGTAGCGGGTGCATTACATAACCCAAAGGGCATGACCGTGAACTGAAACAGCCCTTTACTGGTGGAGAACGCTGTCTTCTCTCTGTCGTTTGCGTGTAGACCAACCTGCCAATATCCACTTTTTAGGTCTAGTGTGGAGAACCAACGGGAGCCTGCTAGTGTGGTCAAAGTGTCATCGATTCGGGGTAGTGGATAGCTGTCTTTCTTCGTGACATCATTCAGCTTTCTGTAATCCACGCATAATCGGGTGGTTCCATCCTTCTTTTTAACTAACACGACGGGAGCAGACCATGGACTGATGGATGGCTCAATAACTCCATTTTGTAACATGGACTCGATGTTTTCGTCGACTGCCAGTTGTGAAGATTGGTCCTTATTTATGGTTCAAGATCGCCGTGTGGTATTATAATGTTACAGCGGCCTTCGACCAATAATACTAATTGTAAAGGCTACATGTTTATTTCTACTGGTTACTTGGTTACACCATACTAACTAGTTCTGATTACACTATACTAACTACATCTAATCTTTACTATGCTAGATTTTGAACTCGACTGATTATAGCTACATTTTGAACTAGACTCATGGTTCGCGATTTACATCAATTATCGAAGTGTGCCATCAGTCGATTGTTTTGCTAATTCAACTATTTGGTGTACGTGATAATATTTGTAGACATGCTGAATTTAATGAGGTTACCTAGAATGGTTTATGATGATGTTATGCTAATAATTGTTTAATTAATTTCCCAAAAAGTGTCATGAGTAATTTCCGTTACACCACCCTTCCTTGAGGAAGTGGGATCCGCTGTAGCGTATTCCACGCAACTTCAAAGTTTAACTAATAATTTCGGAAGTTCCTCTGACTCACAACAGTTTATCTGCTAAATTCTTACATATGTCTTATTCTAAGGAAATTCACTATATGTCCATAAAGTCAAGTCCACTATAGTTTCTAACACTTGTCACGCAGTTTTTAACGTCACTGTTCACTGCAATCTTAAGCCTATATTTATGAGTTCGGTTATTTTATTGTGAAATGTCCCAAACTTAACCTATACAGTACATAGTTTCTAATTAGTATTTGAAAACTCTATTTTTATGTATCTTAATTTCCTTTGTATTATTTGAAATTAAGCAATTGGAGTTTCCTATGTCCGGTTCCGTTATAATGTACGCACCTTATACCATAGATCGAATTTTAACCTATTCTCATTTGTTATGAGAACTTGTTCACCTTTTTGGAATTGTAAGTCCTTCGCTTTAGCGTCGTATGCTAATTTACGATGCCGTTTTGCTGCTTTATTGATCTGGCATTTGTGACAATTTTTGACGAATATGTCTCTTGACATAGTTTTCCAAAAATATGTTGATATTAATTTTTTTAAGTAAACGCTTTTGTCCGCAATGGCCACCATACGTTGGATCTGTGTAGAATTTTTCTATTATACTTGCCTTATCATTTCTGTTGGTAATTAGTACTGGTTTGTGACATAAAATTATATTCACATTCTTCAATATTCCTTGTCCCATTTCTTTGAATTAATTCACAGTGTACACTTTAAATATATTACATCCACGAGGTACAATTTTAATTGCAATTTTTCAACACTACCAATCATTTTATTTAGCTTAGATAGTATTTCTTCTAGGAGAAATCTACCATTGGTTACGTGCAGAGAAAAATTTGAGCTCATTTTACCTTTATGTTTTATAAACATTTGCAATGAATTTGGGAAAAGTTTTAATGATAATATTGGCAATTTCATCAAGTGAACGTTACCTAAGGCTTCGTATACTTTGCGGGGTATGGTGTCTTTTTCGTTTATATTTTCTGCTAAGGTTGCGGTGTGATATTCGTTAATTTATGGATGATTTTTTCCTTCGTACTTTTAAATGTTCCAGCCTCCATGATCAGTTTAGTTCTGTCAGAGTTCGCGTTTTGGATTATACTTCTGGTTAGTGTATGTGTGGAATAGTTTTCCACTACTTCCGATGGTACGCCTTCCATTATGTAAGCTCTTTTTAGTTTGTTGCTCATTGATTGCTCATATAATTGTCTAGGGTCAATTGACATTCCTACACACTACGTATTGTACGAGTAACTTTGTTAAAGATTTCGTAAAAAATATAATCCGTAAGCACCTCGATATTTTAATTTGCAAACAATACAAGGAGGTTTTCAAATACCTTACAAGGCCAATGATGACTATGGGTCAGCAAAAATATGGTAAATAGAACATTTAATGACCTAGTTATATCACAGATTATTAACACCTTTAGAGATTAAGTTCGTTTATGATATAATGTACTTACTCAGCACGTTCATAATTTCCTTTACAATGTATTATAAGCGTTCGATATTTTATATATATATATATATATATATATATATATATATATATATATATATATATATATATATATATATATGCTAAAATAAATCTCCTAAAAATCTTAAATTAAGACATAATAATCATAGATACACAAATAATATAATATATAAAATAGTTCATTATTATGGTCACAAGCAATTAAATATTTTTATATGAGTTACATTTATAATATGTTATAATGTTCTGTACCTTACAACTTTTAGGGCTGTTGGGCTTGCCTATCTAGAATAGCCATACTTCTTGATATGTCCCTTTTTATTTTTCTCCTGTGCATATTTTTAAGTTTTATTAGCCGCATTACCAGGGCTACTGCAGCTATTACGTATAACAGCACTCTTGCGTCTAGCGGGAAATTATTATCATTTATATAGACATTGGGATTGACTTCCCCATTGTCGGACGTTTCTTGAGTTTGTCTTTTTGACTGTGTGGTACCCATTATTGAAAATCATGTAGTTTTCGATCGGCTGAATTATTCTGTCAGAAGATTATGTTCGAGGGCAGGATCGCCATGTGAAAATTTGTCCTTATTTATGGTTCAAGATCGCCATGTGGTATTATAATGTTACAGCGGCCTTCGACCAATAATACTAATTGCAAAGGCTACATGTTTATTTCTACTGGTTACTTGGTTACACTATACTAACTAGTTCTGGTTACATTATAGTAACTACATCTAATCTTTACTATGCTACATTTTGAACTCGACTGATTATAGCTACATTTTGAACTCGACTCATGGTTCGCGATTTACATCAATTATCGAAGTGTGCCATCAGTCGATTGTTTTGCTAATTCAACTATTTGGTGTACGCGATAATATTTGTAGACATGCTGAATTTAATGAGGTTACCTAGAATGGTTTATGATGATGTTATGCTAATAATTGTTTAATTAATTTCCCAAAAAGTGTCATGAGTAATTTCCCTTACACAGTTGTTGCCACAATGGTAGTCGTCTAGGTGGTATTCTGATGGGTTGAGCCTTCCCGGTATCTATTCGATGCTGGATGATGTTGGTGCGACCGGTGGTTCCATTTTTACTGTTAAAAATTTGCCAGTGTTTTGTGATAAATTGCCTGGCTTTCTTCTGGTTCTCTGGTGTCAAGTGTGTCAAATGGTCAGCAAACTGTTGTAGGAACTCTTTATCGAGCCAGGCCTTCACCGACGTCTGGTACTCTTCTGCGCAATTGATGATGGTCTCTACTGGCTCGAAACAAGCTATCTCTTGACCATTGGTAATTCTGATGTCGTTGTTGGACAGATTCAGGACTCTGATTGGTATATCTCGTCCGGTTTTAACTATAGCCCGTCCAACTAAGTAGTCATGAGCTGAGTGTACGGGCTCCACCATTCCAACGCAGCTCCCAGGATTGCTGTCTAACTGTCCATGAATAATCTGTTCCGTTCGACCGGGAATTCTAGCTGAAGACTTTGCCACAATTTTTATGGGCGTGACTGATGTGTTGACGGGCCGTATCAATACAAATTCCTCATTTAGGAACCGAAGAACATCATATCTCGGGTCGAACATAAATCCATGCTGGTTAATTAGGTCCATTCCCAGTATAAAATCGTCCTCAATATTCGCTACCAGGACCCTATGCCGGATCATGTTGTCCCCTATCTGTAGCACGACATCTGCCTCACCCTGTATTGACATGGACTCGCCGGTGACTGTTCTGAGCTTGGATGTTATTGGTAACTGGCCGAATTTCGGATGCTCTCAAAACCCTGGACTTGGCAATGGACACAGCGGCGCCGGTATCGATGGTGATGGTGACTCTGACTCTTCCTGGTTGGAGGAAACTGCTCGAACCCTCGGCTTGGACATGTTCATGACGGCCTCTACTTCCAAAGCCCGAAGTAGAGCTTCATTATTCTTCTTGACGCCACTCAGTCTTAAATTTCTTTGAACTTCCACATCTCTGATGCCGTTTATGAAACTCTGTGTGGCCAACTGATCTTTCGTTTCCTCTGTCAGGTCTGCATAGGACAAGTGAACTAACCGTCTAATCTCTGCTTCGAATTCTTGAAGACTTTCACCGGATTTTTGCGTTTTTCCACTCAGTTGGACTTGGTATACCTGGCTCAAGGATTGATTGTCTTATCGTTTGTCTAGGATGGCGATGATCTTGTGGAAATTGCCTTGTTCATCGACTGGAATGCTTTGGAGGAGTTCTAGGGCCGGACCTCTTAACGAAATTACCAGAGAAGTAGATTTTTCTTGATTATCCCATCCATTAGCTGTAGCCACGGCCTCAAATTGCCGTTTATACATGGGCCAAGATGAACTGCCGTCGAATGTGGGTGGTTTACTAAAGGAACCTCTGGTACTCACGGTGTTTTGGTATTTTCCTCGCTGTAAGTCCTGTTGCATTTTTTTGATTTCTGTTTCTACCTTGTTTTGAATAGCACTGATTTCAAATTTCACCTGGCTCTGTATGGAATCGATGTCATCTACTTTGGTTTCAAGGGCCTCCACATTATTTTTTAGGATCTTTATGTCGTCGTTTATCTCTTTTATATCTGATTCTACTATTTGCATTCTTTCATTAACTGTTTCGTTAACTTGTGATACTATTTGCATTAGTTGTTCAAACTGCATTTGTCTTTTTTCGTCAGTTATTTTAAATTCATTTTGTCGTTTTAATTCAGTTTGATCTTGTTTTTTTTCAAATTTCGAGAACAATCCTTCAATTAAATTATGTTGTTTTTCATCGATATTAGTGACAAGATTTCCTAATTCAACTTTAAGTTTATCATCAAAAGATTTCACTAACCTTTGTTGAATTTCTTCTTGATGTTGTTTCTCCTCCTTGTCACGTTTTTCTAGAATCTGTGCTATTTTTTCGTCTAGTCCTTCTGTAACCTGTTTGATAATTTTTCTGGTAGTTTCGTCGGTTTTTTCCATACTTCGAGTTTCCATAACTGCACTAATCCTTTACTTCTGACACCAAATTGCAATATACTTCGTGGGTTTAATTTAAAATTATAACAACTAATATTTACTTTCACTTTTCTAGAACTTTATTTACATTAAAACAGCTGACTCACAATACATTCTCATATACGCTAGTCGACGCGGTATCACTGAACTGCGATCTTAGCGTGCTTCCTTTAATACCAGCGTAGAATTCTCCAGTAGAAATCATCATCTATCCTTCCGCTGCCGAGTCTTTTCGAGAATCGTATTTTTTACCTTAAAGCGTTTGTTGTCGTGCTGAAAGGACACAGGGTCGGCTTTGGGTAAATTTCGTAACAATATTGAGGAATGGACTCGAATGTACATGACATATAAAAATATTTTATTTTTGTTAATATCTTACCCCTCAAAAGGGATTACAATTAAACTTTTTAAAAATACTCAAACAACAAAATGTATTATTTGAAAACTATCCCTTCATGTGGGTCTCTGGTGGCCTGCTGAATATATCGGGCCTCGGTTTTGTATCTGGATACGTATGTATATATATATATATATATATATATATATATATATATATATGTTTTAGGTGGTTTCCGGGAATTCATCCGCGTAGTTGATAACTGATCCCTGCCGGGATCGATGGTAAAATGATGGTAAGATTTTCAGGAGGGCGCGCGTTGTAATTTAGTTGCGGTTCGGCGCCTATCGGATGGCCACGTGACGGCTGCGTGTGATTGGCCCTTGGCGCTCAGTGGCCACGCCTCCCGCTTGGTGATTGGTTATTTCCGGCTGAGGAAATATAGGACAAGTCCGGGCCGGACAGTGATTAATAGAATTTTCCAACAATTCAATAAGTTCTGAATTTCATTGCCAGCGATTTGACTGTGAGGCCTCTTTGTTATTTCATTTGCCTCTCTTACGAGTCTTGATTTCCGGTGTTCTATATTTGACCGTACTCTGGTGTTCTCAAAGTGTATTCGGTGTGACGTCGTGGTGGCGTGTTCCGCAAAGCATGTTGTTTTTTCCTGCTTTCTTATGGCGTTCTGGTGTTCATCCCATCTAGCTTGAATTCTTCTGTTACTTTTCCCCACATCCTCGTGTTCGGAGTCTTCAACACCGTGCTTATTTTTGTGTCTGTATTGAAAATAGTATCGATATTGTGTCTCCGTAGAATTCTTGCAATACTGCCCGTGGTACCATTGACATTCGGTAAATAAGCCCTGGTTATTGGTGTCTCATGCTCCTCGACTGTTTGTCTCGGTTTTGACTTTAGGGCTCTTTGTATATTTCGGTATGTAAATCCGTTTTGTTTCAGAGATGTTTTTAAACTGTCCATTTCCTGTTTGATGTTATCCCGGTCAGCTAGTCTTTGTGATCTGGTTACTACAGTCTTGATGAGCTTGTAGTTGGGCGAGGTGGGGATGAGAATTAGCATGAAGGTATCTGTTGGTGTGATTTGCTTTCCTATATACTGTATGGTCAGGGTTCCATCTTCCTTTCTATTTATCAGAACATCAAGGAATGACAGTTGATTGTTGGCTTCAACCTCCATAGTAAATTTTAGTTTCTCATGGATGCCATTAGGTTGGTCTAAAAATGTGTTGAGGTGTTCTCTCCGATGAGGCCAAATCACAAATTATCATCCACATATCGCACCCATAAACTGGGTTTAAGAGTTGCTGTTCTTAGTGCCAACTCCTCAAAGTTCTCTACAAAAAGGTTGGCTATTACTGGTGAGAATGGTGATCCCATTGGAGTAAACAAAATAGGTGTTCATCAGAAAGTTCCTTGTTAAGTCTACAAGGTGTTGAGGTAGTTTGTATTTTTCTATTATCATATCCAAGGCTTCGTCGATAGGGATGTTGGTGAAAATGGACACTACGTCAAAACTTACAAGAAGACACTCTGGTTTTAAGACCGTTTTTCTAAGTATTTCGATGAAATGGGTCGAATTTTTCACATATGAGTTTGCCCCTTCTGCAAACGGCTTAAAGTTGTTGGGCTAGGCATTTGGCTAGCTGTTGTGTTGGGGATTCAATTTAGCCTACTATTGGCCTCAAAGGTGCACAATCTTTATGTTCTTTTGACAACCCATAGAATTTCTTACATCTCAATGACTTTTTACGCGGAATGAGTTGCAGTTAGAGATTCTTGTCGATTCTACTTGCTTGGATTTTGGTTGTTTTGTCCATATAAGTTGTTGGGTCATTTGTAATTTGTTTATATGCTGGATCTTGTAGCAATGTTTGAATTTTGTTTAATAATTCGCTGTATCTAAAATTACAGTAGCATTTACTTTACCAGCAAGTAGAAAAACAATGTCCCTGTTGAGGCGAAATTGTTTCAAGGCCTCATTTTCTTCTAACGATAGGTTCCTTTTGGGTGGTTTAGACTTTCTTAGAACATGTGACACATCTTGTCTAATTATTTCGGCGGTGTTCTCATCTAATTTTGAAACTGGTGTTTACACGCCACATATCATGCTTTCTGTTGGTATGTGAGAGGCAGCAATAGCGTAATTGAATCCCATAGCCAACACGCCAATCGAGGTAGAGTTCAATTGGACCGAAGATAAGTTATAAACGGTTTTATTCGTTTACAATTGCCGTGAGGTTAGACTGTGACCATTTTTTCCGAGAAAAAAATCGTTTTTGGGCTTCTGTTGGAGCTTCAATTTGTTAAATTTTGTCGGTTGTTGCATTGTTGTCAACTCTGCATTCGTTTCGGCCCTAAATTCGCTAATCTTATCGAATTTATCCCATATTATCGGGTGGAATGTATTGCCTACCTGGAGGTGTATATCTAAGAGTTTAATATTAAGAACATCCAAATCTCTTCTGACATCACGTATGGCTTCCCTAAGTAGGGCCCAACTAGGTTTCCATAAGATATTCTGTGTTTTTTTGTTGGTCTTCCAGAACTTTACCGTCATGTTTTTCGGAATAACTCCTTCATCGCCGCAAAGTTTGCTTCTTTTCGCTCGTAATTTCTCAAATGTTTTACCAAATGAAAAGTATTCTCCCCGTAGAGATTCACTATATTTGTTTTTAAGTTTTCGCGGGCACTAAATGTGTTAGGTGGTTTCCGGGAATTCATCCGAGTAGTTGATAACTGATCCCTGACGGGATCGATGGAAAATGACGACGTTTCGGCAGAGTCACATCTGCCCTCTTCAGGTCGGATAAATTCGATAAGATTAGCGAATTTAGGGTCGAAACGAATGAAGAGTTGACAACAATGCAACAATAGACAAAATCTAACAAATTGAAGCTCCAACAGAAACCCAAAAACGATTTTTTCTCGGAAAATAACGGTCACAGTCTAACCTCACGGCAATTGGAAACGAATAAAACCGTTTATAACTTGCCTTCGGTCCAATTGAACTCTACCTCGATTGGCGTGTTGGCTAAGTGATTCAGTTACGCTATTGCTCCGTCTCACATACCAACAGAGAGCATATGTGACTTGGAAACAGCAGTTTCAAAATTTGATGAGAACACCGCTGAAATAATTCGACAAGATGTGTCACCTGTTCTAAGAAAGTCTAAACCAAACCCAAAAGGAACCTATCTATAGAAGAAAATGAGACCTTGAAACAACTTCGCCTCAACAAGGACACTGTCATTCTACCTGCTGATAAAGGAAATGTGACTGTAATTTTAGATACAGCGGTTTATTCAAACAAAATACAAACATTGCTACAAGATCCAGCATATAAACAAATTACAAATGACCCAACAATTTATCTGGAGAAAACAACCAAAATCCAAGCAAGTAGAATCGACAAGAATCTCCAACTGCAACTCATTCCGCGTAAAAGGTCATTGAGATGTAAGAAATTCTATGGGTTGTCAAAAGAACATAAATATTGTGTACCTTTGAGGCCAATAGTAAGCTCAATTGAATCCCCAACACAACAGCTAGCCAAATCCCTAGCCCAGCAACTTCAACCGTTTGCAGAAGGGGCAGACTCATACGTCAAACATTCGACACATTTCATCTAAATACGTGGAAAAACGGTCTTACAGCCACAGTGTCTTCTTGTAAGTTTTGACGTAGTGTCTCTTTTCACCAACATCCCTATCGATATCCCTTCGATATCATAATAGAAAAATACAAACCACCTCAACACCTTGTAAACTTAACAAGGCACTGTCTGAAGAACACCTATTTTGTTTTCGATAACCAACGATACAAACAAGTGGAAGGAGCTCTAATGGGATCGCCACTCTCACCAGTAATAGCGAACCTTTTTATGCAGAACTTTGAAGAGTTGGCATTAAGAACAGCAATTCTTAAACTCAGTTTATGGTTGCGGTATGAGGATGATACATTTGTGATTTGGCCTCTTGGGAGGGAACACCTCAACACATTTTTAGACCACCTTAATGGCACCCATCACAAAATAAAATTTACTGTGGAGGTTGAACCCAAAAATCAACTACCATTCCTTGATGTTCTGATAAATAGAAAGGAAGATGGAACCCTTGGCCATATAGTATATATGAAAGCAACTCATACCAACAGATACCTTCATGCTAATTCTCATCACCACCCAGCCCAACTACCAGCTGTCGTCAAGACTTTAGTAACCAGATCACAAAGACTAGCTAACTAGGATAACATCAAACAGGAAATGAACAGTTTAAAAACTTTATTTTATTTACAGACCGAAATATACATAGAGCCGTAAAGTCAAAACCGAGACAAACAGACGAGGATCATGAAACACCAATAACCAGAGCTTATTTACCATGGCACCATGGACAGTATTGCAAGAATTCTACGGAGACACAATATCGATAATATTTTCCACACAAACAGAAAATTAAGCACGGTGTTGAGGACTCCGAAGACGAGGATCCCTTTAGAACAACAGATAGTGTATGAGATTCCATGTGCAGGCTGTAAATAAACCTATGTGGGGCAAACTAACAGAAGAATTCAAGCTAGACGGGGTGAACACTAGAACGCCATAAGAAAGCAGGAAAAAACGACATTCCATTGCGGAACACGTCACCACGAACTCACAAACAATAGACTTTGAGAACACAAAATTACTGGCAAATATAGAACACCCGAAATCAAGACTCGTAAGAGAGGCAAATGAAATAACGAAGAGGCCTCACAGTCTAAACGCACGCAATGAAATCCAGAACTTATCGAATGGTTGGAAAATTCCGGTGTGACCGCCCCGGACCCGTCCTATAACAACTAAACCGGAAATAACAAATCAGCACGCGGGAGGCGTGGTCACTGAGCGCCACGGGCCAATCACCGCGAATTATGCGAACCGACTTGAAGAGGGCAGAGGTGACTCTTCCGAAACGTAGTCATTTTACCATCGATCCCGGCAGGGATCAGTTATCAACTATGCGTATGAATTCCCGGAAAGTACCTAACATATATATATATATATATATATATATATATATATATATATATATATAATAAGACTGGTTACATCAGTTTTCACAAATATTGATTTATTAGGACAGAAGTCGCATTGTATATCCTCCAGTGCTTTAGAATCGAGTTTGGAGTTTATGTCCACTAATGCCACACCCTAAAATTAAATTGCGATTAACTGTAACAGCTAACTTAATTTAAAGCTGGTAAATATATATGAGATTTCGGGTGAGAACCGCTTCTGAATTTATTAAATATTGACGTTTCGACTCCTGCTTTGGAGCTATTATAAAGAGACACAAAGTGAAAAAGAGTTGCAGAGTCTAAATCGAACTCAAGGTCTCAATCTGCGTACTCCACAAGAGTCACTAGATAACTGAACTGAGTGCAAATCTGCTTCTTTTATTTATAGTTATCCATTGATTAGAAGGGAGTGTCACGTGATGAGGGCACTATGCGGTGATTGGTTGGGTGTTGGTGGGCGTGTCTGGTTTGTTTAATCTGGCAATTACGGAGGTCCATGCTGTAGGAAGACGGGAGCTCTCATCGCACCGATTTAGACTCAAAATCTCTGTGGACGAGATATACTATTCGATATTGGAAACAAGGATTTTCAGTTATGTTGGCTGCCATACCAGAATTCCCATGGATTATTATTAAGTCATAAACGGCAATAATAAAAGTTTTTGGACAAATTAATTAGATATATTTTATATTTAAATAATTTGGTCAATAGAGTTGGACTCGCATACTAAGGGTTCCATACCACCTTCAAGATTCTAATATTCCAGTTTCAGACAAGCAGGGAATGAGTGCATTTTCTTATATTTACCCTTATATGTTTTAAAGGAAGCGTTTTAAATTTATAAAAAACTAGCGGACCCGACAGACGTTGTCCTGTCCCATGTAAACTTTTAAAAATTAGCTGCAACAATATAATCTGAACGCCATCTATCAGACGTAACTGAAACTAAAGCACACTCTTGAATATTTGACACAGCGACTACAGCGCAGTCTGTCGGATCCTATGTAAGTTGTGCTAACATCAACAACAATTTTCAATAAATAATTTAACTAAAAAAAACAATATCTAGTTGACCATATTGTGAATCTAAACCATCCTCAAACCCCCTGGAATACACACAAAAAATTTCATCAAAATCGGTCCAGCCGTTTAGGAGGAGTTCAATGACTAACACACGTACAGAAGATTTATATATATAAAGATATATACACTTTGATTTTCCACACATAGACTTTTTATTTTATCTGCTTCAGGATTCGCTTGATTTTTATCAGAATACATATGTATTTAATTTTCTAATTTGGCCCTCAAAAATTAACATTAAAGTTTTATTTTACTAATAAGCTTTCAGAGAAGCCTTTTATAATCTACTGTTTGAGTTTTGAGGCTCTGTAAATTGGAAGATAAAGGGCAAAATAGGTCAAATTTTAAATTATAAATTATTAAATCTGTTATTCAAATTATTTAAAAATACAAATAAAATATATTTTTCAAAATTTAAATAGTGTAGTTTCTTAAGTGGGAATTAAGTCGATGTTTAATGTTTATGTTAATATCTTTTAAACAATTGATTTAAAGATATGATATATTTGTAATTCACATAATGAGCCTTTTATCTCTGATATATTACATGATGTATTTGAACATTGAATTTTTATTTTCCATTTAATTATATAATTTGTCCCTAAAATTACTATGGGGGTTTTCTAATAATTTTTCTTATAAATTTCAACCCTTAATTATTTTAAAAATTTTAGATATTATGGTTCCGGAAATACAGCGAGAAATGAAATTTTTTATATCTTATCTTAATATCTTGTAAACAATTGATTTTAAAAATATGAAAAATATATATTTGTATTCCTCATCCTTTCATTTGATGTATTGCATGATGCGTTAAAAAAATATTTTTTTTTATTTTCCGTTAATTATATAATTTGGCCCCCAATATTAATATTAAGGATTTCTTCATATTTTTCTTGTAAACAAAAAAATTTAGGTCTTATAGTTTGGGAAATAACGGGGGAAATGGGTAATTTTTTAAAAATATTTTGTTAATATATTTTAAAATATTCATTTTATAAAAAATAAAAAGATGTATTAGTATTCGTCATAATGAGCCCTGTTATTTGATATATTACATGATCCGTTAGAAACAATTATAATTTTTTATTTTTCATTTAATTCTATAATTTGCCCCCAAAATGAATATTAGGGGTTTCTCCTTATTTTTCCAGTAAAGTTCAGGTGATGGGCTATACCTCCATTTTTTTCAAAATTTTCCAGTTTATGGTTTCCGAGATATGAGGGAGGGAATGGGTCAAGTTTTTTATATTTTTGTTAATATCTTTTAGTTTATTTATTTTAAAAATATGAAAAAAAAATATTTGTTTTCGTCATAATGAGCCCTTTCATTTCATAAATAACATGATGGGTTAGAAACATATTATTTATTTTCAATTTAATTCTATAATTTGCCCCCCAAATGAATATTAGGAGTTTCTCCTTATTTTTCTAGTAAATTTCAAGTGAGGCGCTAGACCTCTTTTTTTTTCAAAATTTTTCAGCTTATGGTTTCCGTGATAAGGGGGGGAATGGGTAATCTTTTTATATTTTTGTTAATATCTTTTAATTTATTTATTTCAAAAATATGCAAAAAATATATTTGTTTTCGTCATAATGAGCCCTTTCACTTGATATATAACATGATGGGTTAGAAACAATTTTAATTTTATATTTTCCACTTAATTCTGTAATTTGCCCACCAAAATTTAAAGTAGAGGTTTCTCCTTATTTTTCCAGTAAACTTCAGGTCAGACCCTATACCTCTAATTTTTTTTCACAACTTTACGTTTTATAGTTTCGAAGATAAGGGGGGGGAATGGGTAAATTTTGGTATATTTTCGTTAATATCTTTAAAACTATTTTTTTAATAAAAAAAATATTTTTGTGTTCCTCAGAATGGGATCTTTCATTTGATGTATTACATGATGCGTTTGAAATTTTTTTTGTTTTTAAATTTTCATTTAATTGTATAATTTGCCCCCCAAAATTAATATTAATGGGTTCTCCATATTTTTCCTGTAAAGTTCGGCAAACGTTCGATATTTCCTATTTTTTCAAAATTTTAGGCTCAGTAGTTTCGGAGATCTGGAGGGGAACGGTCGATTTTTTTTAGTTTTTCCCCCCAGAGGTATCCCTAAAATCAAAATTTCTTCTTTTACGATATGTACTCCTGATCCGGTCGGCAAACTATACATTGATACCAAATTTCAACCTCTTCCATACAGAGAAAATGGCTGTGATGTGACACAGGCAGAATTCCGGAGTGATATTATAAGCAGACTTACAATAAAAACATTTTAGAAACCATGTGCAATCGATCACTATTTTCAGACATCTTTTTTTATCTGAGTTAATTAAGGTACAGTACAGTTGAAAATTTTTGCGTATTCTTATCTCTTTCTCTCTCTGTTTCTCCCTGTCTCTTTCTCCCTCTCTAATTTTTATTCTTTGTCTATATTTTCCAAATATATTTAACTTTTTTATTTGTTTTATTATTTGGGCCACTTTCTATAAATATAACTAATTCACTCTATATTGCATCCACACTCTATATGCTTCTGTGTACTGGTCACTCCTATATAACTTATTGGTCGATCATTTTCTGAATCACCCTGTACAACTATAATTCATCTCAACACAATATTACAACGGTCCTGATATCTTTAAAACCACCCTGTATAAGTACAAATCCTCTCCACACTATTGACTTTTTCTTTGTTTAAATTATTCCTGCATGCCAATGAATTTACTTCGCCCCATATGCCTAGTATTCCATTTCTGCAACTGCTCATGGTCTACCCTATATAACAAAATTCACCTTCACCACATTTAGTGACTATAAATTTGCTCTACCATTTATTTCAATCACCCGGTATATGCTTCCAATTTTTTTTTATTACATGTCTATAATTATACCCCGTCCTACGTCCTATAATTCAAACCTTTATACTCAACTGCTTCTGACAATTTTAATTCCTTTTGTAAAACTGTAATTATTCTCCCTTCTATAACGCAAATATCCACTGTGTATAACTATAGTTATAATCCACTCTTATTTCAACCAGCTTGTATACGCAACTACATATATGTTACCCAATACAATATTTTTAGAACCACCCTGTACTTCAGTTCCAACTTATATTTCAACCACACTATGTATACAACTGCTTATGTACCACCTAATATTACATGCACGCACGCACACCTCCAACCGTATTCGCCGGAATAACAAATTTACGTTTTAATAACTTAATGTAATATTTTCTGCAATTTCACGCGACTGCAACTTAACTTCGTTTCTAAAATAAACTGACTTCAAAAGCATCAAAGTGAAAATCATTACAAACACCCTGTACGACATACTTTCATGGCATATCTTTAAACTAGATATTTATTATGAAAATTTGACATAAACAGATTTTGTGCAAATAATTTTCCTATTTTCAGAAAAATGGTATGTTTTACGTTATAGAAAAATGTACGGAATCAAGCCGGAACATATCTTTGTATAATAAAATTTATAATATTCAAATTGCGTGAGCAGTTTTAGCGAAAACAGTGAAGATTCAATGAAAATCGCTGAAATCTAGTGCCCAATTTACTTTTTTTTTCCTGATTTTCTAGAAAACCTTAGATCTCATGTTATAGACAATTATATGGGACCTTTCTGTAATGTTCCTTCATATAATGCAGTTTAAATTAAATCATCAAAATTGCCCAAGCCGTTTTTGAATAATCGCTGGACATAAAAAAAGTTGCATACGAAATTATACCTCTTCCCTTTTGGAAGTCGGTTACAAAAATTATTTAGTTTGAAGCAGTATCTATTCTATATATTTCCTCCTCCATATCGAAAGAGCTCATGTCTTTATACTTATGGATTTTTATTTTATCCAACTGCTAACATGACTGTTTGGAAAGTAGGCATTGGTTTAGTACGTTGCATGATCCCTTTTTTTCTCTTAAATGGCTTAACAAAAACTGTAGCACTGAGATTATTTCAAGATCAAACTGAGAAGGGAAAAGACCGAAAAGGGCGACAAGTGTTCCACTAGAGCAGAATGCGGGTGAAGATGTTATATTAAGAAGTAATACAGAATGAGGCTGCCATAATGATGTCCAACCACCTTTAGTCAATTATATTATAATGGACAAGAATTTTTCACAGTCGAAGTAAAGGCTATTTTGAGAGGGACTGCAGAGTTAGGCTGTCATGAATCGTACCATCCAGAGCCCGCCAATTAGCACATAGTAGTCACCAGGCCTTAGGATAGTAACTAGACGATGATTAGGGTTATGATTTCTGGGGAAACAGGACTTTAATTGAGAAAAAGAAACTATAGTTTAAATAACCATCATTTTGTTCTCAACTGTGGTCTTATTTCTCAGAAACAAGTTTAAATGTCACAAATAATTTTCAGAAAACAATTAGATGGGGATTCTTCGTAGACAGCGGTAGTTTACTAATCCAGTTAATTTCGGTCTATGTGTAGATCCGAAGGAATAGAGTGGGTGTTAATACCCTGTAAAACAGATGTAGCTGCAATCATCATCCTGAATAACGTCCTAGTGACCGACAGTATAGTTGTCTACATACTGAGATCTTAAGTTTGATCTGAAATATAAAGCTAAGCAATATATGGAGGAGAAACTTGAACCGACATAATTTACCACAACTCGGTTAGGGTTCAGTGGCCACTTAGCAGAGACAAATTAATCTAGGCGATATATTAAAAATTAGAGGGCTGAAAATTTAACTAATAGAGATATTAATTATAATAAAAAAAGAAATGGATGTTTTTTCTGCTACATAGTGTGGGAATTTTGGACGATGTCCCAGAATGGACTAACGTTGAGACTAGCCTCCTGCACTACCTATGTTTGCAGCTGCAATACCAATTGCTCTGCACTTGTAAATGTAACTCAGGAGGAAAAATAATTGGAGGAAAACTGATTAAAGAATAAAGTGAGATGAGCTGTGATGGGCGCTGATCGCCCAGTTTACCATCTCTTCGAATGAAATGTTTAGACAGGATTCCTGCTAAGAGAGCCCTAAAGGCCAATTTCTGGTGGAAAAGCTGTGGAACCTTTGGTGTGTCACAAATGTAAAAACATAGTTTTGCACCCTAACACCAAACCTCTATTTTAAACACTCAACGCCGTTTCAACAACTCTAAGTTGTCATTTTCAAGGAGTAAGCCAAAAAATGTTTGGTTTACTCCTTGAAGATGACAACTTAGAGTTGTTGAAACGTTGTTGAGTGTTTAAAATACAGGTTTGGTGCAAAACTGTGTTTTTACATTCGCCAAATTCTGAAAAAAAATATTTGTGGTGAAAAGAGGTAAAATAGGGGCAGTACATGGAGATGCAGCGGACTAAAAGATTTCCAAGGGAGTTGAACGAATTGAAATTTAAAGTAACAGTGCATTAGCTATTGAAGTATTAATAACACGATTAACAATTATGTTTTGTAACTCTGTTAAATTATATCCCACCTTTGCTTACAGTAGGTGTTAATATACCTAGTCGTACAAATACAATAAGTTAGATATATGACATGAAGGCGCTAGAGGGTACTTAATAAACCTTAATAGAAACACAGTAGGTGAAGCTTTTAGAAAAATCTGGGTAGTATTGAAACAACCCACTAGCTTAACTGTATTATTAAACTATAGTAAGTAGTGTATCTTTCAGTCAGTTCTGAACCCCTTAATGTAGATAAACATAACAATTACCTACTTATAAGTTGTTTCTTCCGTACGAGTGGGTATTGACTGTTTTTTTATAAAAAAATTTGTATGAAAATTACTAATATTCCGTCATTTGGTGTAGAAGAGTTTTTACTGTTTAGACAGAAAAATAGTTGAATATTATAATATTATACCTTAGTTCCATTTCTCAACAATTCGTTAGTATAGTTGAGCCCTATGCCTGTAGCACCACCCGTTATTACAGCCACTTTGTAATTAATATCGAACACAATTTTGAAGAAGAATGTAAACTTGTTGAAAAAATAATTAGTAATAACTAAAATTAATAATCAAGAGATTATATAATAATTTATATTTTGAACTTCATAGCATTGTGATTCAATTAACATTTAGTTTAAAGGATGTTTTACATGTTTCAGAATGACGCAAGAGATTGTTTTAAAATTAACGTATTTGTAATATATTTGCCTATCAGTTGCACAAATTATATAAGAGTTAGACAGTTATAAGTAGAATGAAACCATTCGAGGTTAAATTGCTATCAAGTAATAATTATAATTAAAAAAGTGGCCTTCTGATGCCAATTGCCCTTATATGTATTATTAACACCTATAATATATAATAATATACGAGTATAAGAGATAATGCCAAAAATATTGTATGTGCCTGCACTCAACTTCAAAGTTCAATCAAACAATGAATTTTTGATTGAACTTTGTTCAAAATAATAATTATGATGATACCAATTATAGCAAACTTAAATCCTGCATTGTGAAACCTCTAACACATTTTCGAATTCAATACAGGTTTTTGAGTGAAATATTGATTGGCGATTAAGAGTTGTCATGGTCATCAGATCCTGGACTATTATGTTAGAATTTAAATACTTATCAGCAAATGCCAGTTAAAATATTGGACAGTTTTTTGATATATCGGTTTTTCTTAGATTTTGTAAACAACTACATGTTACAAGTAATAAAAAAAAATATGTGGCTAATTTAATCCCTTTACGGGTAGACATCTTTAGTGAAATGTTAGATCTCATCAATCCCGATGTACACTTTGTTAATTATTCAAATCGGTTCATCACCACAGGAGCAATATTAAGATGTTTTTTTTCATGAAAAAAAATCGTAGAGTAAAAACTTGTCCTGTTATAATTTTTGGTGACTCCCGTCACCCTAGGCTTTTAGGTTTAAGAAAAATAAAAGTCTCATGTAACTGGCAAAATAAAGTTTACCGTGGAACTTTTCTTTACGTTTTGAACAATTCACTGATGAAGCATCATTTAGCAGAAAAGGGTTAATAAATTTTTTGATTAAAGTCTTCCTAATACTAGGTCAAAAAGCATCGAACACCAGGTCGGGTCATTAAATACATACTATTTTTTTTGTTGCTAGCACCAATGTATGAACTGTTTTTATAGATATATAAGCAGGTTCATCAGCTTCTTCATTTGCGTTTTCAGTAAGCCTCCTTCCAAGTGTAGGTAGAAATAGGCCATTCCAGATAAATATCTGTCAATAGTGGGAATGCATTTAGAGTTCATTTGTAATATTTCCTTGCCTGACTAAGCATTTAGTAATAACTAGGCGTTACCGACGGTTTCACCGGCGTATTTACAATTCTATGCAAAAAGAAATAGCTTATGAAACATATGGATTATCCTATATAATAATTTTTACAAACTTTGAACCACCTTAAATAACTATAAATCCACCAATCCCGAATAGGTTTAACCAAAACTGCAACTTCTTCTTGGCCACTTTATATAACAATGTTACTTAACATTTTTTTGAATCACCTTGTATAACTGTAACTCTACTTGTCTGTATAGTATATGCTGCTGCTTATTTCTACCATTTTTTAAACTAGACTCTACCTTATATACTAGCTATGCAACAGCTTATGGTCTATGCTATATAACAATTGTTTCTGATAATTATTGATATACCTTGTAAAGTATAATGTCTTTTTTCCCCAAATTTTAACCTCCCTTTATAAGCAATTTTTTATAAAATTGTGTTAAAAACACAGCATAACTATAATTTTATATCGCCCCATATTTCATTTATTGCATATAAATCAATTTGTAAGTACCTAAAACGTGCCAAATCCAACACTACTAAGGTAAAATTGATAAATTATACAACATTCATGAATTTGCAAACTCACCAATAATTCACTTTTTTATTACATGCTTAACATTTTCTCACTCATATTTCATAAACAAAAATAAAAAGTTCACATTTGCAAGAAACAGCTATAGAAAACAGTATAGTTAAATATTAAAATAAAACTCTCTTAGCTAAACAAAAAATGTCAAAATATTACATTCAAAACAGATAAAGATTTCATTACTTTTTTGCAATACGGAACCCAACCTTCCTTAAAATTACTTTATTAACTACTACGGTTAATGAGCAAAAGATTTCTGCTTTAACTCTCTAGAAAATATAAATTGTTTTGGTTTTAAATATCCTTTATTTGGTAAGAATTTTATAGGATTCTGTTTATTGTACTGTTCAGCTGATACATATGTTTCAGTATTGAAAACAAATGGTAAAATACTTTGGTATACTTGAAAGTTTTTGCAATAGGATGTTGCACTATCATCGGTTCATTCTTGGTAGATATAAGTTTCGCAAGCCCTCAAACGAATGTCTTTATTATCGCCAGCAATTACCTCATCATTTATTGCAACTCGTATAAATTAGTTTCTCAAAAATATGTACACAATTGCATACCTTCCCATTTTATATTTACGAATTTGCGTTACATCAAATATCAGGTAGGCTCTTATTACCACCTAATCACCTTTTTTGCATAATTTCTATCCAAGCGCATCTCGTAACACACATTTATTATTTTATTTCATACCAATCGAGTTGAAATAGCTACAGGAGTCGCAGGAAAAACTATGTGCGTTCTTTACATTTTGTTTTTATTTTGTTTTGTTAAACAGTTCTTTAACAAATGGGGTTAGCCACTAGTATTATTTATTTGTATCGTTAAAGATTTTTCGAATTTTTTGTTGTTCCAGCATGATCGAACACCACTAAATATACTACGTGATATCAGATTTTGTCTCAATAAAACATAATAGTGCTCGTTGTATTGGCTGCTGAGGTGCTGTTGACTGGCCACATCGTACAATTAACACAAAATCCTTTGAATATAAATTTAAGAGAGCATTGACAATCAAAATTCTGCACCACAGCGAATGTTCAAGAAGTAAGGGATAATTAAGCAGGCATTGATTGGGAACAACTTCAGGCTTGGGACTCACACAATATAGAATAAACTGGTTGATCATATTGTATAGAATGATTTTTCTGAGAAAAGGAGCAATGCTAGTAATGTTTCGAAATCACCTCACCATATTTTGTCTGTATTACTAGTTTCAAATAGGCATGTTCATATATGAAAAGAACGAATGCAATAAAATGCTAATTATTCACGAAGTCGTTTCTTTAAGCTTGTTCATCAGACATGAGACGTTAAACGCTTTAAATTAAATGATTCCCTTATTGTGCGGCACTTTTTTTGTATTGGATGCTCCTGTACTCATCTGTAGGTGAAATCAATGTAGCAAATGAAAGAACATAGTGTTAAAAACACAAAACGTGAATACATTGCGAGGAGGTGCCACATCCCCAAATAAGAATGAATTGAATTTTTCAGGTGAGCCATTGATAGCAGCGGTTCTTGCCTTGGAGCCAACGTGCTCAAGAAATGCTGTCTGAGAATCCAGTTTTCCGAGATGTGTATAAACACAAAGATTTGTACCCCAACACCGAAACTTTATTTCTCACACTTAATACCGTTTCAACAGCTAAACTGCCATCTCCATGGAGTAAACTAAAAACTATAACGCTCCTCTGTTTCCCATTTTAGATATTTGCATGAAAAAACATTTTTGTGTATTAAAGTGTCGAATATAAATCTTTTATTTAAGTAGATTAGCTGTGGCCACAGGATATCTAATGTTTGCCTGTAATTAATAGGTACAAATAATCCGAGAATATATAAAAGTTATAAATCAGGAAAATCTAGTTTAAATTTGTATCTAAAACAGGAATATGTCTTGGTCATTTTACAAGCGGCATTATAAATATAAACAATACACAATTTAATGATAAAAGTTCAGTAATGTTAAAATTATAACATTAAAAATTTAAACCACAGATAGGTTGTTTAATTGGCAGGTTTATGTAAATCATTAACATTTTTGCTTCAAGAACATATTACAATATGAATTAAGATATCAATATAAATTTCATGTATTTAAAAATACATTCCCAATCTTCTTCTTCTCTTTTACTGATGTTTTGTGATTGTTGATTGTAAATTATCTTCCCTGCTAATCTTCTGATATATAGCTTATTATTCTTACATATTATATTGTTTGTCTACGAAAGTCTTGTTGTTAAAACTTTAGTCAATTTTAGACTTTAGAGCGTATCTGTGCATTTGATTTTGTTTCAGCCGCTTAAATTGAGACTTCTCTTACAGCCCATCCTGTAGGTAATTGTCGTGACAATGATTTTTACTGGATACTATTTGTTTCAGACAAGAATGAGTTGTGAATCCTCACTTATTTTAAATATAAAAAAATGCGCGCGTACAAACGGGGGTGCTTGAATTTGAAAACATGTGTTCAATTCTTTGAGCCAAAATATAGATCTTAGAAAAAAACGTTCAAATATTTTTCAAGGGATTAACAGTACATACCATTTAAGATGCGATAAGATTATGTTCCATTTCTCGTTTTAGCAAAAAATAAAAATAACTGTTACAAATAGCTACTATTTTCAATGTTATTAATTATTGAAAATATTTTTTTATTGTGATTATTGCTATGGTTTTAAAATAAAGCTTTTTTAATTTCAAAGTTAATGTAAATTTGGATTTGTTAATTTGATGCTGAAATATTACAATGTGTTAATAGAAGACCCTAATTGTTAATTGCTCTAACTCTATATTTACGAATATTTCTATTCCAATATGCCTGCTCTTATTATGTAATTTAAAACGTGTTTTATTAAGTTAATTGCGAACAAAAAATAAGTTTACATGCTTTATTTATTGTTATTTCGTTTTTTCTTTTTCAATTGCATGTAGGATAGAAAAGACTCATAATAAAAATGTACTAGTAAGTTTAAATACTTCTGTAAAGTAAGTGCTAATATTTTACTGACGCAGCATTAAATTATGCATGTTATTGCTGATTAAACATTAGATAAGGGAAGTGTCCCACGAAAATCTGAACCACCCGCTAACTTATGGGTCAAATCACAACATTATTTTCTAGCATCAATATTTAAACGCCCAAGAACCTAAGAAAGAAGGACAGAGTTTTTCATAACTTAGAAGAATCAAAACAAATACATGTAATGTTAACTAATAAAAATAATAAATAAAATGAGATTTTAATGCAAATTTGAATTAAAAAACTGTAGACATGATGTTGACAATACTTAAAACATTGTGTGTGATGTATGCATTCTATCATATCTATCCTGTGTTCAATATATTGTGCTGATTAATATATTTGTCGCTTTTTAAAGACTGTATCAGTAAACGTTGGGTGCTTTGCCAAAATAATTAAATGTACATTTTTCTTACAACAAAAAACTTGTAGAACCTCTCAGTTCATAGTGATCATTAAGATGTGACAGATTTATTAATTCTACTTAATATATTGAACAAGTTTTTTATTTAATAAAGGCAAACTATTCTTAGTGGCAAGCATATGTGGTTACTTAATATTTTATTGCAATGTGATTTATTATGAGTTTGCTATTAAAGTTAAAGTCTACTCTAATTCATTCATTCACTTTCATTCAATTCATAATCAAGGTGGGAAGTCCAGGTGGTCTTAGTCAAAGTAGTTTGGCACAGTCGAAATTGTTAGGTTGATTGTGAAATTTCAAAATACTTAATGGCTATATCGGCATGCTTATAAATCTAATAAAGTACTGTTGATCTCAGCAGTACTTTATTTATCTCTATTTCATCGGAGACGCGTATCAAAAATTCCCGATTCGTAAAGCATTTAAGATATCACTAGATCTAGTATTGCCTTGCATTGCATTACGGGTAATTGTTGTTGCACTTGTAGAAGTGCAATCTATTACCAAAAAAATCGTTAAACGGCATGATAAAATCATTCTCTATCATGTGTTCCATGATATCTGCCTTCAAGTTTATCAGCAAATTTTCCATTATCTTGCTACATTTACTCTTTATATCAGACACAAACGAGCATTTCTCGTAAGATTTCTTGGAAGCTTTTTTATTTTTCCTGTTTTGAGTTTTCCCCCCTCCCCGATTTGCTTTCTTGTCCTTGTTAATAATTGAGTTTATGTATATCTAAGTTGTCAAATTCTATTCCCTTCTTTGTTGTTACTATGCATGTGTGAATATTTTTGTTTTATATTTTTGTCTCTACGTCTTTTTGTTTGGTCTTGAGTACAACATCTGTTCCACTATTGTACACAATAGTGAAACAATTTAAACACCTTTTGTAGGTAGGAGTACAAATAGATACTGGCCAATAAGCTCGTATGTAGAAACTACCAATAATTTGAATGGCAGTAACAATAACGAATGTTACACATATTTTTACTAATTTTCACATTTATTACCCAAAATTCCCCAGAGACTTCGATCCGGATAGAAATTTAGAATTGCTTTTCAATATTTTAAAATGAATTCACTCCATAAAGTATTCGACAAGTCTCTATTTGTCAATTTGTGTTAAGAACATTCTGTGTCATTGTTTTTCTGTCTGGAATCGCATATTCGTAAACAGGTTGGCCGTCGTCAATTATCCAGCTGGTACCGTGTGGAGCATATTTAATCACTTTGATAGCTTCCTTTGCCACAAATTCAGGTCTGAAACAATACATAATAGTAACGAATTGGAAAGATAAGGAGGTTGATAATAAATGTAAAATATATAGTATCTAGATTAAAATAGTGTCAAGTGTACAGAAAAACTTAACTTGAATCTTATTATCAAACTATGTAGGCTAAGAAGTTACAGGGAGTCTGAAACCTAACCCCCCTAAAGAACTGATAGAGGAGGAATGGGTCTAGATCGAGAAAATTATGCAGGCGGCAGCAGATAAAATTCTGGGAAACCCCACAAAGAAGCAAAAAAGTATGTGGTGTGCTGAGGAGTGCAAAATAATATTGGAAAGAAGGAACAAGGCACGCCTGATATTTATGGAAGAATGTAGTGAAGAGAACAAAGCTTTATACCGCCACATGAGAAGGGAAGCCAAGTTGTGTAGGATGAAAAAGAGAACCTATTTGAAAGAAAAATTAAAAATAGTAGAGAAAGCATATACTAATAATGAAATCAGGAATTTTTACAAAGAATGAAAGAAAAGTAAAAGTAATGTAGGAAGGGAGCCCCTTTATTTAAAAACTGAAGAAGGGACCTTAGTATGGGACACCGAAGGAAAACTGAAAAGATTTGCACAATATTTCTCACAGCCATTAAGTGTGACTGATAAAGATAATAGTTGGAGTGAGCATGATACAGGAGTGGAAAGTATAAATGAAAATTCCTTAATAAAGGAACCCACTAAGAAAAAGGTAGAGGATTGTATTATGCATCTAAAAGACAACAAGAGTGCCGGAGAAAACAATCTAACAACAGAAATGGTAAAGTATGGTGGAGAGACGTTAATATGTACGATATGGACACTAATAGAAAGAATATGGAGAGAAGAAAGGTTGCTAGATGACTGGAACAAAGCGCTGATAATACCCCTTCACAAAAAGGGGATCCTTTTTGTGAAGGGGTATTATCAGCGCTTTGAGGAATGTCGTAACTATCGGGGAATAGCATTACAGGATGTGACGTCCTACAAAAGTTAATAAAAAACCAGTTAGAAAAATACAAAGAAGAGCATATAGGGGAATATCAGAGTGGGTTCAATACAGGAAGATCAACCACTGACCAGATATTTATTATGAAACAGATCCAACAAAATGCTTATGAGCAAAATTTAAGTGTACATCTGATACTCACAGACTACAAACCAGCATATGACACTTTTAAAAGAAATAAGCTATATCAGGGATTAGATCAGTTAGGAGTCCCAAAAAAGCTTAGAAAGCTAACAGAGATGACGACCAGGAAAACCGAAAACAAAGTTATTATCAATGGGAATCTGTCCGAGGAATTTTCAATACACAATGGGTTGCGACAAGGAGACCAGTGTCTACAGTTTTGAATAACCTAGTATAAGAAGTAATCATTAGGGAAAGTGGTATTAACTCTAATGGGTTGATATATAGCTCCAGGCACCAATGCCAAACTTATGCTGATGACATGGTGCTGATGGCGAGATCCTAGGATGAAGTTGTATGGGCGTTCAATCTGTTGGAAACAAAACCCAGAGAATACAGCCTTGCACTAAATGAAAATAATTCTAAATATATTGTTATGAAGGACAGCTCCACAAGTAATCTAGTTATTAACCTCGATGGGTAGAGGATATACACATTAGAGAAAGTAGATCATTTTGATTACCTCGGTTTAACTATAACATGTAAAGGAAATGAAGAGAAAGAAATAGAAAACCGACTAGCTAGAGCTAGAGCAAGGCCGCAGGTACCTTTTCAAAGGTTTTAAGAGCTACAAATATATCACGATAAACAAAGATAAGGGTGTATCAAACAATAATAAACCCACAGACACCTATGCGTGCGAGACTTGGACAATGACAAGGAAAACGGAAAGTAAACTAGAAATTTGGGAACGTAAAATATTAAGAAAAATCTTTGGAGGAATTAATTGTCAGGACAAATAAGAAAAAAATAAGGAAATTGAGGAGCTAGATGGTTAGGACACATTGCAATAGAGCCCGACAAACAGTGGGTAAAAAGAGTATCATTTGGAAGTGAGGGGGTAAAAAGAATAAGAGAAAGACCTAGAAGAAGTGGTAAAGGATCTGGAGGAAGTGGGAATCAAGGACTGGAAGAAGCAGGCGTTGGACCGAAATAGAAAGAGAGAAGAATGAAAGATCTCATAGCCAAGGGCCATTAGGCCTGTTGAGCTGATATATATATATATATATATATATATATATATATATATATATATATATATTTATATAATATATTCACAAACACAAATGCTTTTTAAAAAAATATATTTTTATTTAAAACACAAATTAAATATTTTACTTGAAAGTTTCGTTAAATATAAATGAAATAAATGAAAGCGATGCACTTAATGACGCTAACAGCCATCGCATGTGCATTTATAAGCTATGTGTTGCTATGTCAGCAGTCAGCAGTTTTACACTTGTGATAGGCATTTGCGTATTTCCTGGGAATTGCTATATCGTGTAATATAACACCATGTGAACGACTCATTTGACAGGTTACACGGTGTTGTCATATTAATATTCTAAGTATTGTTTAGGACGTATATAACAACTCCCCTCACCAAGAAAAAGTTGCTGTTTTACAGGAACTTTTCTGAAAACAGAATTTGTAAATATAATAAAGTATAAGGATTGTATAAATATGACATTTGTAAAAAGCAAAAATAAATAAAATAGCGTAAATTGTATAAATGTATAAAATAAAAATGTAATTAGCATTAAGGTCCTTAATAATAAAACCTAAAACAATACTTTTTAGCGATAAATAAGTTTTACAAAACAATTTTTGAAATTAATTTGGGGTACTTAGCTCGATGTCTTCAGTTTCGTTCTGTCGGAGGTTCGGTCTCAATCTTGGCAACAATTTTTAAATTCTGGTTGTGGGTGATGGACTTTCGCTGGTTGTATTGTGTTTACTCTAAAGCGTTTGTAGGACAAATACAGCGACAATTAATATAATGGAAAATATTGTCACGTAGGTGAACCAAGAGATGTTCTTTTTGACGAATGGCTGATTTATTAATTCGTCTAGGTCCTTTGAATAGTCGTTGAGTTTGTGGTTTGCGACGTTTAACTCTTCGAAATTCAATTCATGAAGCTTCAAAGGCTTGAGTTCGGGAACGACAATTTTTTCTGGTATGGTATCGCAGCAGTTGAAAGGGATAAGAACTGGTTGATAGTTTGTCAAGGGTGTTGCTGCTTTTTGGGGCTTCTGCTTCGATGTTGGTTATCCCAATGAAGGCACTGCAATCTTTCTATAGTTTTAATAGAGAGTTAATATTGAGTGTTAAGGGTTTTGAATTGATGTCGGTACAGGTAATGGTAATACTGATAAATTGGGTATAAGCGGAGAGCAGTGAATGATTACTGTTCAATAAGAGGAATTCTGAGTATAAATACAAGGTCGCAATCTGTTTGAAAAGCTTCTAATTCTGTAATTTCTAAGTATCGTGCAATACTTGAATATTTGACGGGCAAAGGTAAATTATTTTTCACGAGATTCTGTAATATTTCCTGTAAGGCGGCAATGAAATGTTCGGGAGTTAAAATTGAGGTATGGATAATTTTTAGACGGGCAAAAGTTATGGAACTAAGAACATCATTTAAGTTGTCTTCTAGACAGAGATAAGTCTCCATTAGTTTTTCCGTCATTTCTAGAAATGAAAGTTTTGTTTCCACGACGTCATTTTGTCGTTTACTTTACGAATCATATTTCCCATTTTTCGAATATTCTCGTTAAATATTTTCTCGTCGATTTGAATGTGTTGGATAGTATAGTTGAAGTTCTTTATAACTGAGGTGGTTTCACTGATTTGGTTTTTCAAAAGGTTTTCGATCTGCAGTTGTCGGCGGTGTCTAAGTTACCAGTTATGGCTTTGAAAATTGATCCGGCGCCATCGCTTAGTCCACGTTTGTACCTTCGGGTTTCCATGTGGACGTTAGTTTTTACTGATAAAGTTAGTGCATCAAGAATTCTGTCGTTGGTGGTGAAAGCTTGTTCTAGAGCAGACAGATTTCTATGAACTAGAAGAGTCAATTTGTGATTAGACACGACTATACGTGATTCTTCATGATAATAAATCCCTATGGTGTTATTGATTGGCTTTATTTCGAATTGGGATGCTGCCATCCGAAAATCAGGATGACACAGTAAAGAAATCAGTCTTCTGTGAAAGGTTTCATACAGTCAAAGTTTACTTTGGTTTTTTGGTTAGTACGAGAATTTAGTAAAGTAGCTGAGTTTTTATGTAGTTCTAGTATTTGAAAGGGACCATTAAATTTGTTTTGCAGTTTATCTTTGAACTGAGATTCGCGTACGTAAACCTTGTCCCCTACTTGATAATTTGGGGTTTTGTCCGATACATGTTTATCGAATCGAATTTTGGCTTTCAGTTTTTGAGTATCGGTTCCTTCGCGTGCTATTTTGTAGTAGTGTGAAATACCATTATTTAAGTCTCTGATGTAGTTAGTAATCAAGTCCTTTTCGTTATAGAGGGTTAGTCATTTTTCATAAATATATGCACATTGCATATAATGATATATATATATATATATATATATATATATATATATATATATATATATATATATATATATATATATATATATATATATATATATTTGTTTTTAAGTTTTCGCGGGCACTAATTGTTTTAGGTGGTTTCCGGGAATTCATCCGCCTAGTTGATAACTAATCCCTGCCGGGATCGATGGTAAAATGACGACGTTTCGGCAGAGTCACATCTGCCCTCTTCAGGTCGGTTCGCATAATTCTCGTAGCCTTCTGCTTTCGCTTCTAGTTGCTGATTTGTTATTTCCGGTTGAGTTGTTATTGGACACGTCCGGGCAGGTACGGTCTTTAATAGGATTTTCCAACAATTCGATAAGTTCTGAATTTCTTGCGTGCGTTTAAACTGTGAGGTCTCTTCGCTATTTCAATTGCCTCTCTTACGAGTCTTGATTTCGGGTGTTCTATATTTGCCAGTACTCTGGTGTTCTCAAAGTCTATTCGGTGTGACATCGTGGTGGCGTTTTCCGCAATGGATGTTGTATTTTCCTGCTTTCTTACAGCGTTCTGCTGTTCATCACGTCTAGCTTGAATTCTTCTATTAGTTTGCCCCACATAGGTTTTATGACAGTCTGCACATGGAATCTCGTACACTCCCTGTTGTTCTAAAGGCATCCTCGTCTTCGGAGTCCTCAACACCTTGCTTATTTTTCTGTCTGTATTGAAAATAGTATCGATATTGTGTCTCCGTAGAATTCTTGCAATACTGTCCGTGGTCCCCTTGACATACGGTAAATAAGCCTTGGTTATTGGTGTCTAATGCTCCTCGTCTGTTTGTCTTGGTTTTGACTTTAGGACTCTTTGTATATTTCGGTCTGTAAATCCGTTTTGTCTCAGAGCTGTTTTTAAACTGTCCATTTCATGTTTGATGTTATCCTGGTCAGCTAGCCTTTGTGATCTGGTTACTAAAGTCTTGACGACGGCTTGTAGTTGGGCTGGGTGGTGATGAGAATTAGCATGAAGGTATCTGTTGGTGTGAGTTGCTTTCCTATATACTGCATGGCCAAGGGTTCCATCTTGCTTCCTATTTATGAGAACATCAAGGAATGGCAGTTGATTGTTGGCTTCAACCTCCATGGTAAATTTTATTTTGTGATGGATGCCATTAAGGTCACGAGCCGCGACTACATAACAGCGCGCTCGCTTCAGAAAATCTTAGTATTCGAGTAACTAGAAGCGAAAGCAGAAGGCTACGAGAATTATGCGAACCGACCTGAAGAGGGCAGATGTGACTCTGCCGAAACGTCGTCATTTTACCATCGATCCCGGCAGGGATCAGTTATCAACTACGCGGATGAATTCCCGGAAACCACCTAAAAAATTTAGTGCCCGCGAAAACTTAAAAACAAATATAGTGAATCTCTACGGGGAGAATACTTTTCATTTGTGTAAAACATTTGAAAATTACGCCCGAAAAGAAGCAAACTTTTGTGCGATCTACATTTTTTACAATGATGCCGCGATGAAGGAGTTATTCCGAAAAACATGACGGTAAAGTTCTGGAAGAACAACAGAAAAACACAGAATATCTTATGGATGTGCCCTACTTAGGGAAGCCATACGTGATGTCAGGAGAGATTTGGATGTTCTTAATACTAAACTCCTAGATATTCAGCTACAGGTAAGCAATACACTCCACCCAATAATATGGGATAAATTCGATGAGATTAGCGAATTTAGGGCCGAAACCAATGCAGAGTTAACAACAATGCAACAACAGGCAAAATTTAACAAATTGAAGCTCCAACAGAAGCCCAAAAATGAATTTGTCTCGGAAAATAACGGTCACAGTCTAACCTCACGGCAATTGGAAACGAATAAAACCGTTTATAACTTATCTTCGGCCCAATTGAACACTTCCTCGATTGGCGTGTTGGCTAAGGGATTCAATTACGCTATTGCTCCCTCTCACATACCAACAGAGAGCATAATATGTGGCGTGGAAACAGCAGTTTCAAAATTAGATGCGAACACCGCTGAAATAATTAGACAAGATGTGTCACATGTTCTAAGAAAGTCTAAACCACCCAAAAGGAACCTATCGATAGAAGAAAATGAGGCCTTGAAACAACTGCGCCTCAACAAGGACATTGTCATTCTACCTGCTGATAAAGGAAATGCGACTGTAATTTTAGATGCGGATTATTCAAACAAAATTCAAATATTGCTACAAGATCCAGCATATAAACAAATTACTACTGACCCAACAACTTATCTAGAGAAAACAACCAAGGCCAAAATCCAAGCAAGCAGGATCGACAAAAATCTCCAACTGCAACTCATTCCGCGTGAAAAGTTATCGAGATGTCCGAAATTCTATGGGTTGCCAAAAGTACATAAAGAAGGTGCACCTTTGAGGCCAATAGTAAGCTCAATTGGATCCCCAACACAACACCTAGCCAAATACCTAGCCCAACAACTTCAACCGTTTGCAGAGGGAGCAGACTCATATGTAAAAAATTCGACACATTTCATCGAAATTCTTAGAAAAACGGTGTTACAACCAGAGTGTCTTCTTGTAAGTTTTGACGTAGTGTCCCTTTTCACCAACATCCCTATCGACGAAGCCTTGGATATCATAATAGAAAAATACAAACCACCTCAACACCTTGTAGACTTAACAAGGCACTGTCTGATGAACACCTATTTTGTTTACGAGAACCAACGATACAAACAAGTGGAAGGTGCTCCAATGGGATCGCCACTGTCACCAGTTAGAACGAACCTTTTTATGGAGAACTTTGAGGAGTTGGCACTAAGAACAACAACTCTTAAACCCAGTTTGTGGTTGCGATATGTAGATGATACATTTGTGATTTGGCCTCATGGGAGGGAACACCTCAATACTTTTTTAGATCACCTTAATGGCATCCATTACAAAATAAAATTTACCATGGAGGTTGAAGCCAACAATCAACTGCCATTCCTTGATGTTCTCATAAATCCGAAGCAAGATGGAACCCTTGGCCATGCAGTATATAGGAAAGCAACTCACACCAACAGATACCTTTATTCTAATTCTCATCACCACCCAGCCCAACTACAAGCCGTCGTCAAGGCTTTAGTAACCAGATCACAAAGGCTAGCTGACCAGGATAACATCAAACAGGAAAGAACAGTTTAAAAACAGCTCTGAGACAAAACGGATTTACAGACCGAAATATTCAAAGAGCCCTAAAGTCAAAACCGAGACGAACAGACGGGGAGCATGAGACAACAATAACCAAGGCTTATTTACCGTATGTCAAGGGTACCACGGACAGTATTGTAAGAATTCGACGGAGACACAATATCGATACTATTTTCAATACAGACAGAAAAATAAGCACGAGGTGTTGAGGACTCAGAAGACGAGAATCCCTTTAGAACAACAGGGAGTGTAGACTGTCATAAAACCTATGTGGGGCAAACTAATAGAAGAATTCAAGCTAGACGTGATGAACACAAGAACGCTGTAAGAAAGCACGAAAAAACAACATCCATTGCGGAATACGCCACCACGATGTCACACCGAATAGACTTTGAGAACACCAGAGTACTGGCAAATATAGAACACCCGAAATCAAGACTCGTAAGAGAGGCAATTGAAATAGCGAAGAGACCTCACAGTCTAATCGCACGCAATGAAATTCAGAACTTATCGAATTGTTGGAAAATTCTATTAAACACCGTACCGGCCCGGACCCGTCCAATAACAACTCAACAAATAACAAATCAGCAGGATGGAGCCGTGCCCACTGAGCGCCAAGGGCCAATCGCATGCAGCCGCTCACGGTGTCAACCGATAGGCGCCGGGCCGCCACTAAATAACAGCGCGCTCGCTTCAGAAAATCTTATTATTCGAGTAACTAGAAGCGAAAGCAGAAGGCTACGAGAATTATGCGAACCGACCCCCCGAAGAGGGCAGATGTGACTCTGCCGAAACGTCGTCATTTTACCATCGATCCCGGCAGGGATCAGTTATCAACTACGCGGATGAATTCCCGGAAACCACCTAAAACATATATATATATATATATATATATATATATATATATATATATATATATATATGTTATATAAATATTTAAACAGACTTTATATTAAATTTACTTCTAATCAAATACTGTCATTATTCCCACATTGTAATATGATACTTGTTAGTAATTTTTATCACGTTCGACTTTTTTTTCACTTATACTTGGTAACCAAAACTGTACACTTCTTATTTTTCAGTTCACATAAAAACTGGTCACCATCCATTTTGAAACGACACGCTTAAATTGTCTGTTTAACACGCGTGTCGACTCATCATTTTGTAATGTTATAAATACTAGTGTAGGACCTTCAGTCGTCAGATGATTAGTTGACTTATATTCTTATAGTTGAAAGTTGTTATTATTATTTTTGTGTTTAATTAAATAAATTGTTTTTAAAAAGTGAATTTTGAAAATCGTAATATAAAAAATGGCGCTGTCAGTAGGATTCCATTACGCTGCTAGAACCGGCGTTAGAAGAAAAGCTTAACTGGTAGCGGTGGATTCCAATCCTTTGAAGGAAGAAAGGAACCTCGAGACGACCCAACTACAACACGTAGAACACGGCAACTTCGATGTTTCGATTAATGTAAGTACAAACAATTAAGTAATCATCTCGGAAATATTTGTTTTACCAATTTGAATTTATTTTATCGATTTATATTTTCGATTTTATTTTATTTTTACTGTTCGGACGTTCAATATCCCGGAACATTTTAAACCGAATTGTACTATTTTCCATTTGGGTTTATTTTACTTTGTGCACAATTTTTGTAATCTTCTACATTCTTAAAACAAAAACGTGGTAAACATTTTGATAATTCTAGATATTTTCTTTAATTTTGAACATTTTTATTACCGTATATTTTTAATTAACCGAAATAATGGCATCTCCCCAAACTTCAGCAGATCCGGAGACTGAACCCTACCGGCTTTCGGAAATCTTTTCCATTGTCCCTGAGTTTGAGGGCGATCAAATCTCGCTAGGGACATTTACTGATGCGTGTGACTGCGCGTATAATATGTCAACGGGCGACCAACGCTATCTTTTACTTATACACATTAAAAATAAGCTGAAAGGCAGAGCGGCCCAATTAATTAATTCACGCAACCCCGCGTCCTATTTGGAACTTAAACAACTTTTAAACTCTCATTTCGGTGGTTCTAGAGATTTGACATCTCTCATACAAGATTTACAACGTCTAAGACAACTTCCCAACGAATCGCCTCTCACATTTTATAACAGATTGCAAGTTCTTACTGCAAAAATGTATGCCAATATTCAGAAAACCTCGAATTTGAATGCAGATCAGAAGACAGCCCAAACGAGTCTAATAGACACTATGGCGCTGAACACTCTTCTGACCGGTTTAGAACCGCGTTTAGGGCAAATCATCCCCGCCGGAAACCCGAAAGACCTGTTAGAAGCTCACGTACGAATTAGGCGTGAATTACAACTGTCCTACTTCGAAAACCAAAAAACACCTAAACAAATTCCCCCTAAGCCTAATCAACCCTTTCGAAAGCCTAATCCGCAAATTAATAAGTACCTATCATGTGGAAGATTCGGACATCACACGTCCGAATGTCGCTCTCGAAACTACCAGACACCAGTCTATAACAATAGTAGCGGCAATAATAATAATTTTAGACCAAACCCTTTTACTAATAATTTCTCACAAAATCAGAATCAACAACCTAGGCAAAATCAATCACCCTTCAGACAAAACCAGTTCTCTAACCAGCCAAGAACGTTTCAGCAAAGTACGCAACAACCACACCAATCGGTCATCCAACGAAATCCCGGTTTTCGCCCAAATCCAAATAAAACACATCACTTAAATTATACGAATTACCCTAACCAGGACGATGATTATTATACAGTTAATAATCAACCCTACGATGATTACAATAGCACTGATGATCAAAGGGAATATGATTATTATAGTCAGTCATGCAATCCAGAAGCAATTAATATTAATTATCATACTGCTGATAACTATCAAACTGTCGATTAGATCCCCTAGAGAATCAAAACTATCAGGATTTTCTATCTCTTCCAAATTTAGACCACCCTCTACATATAACGACCAGCCTCGCAACACAGATCCAAGCTGTCAATCTCGACGACCTGAACCCGAATATAAACTTTCCGGAACAGACATTTCTGTAACTACTCTCCATACTGTAAACTCCAAAAATCTGTACTATATTAACGATGCGACTGGAAACTATAAATTACTCATAGATACAGGCGCAGGAATTTCTATCTTTAAAGAGCATACCGTCAGAAATTATTCTGAACGATTCCCGGAAAATGTCATTATTCAGGGAATTACAGATAAAAAGATCCCCATTTCTCAGTCAACCCTTATACTCAAGGTAACCCCCATAACGTATTCATATGTAACCTTGACATCGAGTTTGATGGCATTTTAGGGTTAGATGTTTTAGAACATTATGAATATGTAATCGATCTAAAATCTAAACAACTCAAGACAAATTTTAAAGACATCACTCTTCACAAGGTATCCTCCTTGCCCCTTTCAGATATCACTCCCTCGACAGTCCCCAACACATCGTCTCCAAAAAATTTCTCAAACTATATTTCTATAGAACCTCGTACAGAAAAAATATGTAAACTACGCTGTCACCTTTCCAACACCGACGCTGTTTTACATACCATCGAGAAAGAGAAATTCAGACTACCCAATTCCTTGGTATATGTAAACCATAACGGGGAATTTCTATCTTCAGTTATCAATGCCAATGCCATCCCAAAAACAATTAACTTTGAAAACATAACAATAGAACCCCTTGTACAAACACAACCCTGTTTTAACTTTAACGACTCGTACGAAACTCCAGATATCGACAGAAACTTACTCATAAGACAACAACTCCGGACTGAACATTTAAACAACGAAGAAAAAGACATGATTACCAACCTTTGTTTAGATTTCCAGGACATATTTTACTTAGAAGGAGACTCACTATCCTTTACCAACGAAATTAAGCATTCAATGGAGACTAGTAATTCCAGACCCATCTTTACTAAATCTTATATGTACCCTCAGGTACATAAAGAAGAGGTTAAAGATCAAGTAAACAAAATGCTCAACCAAGGTATCATTCGTCACTCAACTTTCCCGTGATCTTCCCCAGTTTGGGTTATTCCCAAAAAGCTAGACGCCTCAAATGGCGTGTCGTCATTGACTACAGGAAACTTAACGAAGTCACAGTAGACGACAAATATCCATTGCCTAACATCTCCGATCTTTTAGATCAACTAGGCAAATGCCAATATTTTTCTACATTAGATCTCGCCTCCGGTTTTCATCAGATAGAGGTCGATTCCAAAGATATTCCCAAGACAGCATTTTCAGTCGAAAACGGCCATTACGAGTTTGTTCGTATGCCGTTCGGTTTAAAAAACGCCCCGTCCACATTTCAACGTGTCATGGACAACATCCTCCTTGGAATTCAAAATGAACGTTGTCTAGTATACATGGACGACATCATTGTATACTCCCCAACAATTCACGAACACATTTCACGGTTGACCGAAGTCTTCAAACGTCTTCGCAAATCAAATCTTAAGATTCAACCCGACAAATGTGAATTCTTAAGAAAAGAGGTAGCGTATCTTGGTCATCTAATTACGCAACAAGGTGTAAAACCGAACCCCGAAAAAGTCGGTTGTATCCAAAATTTCCCAGAACCAAAAAATCCAAAAGACATTAAATCTTTCTTAGGACTGGCCGGATACTATAGAAGATTCATCCCCAACTTTGCCAAAATGTCAAAACCACTTACAAAACTTCTCCAAAAAGATGCAAGATTCTTCTTTGATTCTGATTGTAAGTCATCATTTAACGACTTAAAGAAAGCTCTCATTTCAGACCCCATTCTCAACTACCCAAATTTTGAAGAACCGTTTCTTCTCACCACGGATGCCAGCGCTTTCGCGATTGGTGCAGTTCTTTCGCAAGGTCCTGTAGGAAAAGATCTTCCTATCGCTTATGCCTCTCGCACTTTATGTGTCGCCGAAACTCGATATTCTACCATCGAAAGGGAATTGCTTGCCATAGTGTGGGCAGTAAAACACTTCCGTCCGTATTTATTTGGCCGTAAGTTTACTTTAATCACCGATCACTGCCTGCTTACGTGGCTTTTCTCGATCAAAGATCCAGGCAGTAGACTTGCCAGATGGCGACTAAAACTCGAAGAGTACAATTATAAGATTGAACACAAACCTGGAAAGATAAACAAAAACGCAGACGCTCTATCGCGAATTAAAATCAATCACTTCCACCAAATAGCCAATTTTCAGTCAAAACTCCACGCCTTCAATGACACCGACTCAGAAGACGAAGGTGAACAAGAATCCGAAGAACCCGAACTTAATGACGAACTACTAACTAACGAATTTAACAAATTTGTCGACTTATATAAAACAAGATCTCTAATTGACTACTCGAAAATCGAAACGACAAATTCTCAACTTCTCGACAAAACTCATAAACAAATTATTACATTCTTTTGGCAAAACAAGTTAACTGATCTCCACGATTGGATCATGAATGATATCTTCGAAGAAGATATAACTTTGAAAACTATTCTCTCAACACCTTTGCCAGTAAATCAGTCAAAAATCGTAAATACTTTATAATCCCCTTGCCATTTGACCCAGAAACAGTCGTTCAATTTCTGTTTTTCATCATTTACAAATCACAGAATAAATTTGATTCCGAAACAACGTACTATGTCGAAAACAATTTGGAACTTCCAATTCTCGAAACCTTTTCTTATATCTTTGCAGACAAAGATATTAAACTGAAAATATGTCAAAACATTATAAAAACACCTTCAGAAGACGAAATACCGCAAATTTTAGAAAACTATCATCAAGTAATCTTCATCGCGGAATCAACGAAACGGTCAGACGAATAAAGGAAAAATATAATTGGACCGGTTTAACAAAAACTGTAGAAAATTTCATCAAATCTTGCGAAATTTGTCAAAAGGTGAAAACATGTCGAAAAAACTTAAGTTCCCCTTTAGTTATAACAGAAACGCCGAAAACACCTTTCGAGCGAATTAATGTCGACGTTTTTGAATACCCATCTAGAAATTACGGTCTGACAGTTAGAGACGAGCTAACAAAATTCACACAGGCATATCCAATAAAGGATAAAACAGCAAAAACCGCCGTTAACACGGTTATCCTTTATTTCCAACATTACGGCACCCCGTTGCGAATTCATTGCGACTGCGGCCGTGAATTTGATAATGTTCTAATGAAAGACCTCTGTGGGCTTTACAACATAAAACTTACATTCTCAAGTGTGGGTCACCCACAATCCAACGGTTCCATTGAACGATTCCACTCAACGTTATCGGAAATGATCAGAGCAAATATAGCCGAAAACCCAGACGAACATCCGTTTAACGTTTTGCCATACGCAATAATTACTTATAACAACACCAAAAATAAAACTCATGGCTTTACACCCTACGAGCTTATTTTTGGCCACACGTCTAGTAGACCCCCGGAAACGCTTTATAACCAAAAGAACTTCATTTCCAAATACGTAAGAGATCTCAACAATCGTATGGAGTACTTTTACAAACTAGCGCGTTCAAAAACTGAACAACAAAAAGAAAAGGCAAAAACTCGTTTCGACCAACACGTACCTGAAAACCGACCAAATTATAACATAGGCGATAAAGTATATTTGAAAGAATCGCAAATTTCTAGTAAATCACAAAATAAATTTAATGGTCCTTTCCAAATAACTGAACTCTTTCAAAATTCTGCAGTCTTACTAAATCCCGAGACAAATCAATCTACAAAAGCAAATTTTGACAGATTGAAACCGTATTTTGAGTGAAAATGACTTCTTTTCAGACTCCTCGGACTCTTCACAATCGCAACATCTCAATATACGATAACACCTATAAACAACACCGTAGGACTCTTCTTTCATGAAGAAGGAAGCATCAAAATTTCGAATGACAAGTGGACATTGCTTGTCTACAAAGATCTCCACCCATTCGGTGACGCAATTTCCAATAATGACAAAATACTAAACACTTTAGTTAACACTATCCATTCAAACTTAACTACTCTACTTAGTTCATTCAAACCACGAGTACAAACACACGTCAGCCTTCTCAAACAAATATCAGACACAGTAAACTTGAAATATCAAGAAATATTCGCGGACACGAAAATTCACTTAAACCGATAGAAACGCGGACTTATTAATGGATTAGGAACAATTTGGAAATCAATAATGGCACTCTGGATACAAACGATGGTCAATATTTTAATGATTGTATCAACAAGATTACTCATGACGAACAACAAATCGAAAATCTACTGAAGAACCAAATCTCTGTTACGACTTCCGTAATCAAAAATTTTAATTCAACGGTTCGTAAACTACAAATAGACGAAGAAACCTTTAATAAGAATATTAATGAAATCAGGCAAGCCATTGCTTTTATTTCAGACGACCTTCAGTTCTTTGAGACACTTGCCAAAACTCTAGATTTATGTGAATCATTAATGGAAAGCTATGTCTTTATTCAAGATGCCCTTAATGATGTATTATCGGCAATATCTTTCGCTCGCATTAAAATGTTACATAGTTCAATCATTATACCGGCAGATTTGGTCGACTCACTTCAAATTATCTCTCACTCTTTGCACAAAAACAATTTGCCCTTATCTATTAATGCCCATAATATTGCACAATATATCGACATCATCGAATTGGAAGCATTTCAATTAGACACGAAAATAATTTTTGTATTAAGAATCCCCTTAGTAAACCCCGACACTTTTACCCTTTTTCGTTTATATCCAATTCCGATACTTGACGACCGAACAGGGTTTCATCACATTTTACCAACCACAACCAAATATATTGCGAAAAACGATGATTCACTATTGTATACTACATTTCGGAACTTGGACAACTGCAAGTCCTTAAGCCAAGTTCAATGGATATGTTCAGACGTTCTCCCGTATCCTATAGATAGCGATTCAACTTGTGAGGCCCAGCTGTTGAAGCAGTTCACCTTCCTTCCAAAGGTTTGTCAGACTTCCATATTCTACGCCAAGGACTACAATGTATACAAGATTAGCTCAAACTTTTGGCTAATTACTGTTTCTGACATTTTACCTATCACCATAAAGTGCAGTGGAAACAGCGTTGTAACACTAACAATTACAACAAACTCAGTCCTAAATTTGCAGGCCGATTGTAACGCATTCATTGGCAACACTCGAATTCATTCAAGCAAGCTGATCGACAATTTCCAAAATATTACCTACAAGAGCCATCCAATTCAAATACCGTACAACTGCTGCAAATCTATACCACCGAAAAACTATGTCCCAGATCTAAAGCCACTCAGACTAAACAAGATCGATGCAGACGACCTCAACATAGCTCAACATAAGTTGAACCAATATTCAGAAGAGCTAGACAAATTAATAAACCAACCGTTTATTCAAAAACACATGCCATGGTTCACAATTTTATCAATTACATTAATCGTTTTACTAATCCTTATCTACATTTTCTATAAATGCAAACCAAGACGACAATCCAGATTGTTGGCCATAACAACAAACGGCGACGATCCACCGTCACCTTCACCAATGCCATGTAGTCAAGTCAGAAACTTCAGATTCCTTCCCAGACGACGTCCAAGTATTCGACTCCAGGAACGCATCGAAGATACAGAAGTCACAAAAATGGTTTGAAAAGTTGAAGCACAGCATCAACTTTTTCAGGATAAATGGAGTTGTTATATAAGTATTTAAACAGACTTTATATTAAATTTACTTCTAATCAAATACTGTCATTATTCCCACATTGTAATATGATACTTGTTAGTAATTTTTATCACGTTCGACTTTTTTTTCACTTATACTTGGTAACCAAAACTGTACACTTCTTATTTTTCAGTTCACATAAAAACTGATGACCATCCATTTTGAAACGACACGCTTAAATTGTCTGTTTAACACGCGTGTCGACTCATCATTTTGTAATGTTATAAATACTAGTCTAGGACCTTCAGTCGTCAGATGATTAGTTGACTTATATTCTTATAGTTGAAAGTTGTTATTATTATTTTTGTGTTTAATTAAATAAATTGTTTTTAAAAAGTGAATTTTGAAAATCGTAATATAAAATATATATACATTCAACGGTGACTTGAACTCAGAGTCAAGTCAAAAGTCTACACATTTTATAAATTTTGTTCATTTTATTTTCTGGTATATTATTATTGTGAGTATATTCAATTGAAAAAGTTTCCTCATCTCGTAGTTACCCATTATACGCATATTCATACCATACTTACTTTTGAATTGACAAGGAATTCAAATGTTTCTGTAAATAACTCTCATATTTGCCTCCAAACGTGGCACTGCCTATATTTGCCACCATTGGTGTAGAGGCAAGGCCTGGACAAACTGCAACTACTCTGACTTTAGTTTCATCGTAAAATTCAGGTACACCCCAAGACCTCGTTATTCCCAAAATGGCGTGTTTTGTCGCAACATATATTGGTAGGGCGCCATAACCTAGTGTACCAGCCGTAGATGATATATTCACAATTACAGCTTCGTCTCCTTGTTTATAAATTGGCAAGTATTTGTCCATTCCTAGGAGCATGCCATGCACTGTACCATTCTGTAAAAAATGACAAATTCACCATCAAAGTCTCGTTTTGTATAACATAAACTAATAATTGCATTTCGTCAACTTTTATCAATTCCACATTTGAAACATCCTACTAAACATTTATTGTGTGATTGTTTGTGTATTAATAATCAAGAGGTGAAAAACTTGTTTCCTAAGATAGGACAACTTTATTAAGATTGAGGAGGAAGTTTATAGTTTACAAACGATATGTAAAATATTGTTCATCCATGAACATATCTCATCGTGGCTTCTAGAAAATAGATTATTTCTTAACATTGAAAAAACGGTGTATATTACTTTTGGTAACTACAGCGACAGTGTGCCTGACTGCTGTGATTTTTATTTTTATTTTTATTTTTATTTTTATTTTTATTTTTATTTTTATTTTTATTTTTATTTTTATTTTTATTTTTATTTTTATTTTTATTTTTATTTTTATTTTTATTTTTATTTTTATTTTTATTTTTATTTTTATTTTTATTTTTATTTTTATTTTTATTTTTATTTTTATTTTTATTTTTATTTTTATTTTTATTTTTATTTTTATTTTTATTTTTATTTTTTTATTTTTTATTCTGATAGGCTTTTAGTTTTTATTAATGTTAATTTTAAGTGCAATTTTACTTGTTTTTGAATGTTATTTGTGGCATCTTCTATATTTTAGATTGGGAATTTATATGTATATTTTATTTTTGTATTCTGATAGGCTTCAAGTTTAAGTTTTAATATTAATGTTAATTTTAAGTGTAATTTTACTGCTTAGATCTAATATAGATTGTACTATACCAGTTCCTAAGTACAGGTACCTGTGTGTCCCTCTTTAGGAATTACATTACTTACATTTGTATTGTATTGTAATTGTTTTGGTAATAAATAAATAAATAAATGAATCCACAAGATCCATTCGCCTATCCTGAGGATTCACATCAATTATATTATTCATAATGAATTGGTGATACTAATAATTACACACGTACACTTTATTCAAACAGAGAGGTAAGAATTGCAACGCCGAAACTGCAGCTTCCTTAGACAATGTGAGAAGAGTTTTAATAGACTGAACTTGAAGTATTTATATAACACTATAATAAAATGTGGGAATTCCCTGATAACAATTTACTAGTTTTCAATATCGTTATTTCGAGTGACACCTACTTAAAAGTTATAGACATAAATATTCTTATATATATTGTTATAACAATTAATTTTAGATGATTTAAAAGGGGAACTTTCTATCCGAAACAAACAGTGGGAGGGAAGGAAACGAATTCCAGATCTACATTTGTTAGCAAAAAAACTGAAATTTCCGGTCCATTTCTAGAACTATTGGATTAAGTAGATAGCGACAACATAGAACAGTTGATATTGAAGTAATGATATATTTAGTAGGGAACTTGGCATTATTTTAGTACTATTTTTGCAAAAAAAATCTATAGGTGTTTGTTGATAAAGACAATTTCTAATTCTATTAGTGAGCTACAGATAGTATGACTTTGTATGTTTCTTTACGGACTTTATTAATAGGAAATATCATTGGGATGGACTGGTGGTATTGTTTTTACTTTAATATTATTAAAATTGTGTGGTTGTAGCCTTTATTGATTGCACTCTGTTTTATAATATTATTATAATTTATAATAAGTGTAGAAATGGAAATGAAAGTTCACTTAAAAACACCAAACACTTGGTTAAATTTTCACTATTTCTTAAATTTTATTTTACATATGTTTCACTTCTTCAGAAATAGTTAATACTATTTCTATTTTTGAAGAAGCCAGAATTGGCGAAACATATGTCAAATAAAAAGTAAAAAAATTGTGAAAATTTAACAAAGTGTTTGGTGTTTTTAAGTGAACTTGTTATTTTTCTTTCATTTTCATTTAACCAAGTGTTTGGTGTTTTCATCAAAATAACAACTGTTACAGAGAGTAATTGATACGAACACCATAAGACGCAATTGTTCTTTGACCAACCCACCTTTGATGGTATTTCTTCGTGGTCTATATACAAACGACAATTAGAGGCTGGCTGATGAATAGCATAGTCGAGAAAAGTATACCTCTCATGTGAGTTTTTTAAGAGGCGCTGTATTAGAAGTTGCAGAGGATTTCAGTGGATAACTTTGATAAGTTAATTACAGTATTATATAAAAGACATGGAATTCTACTGAGTCGGGTACAACAAGCATTACTGAGTACACAGTAATTCGGTAAAAATCTACAAGAATTTCATGCCTAATACATGTGTTCTCAGATATTACCAGAGGACCCTAAAGATAAATTGGTCACACAAAGGTTTATAAATGGTATCATAGATGTTGGAGTTCAGAGTAATCTAAAAGTTAGTGATATCAGAAGTGCAATAAAGCCGTGCCAAGTGCCCTAGAGGTGGAGGCCGTCATAAACATGTCCAAACCAAGGATTCCAATAGGTTCTTTCAACTAGTAGGGACCAAAGCTATCTTTTAGGCAGAGTTTACCGTAATAAACAACCTTCATGAAAGATCACAAAGAGCTGACAACTGAAGAGCATGTTACCCTAATGGATGTGCAGGTCATGTCCAACGTGACTGCAAAGTGCGGCTACCTGAATAATCACTAACCAGGGGTAGCCAATGCATCAGTCCCTCCAACCAGGGAAACTCCCATCAATAGGCATAAGGTACTCATACTCTTGTCCTCGGTGCCGCTCTGTGTCCATACCAGGTCCAGCGTTTCAGATCATTTGAAGTTCGGTCAATTAACAACAACATCCAGCTAAAAATAGTAACCGCAATGGGGAGCTACATTAGATGGCACAGGACGGACAGTTAGCTCATGATTACATGCTTGGATAAGCTGTAGTTAAAGCCGGACAAGAAATGCCAATTAGAGTTCCTAATATGTCAAACAACGTATCTGAATTACCAATGGTGAAGAAATAACTTCTTTCGAACAAGTAGACATCATCATCAATTGCGATGAATCTTACAAAACTAAAACGAAGGAGACAAGTTCCAATAAATAAATTTACATCAACTATTTAACCTAGAAGTTGGTTAGGTTTGATAATGATATATTACTTTCCTGAAATAAATCAGAACTGAGCTTTTTTAAAGCATTACTACTCGTTTCACAAACAATATAATACAATAAAGTGTGCATACTTGTTAAATTTTTATGTACCTTCAATTCAATTCAACTTGACTTTTTTGCATATCTATTTATAAACTAGAAGCACAAATATTGAATTATTAATCTAGCTCAACTACTTACTACGTTTATTAAAATTTCTTTCTCCCAAAGTACATCGTTTAATATTCCTGCATTATTTATCAAAATGTCCACATTTTCGAAACACCTGATTGTTTCCAAGAATGAAGCTAAAACAAAACAATTTTAAATTATTTATTATAGTTATGTAGATAGTTAATTTCCAGTACCTTCAACTTCTTCTATATTTGTTACATCAGCTTTTACAAATTTAGCTTTATTAGGGCCGAATTCAGTCGTGATTTCTGCAACTGCTTTAGATCCAAATTCAGGGTTAACATCTGCTAGTGTGACTCCCTACGATTAAGGGATTGAATTCAAGTTATTTAAAATACTCAGGGGTATGCGAAAATGATCGTCCAGTTATTCCTAGATTCAACAAAACCGTTCATTTCAGGCTCAGTGGCAAACTAGTGCTATACGAACTTACAATTAGGTAGGTAGTAGAAGATCCGAACTTAAGTCGACCTTCATCGAGCTGATAATAGAATGAAACATATTTTATAATAAATTTAGTATTTTAGGAAATATATTAAAAATGATTTGCCAAAAATTTATTTTTAATTATTTAAAAAATATATTTATAATTAAATGTTGCATCATCAAGATAATAAGAAAATTTGTTCCTGAGTAAAAGTATAGATCGTATAAAATGTGTAGCCGTTCGGTTGCCTATTATTTACCTGGATGAAATACTGGTTTGCCAGGTCCGAATAGGGGTTTGGGAATTTTAAAGATTTTAACATGAGTGGAAAACGTGTGACAGAGAGATCCGAGGTAAATATACCGTGTAATAATAAAGGACCTAACATCGCATTCACACATGATGGGACCCCGAATATAAGAAAGTGAGCATGTTCGGTATTTATACGACAGAGAATGACAGAGATACTCTCGCAAACAGTGACCGTTATTTTGACGTTTGCAAAAAATTAATTAAATACATAATAATTGAATCATTGAATTCGTTATTTTTTCCCTTTAAAATAATGTATAATATAATACACATGGTATTATTAGAAATGCTAAAAAACACTAAAAAGCTGAGTTTTTTGCTAGTAGGCCATGTATTTTCCATTTAAAAGGAGAATCAAACAAACAATTCCATTTGACATATTTTATAGGAGTTTATCAGCAAAGAAAAATAATGTTAACAATAAAATAAAATTAATTTTGGACATTATATATGACCTTATTGATTTAACTGTTCAAATTGTTGTCCATTTTCCCTAACACATAATTGGCAAACCTTTCCATCTCGCATGAATCCATTTAAAATTATTATAGAATTCCGCCTTTCGGAACAATATTTTATCTAGTGAGCACTGGAGAGAAAAACGCATATCTGATCAAGCTGTCATTGTTAGTAACTATTGTGTTTTATCGTGTTTGAGTTTAAAAGATCATTATATAAATAATTATTCGTGAGTTTGCTGGTTGATAATTGATAATGGCTGGAAGAGAATTCGTTTTTCAAAATAACGAAAAATACGATATGATACAATGTTTAAATCAATGTTATGAGAATGTTGAAGAAGCTTTAGAACTATATTTCCACTGGTATAAAGTACGTGTATTTTACCATAAGATATTTCATGAAATCGCATTTTTTAAACTCAGATATCCAGAGAGGCATCAACCTAGTCGAGCGACTATATTTAGACTAAAGAATAATTTACTAAGTTTTGGTGCATATTCTAAACCTCGATCAATGGTGTATAACAAAGAAAATCGAGAAATGAATGAAATAAATGTGTTAGCTAGCGTTCATGCCTATCCCCAGACTTCTTGTGCGAAATTAGAAAATTACACTGGAGTTTCTCAATCAAGGGTCCAAAGAATTTAAAAAATATATAAATTTAAACCTTACAAAGTCAATACTGCCAATACTTATATCCTGGTGATGCAGCAAGACGGTTAAATTTTTGCCATTGGTTTTTAGACCAAACCCGAAGTGACAATGATTTTGTAAGGAAAGTTATTTGGTCAGACGAATCTCATATAAGCAGTGCCGGTATATTTAACAGGCAGAATACAAGATACTGGTATGATGAGAACCCGCACTTAATTTTTGAGCGACAACAGCAGGGTCGATTTGGTTTTAATCTAGCCTGTTTCATACTGGGGACAAAAATAAAGTACCGCATTTTTGAAGGAACCCTTACCGCCAATAGGTACTTGACAATCCTAGAAGACTTATTACCCGAAATATTGGAAGATGTTCCCCTCGCCTTTCGCAATTCTATACACTTTCAACAAGATGGCGCCCCTGCCCACAATTCTAGATTAATTGGGCGCTTTTTAGAAAATAATTTTCAAGGATGTTGGATAGGAACACATGGACCAATTAGGTGGCCTCCAAGATCACCCGATTTATCTATATTGGACATTTTTTTGTGGGGTTATTTGAAAAATAAAATATATACCAAAAGACACAACAGTCGCGAAGAACTTCGTGCCGCAACGGAGGCAGCTTTTCGGGATTTACAAAGGCGACCTGTTATAATTTTAAATGCACTCAGGCGTATTGAAAAGGTTTGCCAATTATGTGTTAGGGAAAATGGACAACAATTTGAACAGTTAAATCAATAAGGTAATAAATAATGACCAAAATTAATTTTAAGATAGATATTTGATTTGTAATACTTGTTCTGTTTGTTATACATAATGAATGATGTACCTATAACTATTTATTAGTTGCTTTTAGGTACCTAAATTTCGTGTTTCAAGTTATTGAAATATTGTTAACAATATTTTTCTTTGCTGATAAACTCCTATAAAAAATGTGAAATGGAATTATTTGTTTGATTCTCCTTTTAAATGGAAAATACATGGCCTACTAGCAAAAAACTCAGCTTTTTAGTGTTTTTTAGCATTTCTAATAATACCATGTGTATTGTATTATACATTATTTTAAAGGGAAAAAAATAACGAATTCAAGAAATAATAAAATACAGGGTGTTCCATTTAAAAATATATTGTGTATTGTGTAGTATCTTCAAAACCATACTCGGAAAAAAAAATTTAGTACTCCACTGGATTCTATGCAAAATTTTCTATTAGACGTAGTTTTTAGCGCAAGGGTATTTCTAATAACTTTGTAGATATAGAAGGGGTCCAAAAAGTATAAATTATCAAAATCGCCGTGTATCTTATAAATGGAAACACTTATGCAAAATCTGATATGGCCATCCTGAGTTTCACAAAAAAGTAGAACAGGTATGTGAAAACCGCAAGACTCTATCTTCAATAACAACCGAGTAACCTGGCAATCTCAAGCAAAATGGGATGCACTGTACATCCGGTCGTATGTTGAATTCCGCTGAATTCTTGCTTGACGTTTCGCAAAATCTTATCTGGCATTTTCAAAAGCTATCATCTAATAATAGATAATAGCTTTTGAAATAATAGAAAGTTACCTATTTTGGCAGCGTAAAATTACATGTAATAAAAATATCAATAAAAAAAGTGATATGAGAATGGTCGGAATAGAACAATAAATTTGGCTATAAGTGCTTTCCGACGTTTCGCTTTTACTAATTGAAAGATTCTTCAGGGTTGCACGTACTGATTACTTGCCGGGCTAAAAAAACAATAGAAAATCTTGAATATGTTTGACGACTGAACTTTGTAAAATCTTATAATTTTGTTTTCTTTGTGTGAAGAACACGTCAACATGATTTCGGTGCAAGAACTTATGTGACGTCTTTTGACTAAAATTCAGTGAGTTTCTTTTCGATCGCCATAGCATACGGAAGCGTCTATTTTGTTGGTTTCGTTACGATTTTGTGAGTTAAGGAGAACCAAGAAAATCTTCCCATCAAGGCTTCGACATAAGGTTAGTGTTTTGTCTGTTCATTGGGGTTTTCTCTCCTCAAAATTTCTTCCTGCAACAGATAAGTATTTAAAATCGTATTTGGAGAACAAAGTGTAGTAAGGCAATTTCGTAAAATTGCCCGGATTATTGGCTGTCCGTACAGAAATTCTTCCTCACAGTTATTCTGAGAGAAAGAGATGTCTTAAAATGATCAACCAGTATTCCTGTATATTAATAGTGTATGCTATGGAGTCGTTGTCAATCGTTTTGCTGAGTCTTTTGAGGTATTTTCAAAAAATTTTCGCACTGATATGGATTTTGTTGTTTGTCAAAAATTTTTTGACCGTGACAATATGTCATTTGTCGATCACTTGATACTGAGGGTACCATTCTTTTGCTCTTCTAGCAATAGATCCCTCCAGCTCAAATGAAGGTCGATTGAAGGGGCCCCGATTTCCGTATTGCTTACCAACATACAGCTGGCTTCTTTAAGTATTCCCATAAATTTGACTTGTCCACATGTCTTCTCGAAATGTTATATTGGTGTTCTTTTTTGCTTACTTCTAAAGGTCTTGAAGTTTGAAGATATTCATTTTGGAGTAGATGTTCTTTGATAATGTTGACCTCGTCGTTAAATATTTCGGTGGATGATGATATGTCTTTTGCTCTATCATATAAGCACTTTACAATACCTTTTTGTTTCATTCAAGGAATAGTTGGAGTAAAAAAAGCTGTTGTAAAGTGCTTATATGATAGAGCAAAACACATATCATCATCCATCGAAATAGTTAACGACGAGGTCAACATTATCAAAGAACATCTACTCCAAAATGAATATTTCCAAGACTTTATAAATAAAACTATAAATCAACTAGAAAGAAAATCGCAACAACAGCCAACACAAATTACCAACAGACCCTAATACCAACCAAACACAAAAAGAAAACAAAATTATGAATATAATTCTATACGTCCCAGGTGTATTAGAAAAAATTAAGCGGTTAGGAAATAAATACGATATTAAAACTGTTTTCAAACAAATAATACATTGCGCTCTATCCTCACACATACCAAACCATTTAACGCAACTCAACATTCCAAAAATTGTGTGTACAGTGTTGTCTGTGACTGTGGCCATAGTTATACCGGTGAAACTTCAAGACCTTTAGAAGAACACCAATATAACATTTCGAGGAGACATGTGGACAAGTAAATTTGGATAACCATGTATTAACCAGCACCGGAAGCCATAGGATAGATTGGGATAAAACAAAGATCTTGTTGAAAGAGGAAAATTTAAAAAAGAGACAACTTAAAGAAGCCAGCTGTATGATGGTAAACAATACGGAAATCGGGGCCCCTTCAATCGACCTTCATTTGAGCTGGAGAGATCGAATGCTAGAAGAGCAAAAGAATGGTACCCTCAGTATCAAGTGACCGGCAAATGACATATTGTCACTGTCAAAAATTTTTTGACAAACAACAAAATCCATATCAGTGCGAAAATCTTTTGAAAATACGTCAAAAGACTCAACAAAACGATTGACAACGACTCCAGAGTCGGAGTTGAAACGTCTCCAAAACAGATAAGTATAACACTATACCATACCATACACTATTTACATACAGGAATACTGGTTGATCATTTTAAGACTCTCATTCTCTCAGAATAACTGTGAGGAGGAATTTCTGTACGGACAGCCAGTAATCCTGGCAATTTTACGATATTGCCTTACTACTCTTTGTTCTCCAAATACGATTTTAAATACTTATCTATTGCAGGAAAAAATTTTGAGGAGAGAAAACCCCAATGAACAGACAAGATAATACAAGACCTCCTTAACAATCTTTTCGAAATTACATAAGGTTAGTGCTTAACTGTTGTTTAGATTTATTGAATGAATCAGCTATTGTAACTACAAAACGCGAGATAGACTATTGGTACACTGTTTATTATATCAAATTGATAAACATATTATTATGGACAAGAATGGTGCCCAAGCACTTTGGTAATTTTCACTTATATTTATTTACTATTGACAATATTGTTTCACCAGGTTACTGGCTTCTTTAGAATACAAAGTAGAACTAAATGCTAAATACCTAAAACTATTGCAGAGAAATATAGCGGTCCTTGACATATAAAAAAATACTCCAAATTCACTCCCACACATAGCATAAAAAAGTCCATTGACTTAGTGACAAAAATTTAAAAAATAACCCAATCTAATAATTGCATAATATTGTCTTTCGATGTAGTCAATCTTTTTCCCAGCATCCCACCAGAAGAATGCACCACCCTTATCATGAACTTATTAGAAAAGAATAACACCAACCCACTAAAAAAAATCATACAAATTTGCCTTAACCAAAATGATTTTCAATTCAACAATAACATGCACACCTGTAAACAAAGTTTTGGCTGAAATATATATGAACAATTTTCAAACATAATCTGAACAGTAAAATCCTATATTGGCATTGATATAATAATAATAATAATAATAAAGGGGCAGCTGTCCGCTGACCTACTACCTAGCTTTCCTTCCTTCTCCATAACCCGCACGGGATGGTCTGGCATCTGGGAAGTGACAACCCCACGGGTCCGAGTTACCTGGGTCACCAGGGTCAATTGGTGACAACACCCATGAAAATGGAGCTAAGAAATAGATGCCTCGGAAAAGAGCCGCTGCCTGGGGATCGCCAGGGCATGTCTGGAGCCGGCGCTGGACATGACAGCATGCGGGACGTCGGTGGCAGGGTGCTGAGGAGGCGGGCCCCTGCCGTCCAAAGAGCTACAGCCCAAGAACCAGAAGAACCACAACAGTCACAACAACAACGTGACCATCACCAACGGAGTCAAACGAGAACGAGAACTCCGCCCGCAGAAAGTGTTGCGCAGGATCAACAGCCAGCGCTCACTCGAGCGGGACTGAAAAGACAGCGCATGAAATGGACTGGCGCCATGAATGAATTTATAATGCGCACGTTTTACAGAATCACGAACCTTGGCCAGGACAAGACTGGATATCGCCAAATACTCTATCAAGAGTTCTGTCGTGAGTACCCAGAGCTTCAAGTTACTGAACAGAGAGTCGCAGATCAATATCGTGTCATCTTGAGAAATGGCCTTATTTCGCCTGAACAACTGGACACAATAAAGAGCGAAGTGGAGCGCGAACTATTTGGTCGAAATACAATCGATCCAGAGCCGGAAACACCTTTGGCACAAAGAGCGGACGAGACTCAAGAACTACAGCAAGAACAGCCAACCAACGCTGACCTGCTTGAGAAGATCCAAGCAGGAATGGAAGGAGCTCTTAGAGAGTATAATGGAACAGATCCACTGACTAGACCAGCTCTTCCCAAACTAAGATCATCTAAGAAATTGGGTATCGTCTTGCAGGCTATGAACAAATTTATCTTGCCAACCTATGTTTTAGGTGCTAATACGTTAGAGTCGCTACACACAATCATCTACTGTGCTGCAACTGCCATCTGCAGAATAATTGGGGTCGCAGTAAGACCAAAGCAAGACCCTCCCCAATTTAGAATAAACCCCTCGAATACCACCTTGGCAAAGAAGACTTGAAGGGAAAATCAATTCTCTTCGGAAAGACGTTGGAAGACTGACCGAGTACCAACGAGGAGTCAGGAACAACAGAATAGAAAGGCTTGTCAAGACTATCATGGACAATAACCGAATACACTTCACAGTGGGATGGAGAAAACATCACATCTCAGCAATGTCTGGACAGTCTACGACAAAAGCTCTCCGTCTACACAAGTCGATTGAGAAGGTACAAAACCAGTAACCAACGGAAACTAGACAACACACTCTTCCGACTATCAGAAAAAGGGTTTTATAGAAAACTTAACAACAACAATAATAATGAAGCCCCTAGTTACCCCAGTAAAACAGACATCGAGGAATTCCTGGAAAACACAGCTTTCCACAACAATCTCCTATAACTCCGGAGCCAGCTGGATTAATGAGGAGGAGGCTGCATCTCAGAACTGTGAGGCCATGCAACACCAACCATTTACAACGGAAGATACATCCAACATAATGAAGAACCTCCATAACTGGAAAGCACCAGGACCAGATGGTGTACAAAATTACTGGATAAAGAAACTGTACGCAACCCACGAAACACTAACAGCCCTTATAAATGACGTAATTGCCCACCCACACAAGATGCCTAGTTTCCTAACGCATGGTACTACATACCTCTTACCAAAGGACGACCTATGTGCACAGGACCCAGCAAAGTACCGACCAATCACTTGCCTTCCGACCTTATACAAACTCATAACATCATGCATTAATCATCGCATTTTCAAACATTGTGAACTGAACAACATAATTACTCAACAACAAAAGGGTGTGCGAAAAATTCGATGGGTTCCAAATAACAACTGATAATTGATTCCGTTGTCTGCAATCAAGCCCACGCCAAACGACGTAATCTCTACATGGCATATGTGGACTACAAAAAGGCCTTTGATTCAGTTCCACATGATTGGCTCATTAAGGTGCTGAAACTCTATAAAGTGAATAATTGTATTATTAACTTTTTAGAACATGCCATGGCCACCTGGCAAACCAAAATCTCACTGAATGAAGCCAACTGTTCGATACAAACAGACCCTATTCCAATCAGAAGGGGTATATTCCAGGGAGACTCTCTTAGCCCGCTGTGGTTCTGCCTTGCCATGAACCCTCTCTCAAACAAACTGAACTCAACTAATTTTGGGTTCAGTCTCAAACACAACAACGTACAAGCATTAAAGATAAACCATTTGTTATACATGGACGACTTAAAGTTGATGGCAGCTACAAAACAACAGCTGCATGATATGCTTAAAATAGTAGAAGGGTTCTCTAGTGACATCCATATGAAATTTGGCCTAGACAAATGCCGAATTATTAATATAGTTAAAGGCAAAATACAGCAGGGGCCACTTCGAAATGGGAGATGGCACCTCAATTGAATCTATGGGGGAAGGTCATACTTATAAATACCTTGGAATAAAGCAGGCTCAACGTATTGATCACATGACTATGAAAAAGGACCTAACAGCAGAGTTTTATAGAAGGGTAAGACGACTGTTGAAAACCAAACTAAACAGTAAAAATCTGTTTCAGGCTATTAACACCTATGCGTGTTCAGTGCTCAGTTACTCTTTCGGTATAGTTAATTGGTGCAAGACTGACATTGAACAATTACAACGAAAAGTTCGAGTTTTACTAACAAAAGCTCAAAATCACCATCCAAAGAGCTCTGTCGAACGTACAACTTTGCCACGGTATGAAGGAGGAAGAGGATTGACAGATCTAAGTAAACTATTAGATCAACAAATTTCTATTTTGCGTAGTCATTTCCAGAAACTCGCAGAATTTTCTGATCTACATAGAGTCATGTGCCAGGTTGATGACTCAACACCACTGCGACTGACACAACAACATGTCCAATTACACCACCAGACCACAGATCAGAAACTGCTGAAATGGAAAGAGAAGCCCCTTCATGGAAGACATATAAACGACATCAACCAAGATTATGTCGACAGTGCAGCGTCGAACTACTGGTTGATCTCTGGTCATATGTTCCCTGAAACGGAAGGCTTTATATTGGCAGTCCAAGATCAAGTAATTCCAACTAAGAACTACCTAAAGTACATCGTTAAAGACCCTTCCATTAACAACGATAGATGCAGGTACGGTTGCCAAACATCTGAATCTATCCAGCATATCACAGGAGGTTGTCAAGCGTTCGCTGCAACTGAATACAAAGAACGACACGATGCTGTGGCAAAAATACTTCACCAGGAACTAGCACTGAAACATGAATTATCACAAGTCGGTAAGATTACCATACTATAAATATAAACCAGAATCTGTTTTAGAAAATAACAACTACAAGCTGTACTGGGACCGCACGATACTGACCGATCGGTCTGTTGCTCACAATAGACCAGATATAGTTTTGGTAGATAAAGTCTCTCGGAAAACAACTTTAATTGACATAGCAATTCCCAACAACAATAGTATATCAATATCAAGCAGGCTGAGAAAATAACCAAATATAGAGATTTGGAATTTCAAATAAAGACTCAGTGGAACATGAACAACACACGAACTGTACCAATTGTTATGTCAACAACAGGACTAGTCCCAAAACATCTATTAGACAATTTAAAATACCTCGGTCTGGACGAACATCTGTACAAACAAATGCAAAAAGCAGTCTTGTTAGGAACAGCCCGGACGGTCAGAAAATTCATGGGAAACTGCCGCCACGACTCCAACCACGGGCCTGAAAACCTGGCAAGGGCTCCCACAGAGCTAAACCCTTTTGATATCTAGGATATCTGGGGTTTAGTGAATTTTCCCCTAAAGGCACTCATAGAGTGCCTTAGAGGGAGTGTGATGCCATACATTGTATGGTCAAGTCGGGATAATAATAATAACACTCACCAACACAGTCACAACAACAACGTGACCATCACCAACGGAGTCAAACGAGAACGAGAACTCCACCCGCAGAAAGTGTTGCGCAGGATCAACAGCCAGCGCTCACTCAAGCGGGACTGAAAAGACAGCGCATGAAATGGACTGGCGCCATGAATGAATTTATAATGCGCACGTTTAACAGAATCACGAACCTTGACCAGGACAAGACTGGATATCGCCAAATACTCTATCAAGAGTTCTGTCGTGAGTACCCAGAGCTTCAAGTTACTGAACAGAGAGTCGCAGATCAATATCGTGCCATCTTGAGAAATGGCCTTATTTCGCCTGAACAACTGGACACAATAAAGAGCGAAGTGGAGCGCGAACTATTTGGTCGAAATACAATCGATCCAGAGCCGGAAACACCTTTGGCACAAAGAGCGGACGAGACTCAAGAACTACAGCAAAAACAGCCAACCAACGCTGACCTGCTTGAGAAGATCCAAGCAGGAATGGAAGGAGCTCTTAGAGAGTATAATGGAACAGATCCACTGACTAGACCAGCTCTTCCCAAACTAAGATCATCTAAGAAACTGGGTTTCGTCTTGCAGGCTATGAACAAATTTATCTTGCCAACCTATGTTTTAGGTGCTAATACGTTAGAGTCGCTACACACAATCATCTACTGTGCTGCAACTGCCATCTGCAGAATAATTGGGGTCGCAGTAAGACCAATTTAGACAAACCCCTCGAATACCACCTTGGCAAAGAAGACTTGAAGGGAAAATCAATTCTCTTCGGAAAGACGTTGGAAGACTGACCGAGTACTAACGAGGAGACAGGAACAACAGAATAGAAAGGCTTGTCAAGACTATCATGGACAATAACCGAATACACTTCCAGTGGGATGGAGAAAACATCACATCTCAGCAGTGTCTGGACAGTCTACGACAAAAGCTCTCCGTCTACACAAGTCGATTGAGAAGGTACAAAACCAGTAACCAACGGAAACTAGACAACACACTCTTCCGACAATCAGAAAAAGGGTTTTATAGAAAACTTAACAACAAGAATAATAATGAAGCCCCTAGTTACCCCAGTAAAATAGACATCGAGGAATCCTGGAAAACACAGCTTTCCACAACAATCTCCTATAACTCCGGAGCCAGCTGGATTAATGAGGAGGAGGCTGCATCTCAGAACTGCGAGGCCGTGCAACACCAACCATTTACAACGGAAGATACATCCAACATAATGAAGAACCTCCATAACTGGAAAGCACCAGGACCAGATGGTGTACAAAATTACTGGATAAAGAAACTGTTCGCAACCCACGAAACACTAACAGCCCTTATAAATGACGTAATTGCCCACCCACACAAGATGCCTAGTTTCCTAACGCATGGTGCTACATACCTCTTACCAAAGGACGACCTAGGTGCACAGTACCCAGCAAAGTACCGACCAATCACTTGCCTTCCAACCTTATACAAACTCATAACATCATGCATTAATCATCGCATTTTCAAACATTGTGAACTGAACAACATAATTACTCAACAACAAAAGGGATGCGCGAAACATCCGATGGGTTGCAAAGAACAACTGATAATTGATTCCGTTGTCTGCAATCAAGCCCACGCCAAACGCCGTAATCTCTACATGGCATATGTGGACTACAAAAAGGCCTTTGATTCAGTTCCACATGATTGGCTCATTAAGGTGCTGAAACTCTATAAAGTGAATAATTGTATTATTAACTTTTTAGAACATGCCATGGCCACCTGGCAAACCAAAATCTCACTGAATGAAGCCAACTGTTCGATACAAACAGATCCTATTCCAATCAGAAAGGGTATATTCCAGGGAGACTCTCTTAGCCCGCTGTGGTTCTGCCTTGCCATGAACCCTCTCTCAAACAAACTGAACTCAACTAATTTTGGGTTCAGTCTCAAACACAACAACGTACAAGCATTAAAGATAAACCATTTGTTATACATGGACGACTTAAAGTTGATGGCAGCTACAAAACAACAGCTGCATGATATGCTTAAAATAGTAGAAGGGTTCTCTAGTGACATCCATATGAAATTTGGCCTAGACAAATGCCGAATTATTAATATAGTTAAAGGCAAAATACAGCAGGGGCACTTCGAAATGGGAGATGGCACCTCAATTGAATCTATGGGGGAAGGTCATACTTATAAATACCTTGGAATAAAGCAGGCTCAACGTATTGATCACACATAATGAAAAAGGAGCTAACAGCAGAGTTTTATAGAAGGGTAAGACGACTGTTGAAAACCAAACTAAACAGTAAAAATCTGTTTCAGGCTATTAACACCTATGCGTGTTCAGTGCTCAGTTACTCTTCCGGTATAGTTAATTGATGCAAGACTGACATTGAACAATTACAACGAAAAGTTCGAGTTTTACTAACAAAAGCTCAAAATCACCATCCAAAGCCACGGTATGAAGGAGGAAGAGGATTGACAGATCTAAGTAAACTATTAGATCAACAAATTTCTATTTTGCGTAGTCATTTCCAGAAACTCGCAGAATTTTCTGATCTACATAGAGTCATGTGCCAGGTTGATGACTCAACACCACTGCGACTGACACAACAACATGTCCAATTACACCACCAGACCACAGATCAGAAACTGCTGAAATGGAAAGAGAAGCCCCTTCATGGAAGACATATAAATGACATCAACCAAGATTATGTCGACAGTGCAGCGTCGAACTACTGGTTGATCTCCATATGTTCCCTGAAACGGAAGGCTTTATATTGGCAATCCAAGATCAAGTAATTCCAACTAAGAACTACCTAAAGTACATCGTTAAAGACCCTTCCATTAACAACGATAGATGCAGGTACGGTTGCCAAACATCTGAATCTATCCAGCATATCACAGGAGGTTGTCAAGCGTTCGCTGCAACTGAATACAAAGAACGACACGATGCTGTGGCAAAAATACTTCACCAGGAACTAGCACTAAAACATGAATTATCACAGTCGGTAAGATTACCATACTATAAATATAAACCAGAATCCGTTTTAGAAAATAACAACTACAAGCTGTACTGGGACCGCACGATACTGACCGATCGGTCTGTTGCTCACAATAGACCAGATATAGTTTTGGTAGATAAAGTCTCTCGGAAAACAACTTTAATTGACATAGCAATTCCCAACAACAATAGTATAAATATCAAGCAGGCTGAGAAAATAACCAAATATAGAGATTTGGAATTTCAAATAAAGACTCAGTGGAACATGAACAACACACGAACTGTACCAATTGTTATGTCAACAACAGGGTTAGTCCCAAAACATCTATTAAACAATTTAAAATACCTCGGTCTGGACGTACATCTTTACAAACAAATGCAAAAAGCCTGCCTGTACAGACAATCACTTGCCTCCCAACCTTATACAAACTTATAACGTCGTTCATAAATAATCGCCTTTTCAGACATTGTGAGCTAAACAACATAATTACCGAACAACAAAAGGGATGCGTGAAAAACTCGATGGGATGCAAAGAACAACTAATAATTGATTCCGTTGTCTCCAATCAAGCCCACGCCAAACGACGAAATCTCTACATGGCATATGTGGACTACAAAGGCCTTTGATTCAGTTCCACATGATTGGCTCATTCAGGTGCTGAAACTCTATAAAGTAAATAATTGTATTGTTAACTTTTTAGAATATGTCATGACTACCTGGCAAACCAAAATCTTTCTGAATGAAGCCGACTGTTCGATACAAACCGACTCTATCCCAATCAGAAGGAGTATATTCCAGGGAGACTTTCTTAGGCCGCTGTGGTTCTGCCTTGACATGAACCCACTCTCACGCAAACTGAACGCGACTAACTTTGGATTCAGTCTCAAACACAACAACGTACAAGCACTAAAGATAAACCATTTGTTATACATGGACGACTTAAAGTTGATGGCAGCTACGAAACAACAGCTGCATGATATGCTTAAAATAGTAGAAGGGTTCTCTAATGACATCCATATGCAATTTGGCCTAGACAAATGCCGGATTATCAATATAGTGAAAGCCAAAATACAGCAGGGGCCCTACGAAATGAGAGATGGCACCTCAATTGAATCCATGGAGGAAGGCCATACTTACAAATACTTTGGAATAAAGCAGGCTCAACGAATTGATCACTCCACCATAAAAAAGGACCTATCAACAGAGTTCTATAGAAGCGTAAGACGACTGTTGAAAAGTAAGCTTAACAGTAAAAATCTGTTTCAGGCTATTAACACTTACGCGTGCTCAGTTAGTAGGAGAGCTAGTGACCCATTTTTCATGAAGTGTTTGATTCAAGCAAATATTTTACATAGTGGTGTAGTTAGGATAGATGAGTAGGTTGTCATATGTTGGCCTAACCTGCTTGGGGACAGGAGGTACTGCGCATACAAGAAAGAAGTAAAAAAATGTTTGCCAAAAAAAGTGTTTTAATCAGAGGTCAACAATAATTATTCGACAGTTTAGATGGCTTAGAGTTAAATTACAAATAAGGCAGACACTTTTGAGGGGGTTAATATATAACCATTCTACCTCAAAGTTGAATTTTATAAATTAAAATAAAAGTGTTTGATTCACGCTGAAATTTTAATATATGCTTTGTTTTATATATTACATAATATTCACAAAAAGACAAACACTTTTGACGGGGTTTAATAGTTAGCAAACATCAAAATAAATATTACCAGAAGCTATGGTAGTAACAGATATGAGTGAGAGGCAGCATCACAGGTGTAGTCGTGGTCATACTCTGCGCTACCATTGGCTACAGAGCACAGAATGTTGGGGGGCACATTTAAGAAAAAATCATATTTATTAATCAGGTACAAGAATAACAATATAATATTTCATAAATTATCCTTAATTCCATATATAACAGGAAGAAAAATTCACTAATATTCATTAATTTTATCCATTAAATACATTAATTAACTTGAATTACTTAGTTATCATAATTGTAGTTGATATCCATTAACTATGTACATCAAGGACACCCACAGAGGATTGCCGGGCTAAACTAAACTTTACTGCACCACATTTGTTAAAAAAATATGTCTAAATTTTGAGTTAGAAATGTAAAAACAGTAAAATTGATCTCCAAATAGCTCGGCAGCTGTAGAATTGATAATGGAGTGCACGAGAGTTTTCGATGCTGGTTTTAAAGGAGAGACCCATAATCGCGGCAGTTAGTTAGTGCAGCGAAGAGCTTATGTAGACATATTATTGTGAGATTCGAATCAGCTGTTGTATATATTTGATGTAAATAAAAGTTCTAGAAAGTGGTAGTGAATATTAGTTTTTAAATTTTAATTGAACCCACGGAGTATATAACAATATTGTATTAGCGTTAAATTAGATGTTCAAAATATCCGCTATTGACTGACTGCGACTGATAAAGTCGCAGCTCGAATTCCTCTCGCACTTTATGAAGCGTCTCTGGCAGTAATCCGCTCACACTCCTTCACTATTCTACGTCTAAGTTCAGGAATATCGCGAGTTTCGAGTTTTAAGCATCACAGGTCTGGTGATCGTGCTAGATATTCTATAGCGCCCCTTCTGCCAATCCACTTATCTGAAAAAGGTAATTTCGTACAGGCAAGGCTTAATGTGGTGCTCCGTCCTTTTGAAAAAATAGGTTTTTTCGTCTAGCAACAAAGTTCCATCTTGCTCTATTTGGTTTTCTAAAAATTCGATTATAAGGGGATTTATTACATTTCCCAGAATTCGGGCCCATACATTAATTTTCTGAGGATGTTCGTTGTGCTCTTACCGAAAAACTTGTGGATTGGTATTGTCCCAGTATCTACAATTATGTTTATTAAAAAATTCATTAAAACAAAATTCTTTGTCAGAAAAACAAATATTTTTAATCAAAATTAGGGTCTGCATTTGTCCTTTGAGTCATTAATTCGTAGATCCTAACCTAACCTTCTGTCATAATCATCCACAGCAAGCTGTTGTAAAAGCTGTATTTTGTACGGAAACAATTTACTTTGGCGTAACGTTTTATGCACAGAGCCTAGAGAAATATTTGTTAACCTGGAGACTTTTGGTATTGATGTTTGAGATTCCATGGCAAAATGACCTAAAATCTCAATTATTTTTCTTTGCTGATAAACTCCTATAAAAAATGTGAAATGGAATTATTTGTTTGATTCTCCTTTTAAAAGGAAAATACATGGCCTACTAGCAAAAAACTCAGCTTTTTAGTGTTTTTTAGCATTTCTAATAATACCATGTGTATTGTATTATACATTATTTTAAAGGGAAAAAATAACGAATTCAAGAAATAATAAAATACAGGGTGTTCCATTTAAAAATATATAATGTTGTGTAGTATCTTCAAAACCATACTCGGAAAAAAAAATTTAGTACTCCACTGGATTCTATGCAAAATTTTCTATTAGACGTAGTTTTTAGCGCAAGGGTATTTCTAATAACTTTTTAGATATAGAAGGGGTCCAAAAAGTATAAATTATCAAAATCGCCGTGTATCTTATAAATGGAAACACTTATGCAAAATCTGATATGGCCATCCTGAGTTTCACAAAAAAGTAGAACAGGTATGTGAAAACCGCAAGACTCTATCTTCAATAACAACCGAGTAACCTGGCAATCTCAAGCAAAATGGGATGCACTGTACATCCGGTCGTATGTTGAATTCCGCTGAATTCTTGCTTGACGTTTCGCAAAATCTTATCTGGCATTTTCAAAAGCTATCATCTAATAATAGATAATAGCTTTTGAAATAATAGAAAGTTACCTTTTTTGGCAGCGTAAAATTACATGTAATAAAAATATCAATAAAAAAAGTGATATGAGAATGGTCGGAATAGTACAATAAATTTGGCTATAAGTGCTTTCCGACGTTTCGCTTTTACTAATTGAAAGATTCTTCAGGGTTGCACGTACTGATTACTGGCCGGGCTAAAAAAACAATAGAAAATCTTGAATATGTTTGACGACTGAACTTTGTAAAATCTTATAATTTTGTTTTCTTTGTGTGAAGAACACGTCAACATGATTTCGGTGCAAGAACTTATGTGACGTCTTTTGACTAAAATTCAGTGAGTTTCTTTTCGATCGCCATAGCATACGGAAGCGTCTATTTTGTTGGTTTCGTTACGATTTTGTGAGTTAAGGAGAACCAAGAAAATCTTCCCATCAAGGCTTCGACATAAGGTTAGTGTTTTGTCTGTTCATTGGGGTTTTCTCTCCTCAAAATTTCTTCCTGCAACAGATAAGTATTTAAAATCGTATTTGGAGAACAAAGTGTAGTAAGGCAATTTCGTAAAATTGCCCGGATTATTGGCTGTCCGTACAGAAATTCTTCCTCACAGTTATTCTGAGAGAAAGAGATGTCTTAAAATGATCAACCAGTATTCCTGTATATTAATAGTGTATGCTATGGAGTCGTTGTCAATCGTTTTGCTGAGTCTTTTGAGGTATTTTCAAAAAATTTTCGCACTGATATGGATTTTGTTGTTTGTCAAAAATTTTTTTACCTTGACAATATGTCATTTGCCGATCACTTGATACTGAGGGTACCATTCTTTTGCTCTTCTAGCAATAGATCCCTCCAGCTCAAATGAAGGTCGATTGGAGGGGCCCCGGGCAGCTTCAGTTAAAACTCTACTATTCTTGACAATTTCATTGCACACACTTCCAGTTTCGTGAAATTTATGAAATCCAACTCATACTAATGCCCAATATTTTTATCGGGATGTCTCTGATGAAAAACGTAAGCAGTTCTCCGTGCTCAGCGTTGTTCTTCCCCATAAATAAATATTAATTCAATTCTTTCTTGTAAGGAAGGAACCAGTGTCGAAATCTGATGGTCAGTATATAACGACCACTACTAATAATAAATTCTTTACATTTACAGTCACAAATATCTTTGGCAAAACAATTAAGGATTTTTTTCTCACTTGTTTATCTTGATATTTTGTCTCTCTCTCTCTCTCTGTAAAAAATAATCTGATTTGGCAAATAGAGATTTTTAAAAAGATGTATCTCATGATACCCCTTTGTATGTAAACTTTTATAAGCAATATTTACCCCCGCTTTGGGGTTGGAACTGCAGGGTGACCGATACATGTAAAATGTATTTTTTTGGTCTTTTTTTTTAAATATATTTTAAAAATTGTTTTGGGGGCTAGTTTTGAAATGAAAGCCCTGTATTTGTCTGAGATTGTTTGCAGTAAGGTCATTAAAATTGGATACAAAAAGTTCCCCAAAAAATGTATGAAGTTCCATTAAGAAAATAGGCTCCAATGATTTTATTTCGAACATTTCTACCCATACACTATATTATCTATGGGTATTGCGTGTGAAGCTTTCTCATCTATTTAGTATTTTGTTTAGCCCATTAAATACGCACATACGTCAGGTTAAGCCGCATCTTATCCCCACTGCCAGTTAATATAACTAATTGAATCCTTTGTTTAATATAGCTATTTAAGTGATAATAGCGTGAAAAGGGTCCGTGTCATTAATTGGTAGATATAGCAGCCTACTGAATACCAAATACTTTTTTACATTTGGCAACTTTTTACAATATTGATTCAAAAAATATATTTAGGTACCTACTGATTTTAAAATTATAACTTTAACAATATTTAATTACCAAACATAATTATCATGTAGTGTTGTAATCCCCTTGAAATTTACAATCCAAAAAAATGAAATATACAGTGCATAAATTCTACTTTAAAAAAATTTGATGACGTCACTACAACAAATGGTTTACTCCGTATATTTCACTGTCATATAAATATACATGAAATTAAAATCAAAAAAATAACTGATTTCTCTTGAAAATTGTTTACTTTAAAATTAAATTATACCAAACTTTATGTACATAGTATGTAATAAATTTATTAATCTAAAAACGTGATGACGAAGTAAGAAATTTTGTGGATTTTTTTGATACATCTTTGTATTTTCCCTTAATACTTGGAAAATTACCATAGCACTGGAGATGATAGCCTTTTGTAGAAGAATAGTTTAATGGTATAACCAGACTATTATATTTTATATTATTGTCTTGACGGATTTTTAACGCAATATGACATTTTCCTAAAGTGCCTAGTTTCCTTACGCATGGTGCTACATACCTCTTATCAAAGGATAACCTATGTACACAAGACCCAGCAAAGCACCGACCAATCACTTGCCTCCCAACCTTATACAAACTTATTACGTCGTGCATTAATCAACGCCTTTTCAGACATTGTGAGCTGAACAACATAATTACCGAACAATAAAAGGGATGCGCGAAAAACTCGATGGGGTGCAAAGAACAACTAATAATTGATTCCGTTGTCTGCAATCAAGCCCACGCCAAACGACGAAATCTCTACATGGCATATGTGGACTACAAAAAGGCATTTGATTCAGTTCCACATGATTGGCTCATTCAGGTGCTGAAACTCTATAAAGTAAATAATCGTATTGTTAACTTTTTAGAACATGTCATGACTACTTGGCAAACCAAAATCTTTCTGAATGAAGCCGACTGTTCGATACAAACTGACCCCATTCCAGTCCGAAGGGGTATATTCCAGGGAGACTCTCTTAGCCCGCTATTGTTCTACCTTGCCATGAACCCTCTCTCCAACGAAAACTAGACAACGTACTATTCCGAAAATCAGAAAAAGGGTTTTATAGAAAACTCAACAACATCAATAATAATGAACCTCCTAGTTATCCCAGTAAAACGGACATCGAGCAGTTCCCATAACTCCAGAGCAAGCTGGATTAATGAGGAGGAGGCTGCATTTCAGAATTGTGATAACATGCAACACCAACCATTTACAATGGAAGACACGTCCAACATAATAAAACATCTCCACAACTGGAAAGCATCAGGACCAGATGGTGTGCAGAACTACTGGATGAAGAAACTTTACTCCACCCACGAGAAATTAACAGAACTTATTAATGACATAATTATCCATCCACACAAGCTGCCTAGTTTCCTTACTCATGGTGCTACATACCTCTTATCAAAGGATAACCTATGTACACAAGACCCAGCAAAGCACCGACCAATCACTTGCCTCCCAACCTTATACAAACTTATTACGTCGTGCATTAATCAACGCCTTTTCAGACATTGTGAGCTGAACAACATACTTACTCCACAACAAATGGGTTGCGTGAAAAATTCAATGGGTTGCAAAAAACAACTGATAATTGATTCCGTTATCTGCAATCAAGCCCACCCCAAACGGCGAAATCTCTCTACATGGCATATGTGGATTACAAAAAGGCCTTTGATTCAGTTCCACATGATTGGCTCATTAAGGTGCTGAAAATCTATAAAGTGAATAATTGTATTATTAACTTTTTAGAATATGCCATGTCCACCTGGCAAACCAAAATCTCACTCAATGAAGCCAACTGTTCGACACAAACTGACCCCATTCCAGTCCGAAGGGGTATATTCCAGGGAGACTCTCTTAGCCCGCTATTGTTCTACCTTGCCATGAACCCTCTCTCAAACAAACTGAACTCGACTAATTTTGGGTTCAGTCTCAAACACAACAACGTACAAGCATTAAGGATAAACCCATTTGTTATACATGGACAACTTAAATTTGATAACAGTTACAAAACAACAGCTGCATGATATGCTTAAAATAGTAGAAGGGTTCTCTAATGACATCCATATGAAATTTGGCTTAGACAAATGCTGAATTATTAATATAGTTAAAGGCAGGGGCACTTCGAAATGGGAGATGGCACCTCTATTGAATCTATGGGGGAAGGTCATACTTATAAATACCTTGGAATAAAGCAGGCTCAACGTATTGATCACACGACTATGAAAAAGGACCTAACAGCAGAGTTTTATAGAAGGGTAAGACGACTGTTGAAAACCAAACTAAACAGTAATAATCTGTTTCAGGCTATTAACGCCTATGCGTGTTCAGTGCTCAGTTACTCTTTCGGTATAGTTAATTGGTGCAAAACTGACATGGAACAATTACAACGAAAAGTTCGAGTTTTACTAACAAAAGCTCAAAATCACCATCCAAAGAGCTCTGTCGAACGTACAACTTTGCCACGGTATGAAGGAGGAAGAGGATTGACAGATCTAAGGAAACTATTAGATCAACAAATTTCTATTTTGCTTAGTCATTTCCAGATATAGTTTTGGTAGATAAAGTCTCTCGGAAAACAACTTTAATTGACATAGCAATTCCTAACAACAATAATATAAATATCAAGCAGGCAGAGAAAATAACCAAATATAGAGATTTGGAATTTCAAATAAAGACTCAGTGGAACATGAACAACACCCGAACTGTACCAATTGTTGTCAACGACAGGACTAGTCCCAAAAATTCAAACAATCTAAAATACCTCGGTCTGGACGAACATCTTTACAAACAAATGCAAAAAGCCGTCTTGTTAGGGACAGCCCGGACGGTCAGGTAATTCATGGGAAAATGCCGCCACGACTCCAACCACGGGCATGAAAACCTGGCAAGGGCTCCCACAGAGCTAAACCCTTTTGATATCTAGGATATCTGGGGTTTAATGAATTTTCCCCTAAAGGCACTCATAACGTGCCTTAGAGGGAGTGTGATGCCATACATTGTATGGTCAAGTCGGGATAATAATAATAAAGAGCTTTCATTAAGGTACTGAAACTCTATAAGTCAATAATTGTATTATTAACTTTTTAGAATATGCCATGTCCACCTGGCAAACCAAAATCTCACTGAATGAAGCCAACTGTTCGATACAAACTGACCCCATTCCAATCAAAAGTATATTCCAGGGAGAACTGTTCGAATACAAACTGAACTCCCAGTCTCAACAATCAAAAGGGGTATATTCCAGGGATAAAATAATAGAAGGGTTCTCTAGTGACATCCATATGAAATTTGGCTTAGACAAATGCCGAATTATTAATATAATTAAAGGCAAAATACAGCAGGGGCACTTCGAAATGGGAGATGGCACCTCAATTGAATCTATGGGGGAAGGTCATACTTATAAATACCTTGGAATAAAGCAGGCTCAACGTATTGATCACATGACTATGAAAAAGGACCTAACAGCAGAGTTTTATAGAAGGGTAAGACGACTGTTGAAAACTAAATTAAACAGTAAAATCTGTTACAGGTTACTAACACTTATGCGTGTTCAGTGCTCAGTTACTCTTTCGGTATAGTTAATTGGTGCAAGACTGACATTGAACAATTACAACGAAAAGTTCGAGTTTTACTCACAAAAGCACAAAATTACCACCCAAAGAGCTCTGTCGAACGTACAACTTTGCCTCGGTATGAAGGAGGAAGAGGATTGACAAATCTAAGCAAACTATTAGATCAACAAATTTCCATTTTGCGTAGTCATTTCCAGAAACTCGCAGAATTTTCTGATGTACACAGACTCATGTGCCTGGGTGATGACTCAAAACCACTGCGACTGACACAACAACATGTCCAATTACACCACCAGACCACAGATCAGAAACTGCTGAAATGGAAAGAGAAGCCCCTTCATGGAAGACATATAAATGTCGACAGTGCAGCGTCGAACTACTGGTTGATCTCTGGTCATATGTTTCCTGAAACGGAAGGCATTATATTGGCAATCCAAGACCAAGTAATTCCAACTAAGAACTACCTAAATTACATCGTTAAAGATCCTTCTATTAACAACGACAGATGCAGGTCAAGCGTTCGCTGCAACTGAATACAAAGAACGACACAATGCTGTGGCAAAAATACTTCACCAGGAACTAGCACCGAAACTTGAATTATCACAGTCGGTAAGATTACCCTACTATAAATACAAACCAGAATCTGTTTTAGAAAATAACAACTACAAGCTGTACTGGGACCGCACGATACTGACCGATCGGACAGTTGCTCACAATAGACCAGATATAGTTTTGGTAGATAAAGTCTCTTGGAAAACAACTTTAATTGACATAGCAATTCCTAACAACAATAATGTAAATATCAAGCAAGCTGAGAAAATAACCAAATATAGAGATTTGGAATTTAAAATAAAGACTCAGTGTGACATGAACAACACACGAACTGTACCAATTGTTATGTCGACGACATGACTATTCCCAAAACATCTATTAAAGAATTTAAAATACCTCGGTCTGGACGAACATCTTTTCAAACAAATGCAAAAAGCCGTCCTGTTAGGAACAGCCAGGACGGTCAGGAAATTCATGGGAAACTGCCGCCACGACTCCCACCACGGGCCTGAAAACCTGGCAAGGGCTCCCACAGAGCTAAACCCTTTTGATATCTAGGATATCTGGGGTTTAGTAAATTTTCCCCTAAAGGCACTCATAGCGTGCCTTAGAGGGAGTGTGATACCATACATTGTATGGTCAAGTCGGGATAAAGAGCTTTTATTAATAAGATAATAGAAAAAAAAATACAATTATAATTATGTTGACGACGTTTTCGCTAATTTTACTGGTACTTACATAGAACTACAGGTACTTCATAACTACATAAATCAAATCCACCCTAATATAAAATTCACTCTGGAAATTGTAGACATATTAATCAACATACCTTTTCCATTTATCATAAACCATCACACACTGAACTTACGATCCACAAGAGTTCATACCATCCCCACCAATATAAACTTGCAGCACACCATAGTATACTGCACAGAATTGTTACCACCCTATTATCAAAAACTTTGATTCAGCACTTCCCAGAATGAAATAAATTGCTGCCAATAGTGTCAATAACGGTTATAACCCTCAAATTATCGACGACATGTTAACCAATAAATTAAATATAAAAAGGCTTTAAATGAAATATATCTTTCTACCCTCTAATATCGATTCCAAATTATATCAAAGTATCACATATATCGGGTCTCCCTCTCAAAAATAGCCCAATTTTTATTAAGCACGGCAGCCGGCAGTGCGAGAATGTAAACACTATACTTCTCTAGTTCGTGCCACTGCTGCTGCCACTCCCTGATACTCGTCAAAAGAGGGTTTTTACCGAAGTCAAAGGACTGGCAGTACGAGCGAAAGTGAATGTTTACATTTAGCCAGTCCTCGATTTTGGATTTTAGTTATGCCATAAATCTCGGAATTGTCTGGTACGTCCACGAACCATCGGGAAATTCCATCATGTTCTGGAAGCTTTAAGGGAATTCCCAGTACCGGCAGCGGTCCGCCGGTTGAAAGACAAGCATTTCGGGTTCCCAGAATTTATCGGAATAATGTCCCTTCCATGAACTGGTCAGGATGGCCGATTGCACCAGCTGTCGGATGAATTTTCGTAACATTGCCCCCTCCTGAAGACCATTTCATCCCGGAATATCCCAGAATTCTTCCTGGTATGACGATATTTGCAGGACTCTCCATTTCGACAACGGGAAGTTTGGTGGAAGTAACAGTCAACGGTCTTCGAATCTGGGCTGCGACTACTGAGACAGCATGCCAGGATGTCGACGCCACTGAATCGAAAGATTGTTTCCATCATACTTCTCACCACCCTCCCATTCAGTCCATCCAACCCGCAGGCTATCTTTGGGATCGCCAATTTCATCAGATTCTTTTCCATCATTACAGTCCTCAATTCTACCAGAGTTTTCCAAACATCGCTGTATGTTGGCTTGTCCTGCGAGAATGTTTTCGTTACTAAATAAAAGATGTCTCTGGTACCCACTGGTTGTTTATCTTCGAGATGAAGGACCTTCCCTACTGCTGGATCTTGCTCCCGAAGCTTCTGGAACTGGCCGTACTTTTTGGCAAACACCTTGGCTTTTCCTCTGGACATCCGGAGATCTCGAGCCACACAATGAGCCAGGGCATATTCTATGGACACCTCAAACAGGTCTCGGGGTTCTTCTGTGGTCACGTAGTGCTGTACTTTCTGCCCATTAGAGTACAGTGCCCTAAACTGTTCGAAGGTCATCTCGCTATCGGGTGGTTGGATGCTGCGGACTTGGGCTTGGTCATCTCGGCTGTCATGACTTTCGGCATAAGGGGCTAACCTGTTGAAATGTACGACATTTGGTTTTCCCCGAGGCAGCTTCTTTATTCTGTAGACAACATCGTTGATTTTCGTCACAATTTGGTACGGCCCCTCCCAAGATCTCTGTAGCTTGGGCGAATATCCACGACGACGTTGCGGGTTATACAACCAAACAAGGTCATCAACTTGGAATTCTCCGTCCTCGGCTTTGATGTCGTAGGCTTCCTTTATTCGGGCACTGGCATTATCGATGTTTAACCGGACTCGTTCATGGATGTCTTTCATCTTTTGACGTAGCTGGCTGACATAGTCTTCACCTGCGGTCTCTCCTCCTGGGGGACATCCAAACTTCAAATCGCATGGTAGTCTTAATTCACGTCCCATGATAATACTGGCCGGGGTCTGACCCGTGGACTCATGCACAGACGAACGATATGCCATTAGAAACAAGTGCAGATACTGGTCCCAGTCTCTTTGGTGGTCAGAGACTACCTTTGACAAATGGCGGTTAATGGTTCTATTCATCCGTTCTACCATTCCATCGGATTGCGGGTGTAATGCTGTCGTCCGTGTTTTATTGATCTTGAAGAGCTTGCAGACGTCTTGGAAAAGAGTAGACTCGAAATTTCTACCTTGGTCTGAGTGCAACTCCAAGGGAACACCAAAACGACTGATCCATCCCTTGATAATGACATCAGTAACGGTCAAGGCTTCTTGATTCGGCAAGGCATACGCTTCGGCCCATTTACTAAAATAGTCCATAACCACCACAATGTATTTATTTCCACAGTTGGATTCAGGAAATGGACCGGCAACATCAATGGCTATTCTTTCGAATGGACTGCCCACGTTATATTGCTTCATCGGAGCTTTCAGTCGCTTCTGAGGCCCATTACTTGCTGTACAAACTGTACATTTCCGGCACCAGTCCTTAATATCTGCTGGCAGTTCACCCAATAGAACCGTTCTCTTAACTTTCCCAGGGTTTTCGTCACTCTCAGGAGTCCTTCAGTTGTACCATCATGTAGCTCTCGCAAAACCTCTTGTCTCCTATTTCTGGGAACTACAATCTGTTTTCTGTGGTTTCCCCCCTCTGGAGTCTCCAGGACTCGCGTCAGAAGTCCATTCTCCAGGATGAGGGAGTTCCACTGAGCCCAGTACGACTTTAGGGTTGGTAAGTCTCGGGAAATCTCTTGCCACGTAGGTTTGCGGACTTCTTCCTTACACCGGATAACTTCTTTTAGTTCTGGATCTAATTTTTGGTCTTTCTGGATCTCCTGAGGTTGCCAATGGTCATCGACGGTGATAGTTCTACAGAGAACAGCCCCTTTTTCTTCAGCTCGCTGACAATGTTTGCAGTCATCAGGGCATGGTCTCCTCGATAGGGCATCAGCATTCTTATTGCTTGTTCCTGCGCGATGTTCAGTCTCGAAGTCGAATTCTTGCAACCGCTCAATCCACCTGGTCACTTGTCCTTCGGGGTTTTTAAGCTGCAAGAGCCACTTCAGTGCTGCATGATCAGTCCTCAGGAGGAATCTTTTCCCATAGAGGTACTTGTAGAAATGTTCTACCCCCTTTACCACAGCCAGGAGTTCCCTGCGAGTAACGCAGTAATTTCGTTCAGGCTTGCTCAAGGTCTTGCTGAAGTATCCGATGACTCTCTTCTGGCCCTCCTGAATCTGCGAAAGCCCAGCACCAATTCCGACATTGCTTTCGTCGGTATCCAAACCGAAGTTTCCTTCTGGCAAAGGATAACTTAAGACGGGGGCACTCGTCAATGCTCTTTTCAGTGTCTCGAATGGTCGCTGGCACTCCTCGTCCCACTGGTATTGTACCTTCCCCTCTGTGAGTCTAGCAAGTGGCTTGGCGATGTTGCCAAATCCGGATACGTACCGACGATAGTACGTGCATAACCCCAGGAAACTTCTTAACTGGTGGATATCTTTAGGTATCGGCCATTCCTGGACGGCTTTGATTTTCTGTTTGTCAACAGCTGCTCCCTGTGCAGAAACTACATGTCCAAGATATTGCACCTCTTCTTGGAACAGCTGACACCTCTTCGGGCTTAACTTTAGGCCGGAACTTCGAAGTCGCCGAAATACCTCCTCCAGGTTCCTCACGTGGTCTTCAAAAGATTTTCCAACCACGATAATGTCGTCAAGATACACCAGGCACGTTTTCCATGAAAGCCCTTTCAACACTGTTTCTATCAATCTTTCAAACGTTGCTGGAGCATTACGCAGTCCAAACGGCATCACCGTGAATTGATAAAGTCCTGAGCCGATGGTAAAAGCAATCTTTTCTCGGTCTTCTTTAGCAAGTTCCACCTGCCAATAACCGCTCTTCAAGTCCAGGGTGGAAAACATCTTCGATCCAGCCAATGTATCTAGGGTATCGTCTATTCTTGGAAGGGGATAGCTGTCTTTCTTTGTAGCGTGGTTTAATTGCCGATAGTCCACGCAGAATCGGGTTGAACCATTTTTCTTTTTAACCAAGACAACTGAAGAAGCCCAAGGGCTATTGGATGGTTCAATAACACCTTCTTCCTCTATCTCGCGGACTATCCTGTCGGCTTCTTCTCTTTTAGCTAGGAGTAGTCTTCTCGCCGACTGTCGAATAGGTTGAGCGTCCCTAGTATTAATTTTATGTTTCACCAGATCAGTTCGTCCTCTTTTGCCATTTCCCACATCGAAGATATCCTGGTAGTTTCTAACTATGTCCCTCAATTTTGCTTTCTGGTTTGGTTTCAAATTCTTAGATGAATCGGTGATTATCGTTCCAGTTCCTCAGATAGTTTACCTGGTGGTATTTCTGCATGCTGTGTGCTTCTGACTACAGAGGAAACTGTTGAACAATGGCCCAAAGTTGTTCCTTTCGTTAGCACAACCGAATAATGATTCAAGTTCATTACTCTTACTGGAACAATCTCCCTTGCACGAAACAGAGTCTTCCCCTAATGTGACTCCTCTGCCTACATTTCCGTCGTTAAGTTCGGGATCAAACATCATTACTGTTCCAGCTTGAGCTTTCCCCTCTAAGCAATCGTCTATAATGATTTCAGCTCTTTCCGGAACATTGACATCCTCTGCTAAGATGGCTCGAAGCTTTATTTAATCTTTTCCATGAAGCACCACTTCTTCGTCATTCACTCGCAGAATTCCATCTTTGAAGTTTAACTGGAATCCCTTGGAGCTCATGACATCCATTCCAATGATTACTTCGTCTTCGATGTCTGCCACTAATGCCCGATGTAGAAAAGTTGTGTTTCCCAAGGTCATTTCAGCCTCTATTTCACCATGAACTTTCGCTGCTTCTCCTGTCGCTGTTCGCAGTTGCCATTTTGTTGGTTTTATCATTGTCTCTAGAACAATGTTGGGCCTTATTACTGTATGCACCTGTATCCAGCAGCTTGCACATTGCTTCTTATTAATAAAGCCATCTACAAAGACACTGTTAACGTGGTTGCGTAGCGAAGCCACGTATGCGTAGATAGTTGGGGCTTGTTGGCTACAGGTCGACGATGGCCCCTTCACATCGACCCGCTTTAGTTTTCCGATGAGGAAGTCGGGCTTCTGTTGCCCTCCTTGCAACGACTCCTTATGTGTCCTACCTTAACACACTTCCAACATCTCAGTTGTCTTTTCTCGGTAAGGACTTTCTCTATTATCTTTCTTACAGTGGCTTCATCGTTTCCACCATCTTCGAATTCTCCGTCAACGATTCGGACTCTGGCTTGACCTCTGCAGGTATTTTTCGCAGCCTCGAATTCTAGACCTCGAGCCAGTGCATCCACTAATTGAGTCGTATCGAGACTATTTTCTCTTCTAGCATTTCTGAATTTTCCTGAACCATGCTTTTCAAATTTTCTTCTAAGGAATGAGCATTTTCATGTAATTTCTGTAGCTTATCTTCCAAAGACTTCGAATTTTCTAGTAATTTGCCTTCTAGGGTTTTAGAATTTTCTAGCAGTTTGTCTTCTAGAGCTTTAGAATTTTCTAGTAATTTGTCTTCGAGTGTTTTAGAATTTTCTGCTAGCGTCTCCTTCAAGTTTTTAGAATTTTTTAGAAATTTATCCTCCAAAGACTTAGAATTAATTGTCTTGTAATTTTTCTTGTAAGGTTTCTTTTAAATTTTCTTCAAATTTTTTTAATAGCATACTCATGTCTCCATTGCCAGAAACTTCAAACAAATAAGTGTCGGGATCGTTACCCTCATTTATTAGGGCATCTCGTAGCCGTTGCACTAATTCACTTTTCTTTCCACTAATTTCTAAATCCCTTTCCTCAAGTTCTTTTTTTAAGTCCGTCACTTTCAATTGGTCCAAATTCACGTTTCTAAACATTGTCAGTCTATTTATTTTCTACTTCTTAAGTTCCACAAATAAATCGCACACCTGTCACCACTGTAGTGTTTTTATTTTCACAAACGGGTTCTGTTCAGTTCTTGGATTTATTTAAAAACACAGTCCAACTCACTTATTTCCACTACTTTTACACAAATTTATATTCACAGAAACTACTATTTACATTTTATCTTAACTGTACAATACGACCGACGAAAACCGAATGCCTCCTATCGCCAGCTGTTCCTTTTATATATTAATCTCGGAATTGTCTGGTACGTCCACGAACCATCGGGAAACTCCATCGTGTTCTGGAAGCTTTAAGGGAATTCCCAGTAACGGCAGCGGTCCGCCGGTTGAGAGACAAACATTTCGGGTTCCCAGAATTTATCGGAATAATGTCCTTTCCATGAACTGGTCAGGATGGCCGATTGCAACAGCTGTCGGATGCATTTTCGTAACAATATTGATATTTCTGCTAGTTTCAAAAATCCAAAATCCAAACAAAAAATTGAGAAAACAAATCAGTGTTTAAGGCACGATTAAAAGAAAACTCGTATTATGTCAATTTACTGTTTTGGGTAACGAAACGCCATTACTTTTAAAAAATCTATAGTCGTCCACAGTATCGTTGAAAAAATAAATAGTCGTTATTTTTTAGGGTTACGTATATACAATATACGGATACCCTTATAATATCACTCAGGATTTCTGCCTGTCACATCACAGCCATTTTCTCCTAAACTACTAGACGGAAGATGTTGAAATTTGGTATCAATGTATAATTTGGTGACCCGATCAGGAGTACATATCGTAAAAGAAAAAATTTTGATTTTAGGGGTACTTCTGGGGGGGAAAACTAAAAAAACCTACCGTTCCCCCACCCGATCTCTGAAACTACTGAGCCTAAAATTTTGAAAAAAATTGGAAATATAGAGCGTTGCCCGAACTTTACAGGAAAATTAAGGAGAAACCATTAATGTTAATTTTGGGGGGCAAATTATAGAATTAAATAAAAATTTAAAAATAAAAAAAATTTCAAACGCATCATGTAATATATCAAATGAAAGGTCTCATTCTGAGGAACACAAATATATTTTTTTCATATTAAAAAAATTATTTAAAAAGATATTAACGAAAATATACCAAAATTTACCCATTCCCCCCTCCTTATCTCCGAAACTATAAAACGTAAAGTTTGAAAAAAAATAGATTTATAGGTTCTGACCTGAAGTTTACTGGAAAAATAAGGAGAAACCTATACTTTTAATTCTGGGGGGCCAATTACAGAATTAAATGGAAAATATAAAATTCAAATTGTTTCTAACCCATCATGTTATATATCAAATGAAAGGGCTCATTATGACGAAAACAAATATATTTTTTGATATTTTTAAACTAAATTAATTAAAAGATATTAACAAAAATATAAAAAAATTTACCCATCCCCCCCTATCTCCAAAACCATATGCTGAAAAACAATGGAGGTATAGCCCCTCACCTGAACTTTACTGGAAAAATAAGGAAAAACCCCTAATATTTTTTTGGGGGGCAAATTATAGAATTAAATGGAAAATATAAAATTAAAATTGGTTTTGTAACCCAGCATGTAATATATCAAATAAAAGGGCTCATGATGAAGAAAACAAATATATTTTTTCCATACTTATAAAATAAATTAATTAAAAGATATTAACAAAAATATAAAAAAATTTACCCATTCCCCCCTTATCACCGAAACCATAAGCTGAAAAATTTTGAAAAACTGGCAAGTATAGCCCCTCACCTGAACTTTACTGGAAAAATAAGAAGAAACCCCTAATATTCATTTTAGGGGGCAAATTATAGAATTAAATGGAAAATAAAAAATTATAATTGTTTCTAACAGGTCATGTAATATATCAAATCCCAGGGCTCATTATGACGAATAGGTACAAATATATTTTTTTAATTTTTTTTAAATTAATATTTTAAAATATATTAAAAAATTACCCATTCTCCCCGTTATTCCTCAAACTCTAAGACCTCATTTTATTTATATTTTGTTTATAGGAAAAATATGAAAAAAATACCTAATTCTATTATTTGACCTCCAAATAATAGAATTAAACGGAAAATAAATTACTAGAAAACCCCCATAGTAATTTTAGGGACAAATTATACAATTAAATGGAAAATAAAGATTCAATTTTCAAACGCATCAATCATGTAATATATCAGATAAAAGGCTCATTATGTGAATTACAAATATATCATATTTTTAAATCATTTGTATAAAAGATATTAAAACTATTAAACATCGACTTAATTCCCACTTTAGAAACCACACTATTTAAAATTTGAAAAATATATTTTATTTTATATTTTTAAATAATTTGAATAACAGATTTAATAATTTATAATTTAAACTTTGACCTATTTTGCCGTTTTTCTTCCAACCTAAAGAGCCTCAAAACTCAGACAGTAGATTATAAAAGGCATTTCTGAAAGTTTATTAGTAAAATAAAACTCTAATGTTACTTTTTGGGGGCCAAATTAGAAAATTAAATACATATGTATTGTGATAAAAATCAAGCGAATCCTAAAGCAGATAAAATGAAAAGTCTATGTGTGGAAAATCAAAGTGTATATTTTTTATAAATTTAAAACGCTTCCTTTAAAAGATATAAGGGTACATATAAGAAAATGCACTCATTCCCTGCTTGTCTGAAACTGGAATATTCGAATCTTGAAGGTGGTACGGAACCCTAAGTATGCGAGTCCAACTTGCACTTGACCAAATTATTTTTTTATATGGACCTTTCCTTTTTTGTTACAATATCGAAAAGGCATTGAAACACCTATACATTGTTATATTATATGTTAAGGTTTATACAACATTTTGGGAGAAAAAAAATAATCATCATAGTAAAAAAATTTAGTACATCCTGCTTATAACCTAAATAGTATAATGATAATGTTTTTCCGTGACCAGAAAAACTATAAATTTTTTACTTCTTTTTCTTGCGTGTTAAAACGATGTATATGGAAAAATCGAAAATATTTTAAGAAATTAGGTTTTTTTTGTAATAAGTTAGCAATTGATAAAATCTTAAAAAATAATATTTTTCCTTGAGCAATAAGTTGTAATGGCAATATGTGAATACAAAAATTCTACGTAACAGCAAGATCTATGGAATAGAATCGACACATTTTCTTTTCTTGCTTTGCACATTGCAAAAAGCATAGTTTTTGCAATAACTAATTACTTCTATGGAAAAGCCATATAAGCTTTATATATTTTTTTAATAAATAGCTCTGGACTTGTCAAATTAACGTAAGCAATTTCGTGATAAAATTCAGTATTTTAGCAATAACCCAGTTTACAACAAAAGTAAGGGTAATCTTGCATAATTGAGTTTACAGCGGTGAAGAGTCTGGTTACTGCGTGCTTATGAATTAATTAAGTTTACTATACATGAACCTAGACAATAAAGTCCAAAAAAGAAATATTTAAAATTTAAAAATTGCATATTTTCGCAACACAAAAGCAGTCACCCGGTTTCAGTAGTCAAGGATTTTTTGCAATCTGGACAGCAACAAAACAATTCATTCGATAGACCTGTTACGTGAGTCAGTATGTGCAACATTGTAGCTTATCTTTAATATTTCCTATCAAGTAACTGATATTTCTGTTTATCCCAAAATTGCTTATTTAGAGGTGAGCTTAATAGCTAACAATATTCTATTGTTCAAGTAAAACTGCAGGTGTTATTAAGGCCACCTAAGTCATCATCACAGAACCTATAAATTCTTTGTAAAGTTGTAGGAGAGTTGATATTAACACAGACATTAAAACAACCATTATATTAGTTAGTTCATTTTAGACATCTCTCTCCCTCGACTGCAAAATCTCGGCATTAATTTATTGTAATAATTAATTTCAAGTAACGAATCAAAGTGTAAAGTTAACAAGTGTTTTAGTAAAAATAAAATTTTTTAAAAAGTTTTTAATTTTGTTATTGACCTAACAAAATTTGGCGCAGTCAGTAGGATTTGGTGAACGTTTCTAGAACACGCGAACGCTCACTAGAAACGGCGGATTCCAATCCCTTGCCGAAACAAAGGACCAAAGCCAAAAATCTACTTTCCTGGTTGAACACGGACCACAGCCTCACTGCTAGGACAAGATAGATCGTCGCAAGAAGCCGGTTGAACACGGAATTTGCCTCACTGCTGGTGGACACTACAAATGCTCAAGCTCCATGAAAACAAGAGAGATCAAGTAAGAGATAATCGTTTCTTTAATTTTATGTTTATGTTCAATTTGTTGCATTTTTACGATTATCAGTATTAATATACATTCATTCCTTTAAACCTTTTAATTTTAAGAATTTTGTTTTGATTTTGATTTAAAATATTTTCGAAGGTGGAAATATTATTTTTGTTTTATTATCGGACAAATATTTTCGGAGGTGGAAATATTTGATTATTTTTTATTATCGGAAAAATATTTTCGGAGGTGGAAATATTTAAGAATTTTTAATTATCGGAGAAATATTTTCGAAGGTGGAAATATTTAATTTTAAAAGAAAAAGCGATATAGTTTTAACAAACACGTCAAACGCGATTTAGTTATTAAGAAACGTTTTAGTTATTAGTTATTTCAACAAACTTTGCTACAGTGTCAAGCGAAGAAACTCAAGTAGAAAACTACAAATTATCAGAGTAGATAAGGTAGAGTAGAGCATGTACCACAAATTCCGCAAGTCATAGGGGGGGGTCCCCAGTTCTTGTAGAATGGCATCGCCAATGTCCAGAGGGTAGTTTGTCAGTTTGTCACCAAAAAATTGTCACAAACAATGGTTAGGGTGACAAAGGGACATCTTAGGTGTGACAAAGTTGACAAAAAGTGACAATTTGGCTCGACGTAGATGGTGAAGAGATCGCCAATAACCAGAAGGGTTTGCTGGGAAAAGCGAATCGCTTATCAGTAGTTTTGATCTCTTCTTCTTCGCTAGCTGTTCGTCTATCCTTGTTTAGCCACGGCTGTCCTTGTCTGGCTTGTACGAGGGGTGGGCGAACCTAGCGTATCGCTTATCAGTAGTTTTGATCTCTTCTTCTTCGGTAGAATTTTTTTTTGCTGTCTTTGTTTATCACGTACAATACTTAACTCTATTTGCTTAATAGTTTTACACTTTTAGAAATTTCTTTGCTTTGTTATTTTAGTTTGAAATAAGCTTATAATTACCAGGTAAAAGAAAAAAAAATGACCCATGTAAGATTTGAACTTATGATATTAATGATTAGCTTAACACTTTAACCAACTGAGCTAATGAGTCATTTATTTTTTCTTTTAAGTATTATTCAAGATGAAATAAAAAAAGGGATGATTTTTAATTCAATTTATTTAGATATAAACAACAAACAAAGATTTAATCTCAGAAAAAAACATTAATTTTTATAGTATAATTTACATATTGTTCGAATTTTCATTAACAAAATTTTCAATTTCATATAGGTTTACAAATCCTTCTTCATCTTTTTTAAATCGTCGTCCATCCCCCAAGCGGTAGTTTACTGACATCTCGAGAAAGAGAATTGGCAATGAAACTTCATCCTTAGGTAGATGATAGTAGGCAAATTTGTCCTCTGATAGATAGTAGAAAGCATCATAGTATTTTTGAACTTCCACATGGTAAAAAATCTGCATTTGTTATAATGTTTTCACTTTTTTGAGTAGGTGAAACCAGTTTGAAACTATCAGAACACTTTTTACATTTTGATGACTGTAATATGACATCATTGTTGAAACACCAAAGAAATTCTGAAACTGCATCACAAGGCTTACAATGGATAATAAGACTATTCATGGTGAAATCTTGAGGGAAACTAATGCTTAGCATTATGTACATCTTCATTTATTTGGGTAGGAGTAATTCGCTTTGAACAAATTTTTGTAAGATTTTGAAATCTTCTTTTATTTGCAAAGATCTTTTGATTACATTTTTGCATTAGCTGTTCTTTTCTCAAACTTGTTGTTGGTGTTGAAATCCATTTTCCATAGATGTCTCTAATTTGCATGTTATAAGAAGAACAATGACTACACTGCAACGCAATATATTTTCCAAATGGATAGTACTCATCTTTTATGACATCTTGTTCGGAATAATATTTACACTTTAGACATGTAATTAAAACTGTTACCTTGTATGGCATTTTGCAAACTGATCATTTGCTTGTTAATATATATGTTTTCAAGTTCTATCAATTTTTTCATTAATCTGAAAAATCGCTGTCAATAAAATCTGTTGATTCATCGTCAAATTGATTTTCAGATTCTTCTTCTTCTTCTTGAGGTTTTCTTATGGGTATCATGATGCCTATAATTTTCCAAGCATCATGATTATCATTATTTAGTCTCCAGTATAGTGTTCCATACTCTCCACAGCATTGGCATATAGCATTTAGGTTTGTTTGAATCATCATTTTTTCACATCTTTCGCAAACCAACAAATATAATTTGACAAATGGCTAGAAAAATAGTAAGTTGAGTAAATTAATAAGAACCGAGAGATTATCTCAAGTGGTTGGTACTACATTTTGAAAGCCCCAGGGAAGTGTGTTTGTTGATAATGTATTTATAAACCTTTTATCATCGAAAGGACTAAGAGCAAGTTTTAAATGTTTAATGGTATTAACCTCATGTTTTTCAGACTTAATTAGATGCTGTTCAGAAATCTTGTTTTTATTATTAAATAGACATTGATAATAATCCTCATATGTAATAGTCTTTAACGATGAATTTTTCACACCCTTTTCTTTTTCTGTTAATTTTCCCGTGAAAAGTAAATATGCATATAATTTAGAGCGTAAACCAATAAATTCAATCATAACAATTCCATTGTTTTCATCTTTCATTAGTCCTAAAACTTTTTTATTTTTCAAAGGTATTTGATATACATTATCAGGTGGATAGTCAGAAGTGTCGAATTTATGAATATCTTTTTTAATATGTGAATAGATATCATCAACAAAGAAGAGATAAATGAGTGAATCAGTGTCTGTATATAAAAGTGTTGCACAATTTGGAAAATTCTTTAAAATATAATTATAATGAAAATCATATATGAAAGTTTTTGATAGATCTATTATTGAAAATCCTACATATATGGGCTTATTAAATTTTATGTTCGTTCTATTCATTTCAATAAGCACCATATTCTCATCAAATACAGTACAGCTATGAAAATTAGGTTTGGAAATGTAATACTTTGCACCAAACCTTCCTGACCACCTAGTCACTAATTTCACATCCTTATATTTTCTCACATTCTCCATGGTCTTACCAAAAACCGAATTATTCATTAATTTATAAAAGTTTTTCTCAAAAATATTTTTACTTAATTTTTTTTTTTCAGTATTTAATTCAATATATTTTTTCATCCATGGAGATTGCTTGAATTTTAATATTCGATGTATTTTTTGTGCTTTTAATCCTAAGCTTATTGCCTGTTTAAAATTTGTATAATGTATTATGTAACGCTCCTTATCGAAGAGAGTCTTTAATAATTTTGTATTTTTAGATTTTGATGTTGGTGGTACTAAGTGTTCAGGAGATAGCGGTAAATCTTTATGAGTTTTGTGTAAATGAGTAGGATAATGGATATCAACCTCGAGAATGTAGCCAAATTCATCATCATCAGGTACATCAAGAACGTTTACCGAATAGGGATCAACCCATTCACACCCTCCAAATGGTAAAGACAAACTCATTGATGCTCCATATAAATTATTCACATCATAATACATGAGATAAGAAGATGGTTCGTTATGATTAAACATCTCACCCATATATTTATTGTTTGCTTTACCATATCGGTTTGAACATTGTGATACACCACCTCGGATACCACGTTCAACAAACATGATCATATGTCATGTCTGTTAATAACTCTAGTTGAACTTGTGTAATTTTTAGCATGCTATCAAATGCTAATCCCGGAGCAGTAAAATAATGTAAACTGTCTAAATTGTATGTTTTAAGGCAGGCTGTTCTAAAGTTCTCAAAAACATCAGCTAATAACAGCACATCAGCAGTCAAGTAAATTTCCGCATATTGTTGTAAATTCTGAACATTAAAAATTTGCCAAACTTTGCAAGCATGATCATACTCATCATCACTCACATGTGAGTTATTTAATTTATTAAAAAAAATAATTTTTGATGGTAAAGATTTGTCTTTTAATTTCACCCAGCTATCTAAGTAATTATACGGAAATATACCTTTCTTCTGAAGTAACTGAAATTCAGTCTCATTTTTACAAAATTTTCTGGTAATTGTTTTTTGCTCATCATCCAAGTAGGATGAAAGTTCATCTAAACTGCTTGCCATAAACCTGAATGAATCTAAAAACCTATAGCTTACTTTTGTATTTTCAATATATTTTGTAAATGTATTTTTCTTTATTTTTTGGGAGTATAGACATGTTACCTTTAATTTCAGTAGCTATAGATTTTATCAAAAAATGACTGTCATACCCAGAGAAATTATGAAAAATAACAGGTACAGCACGGCTATCGGTATAATTGGCATTACAGCCTTGATGACTGCTGCCGCGATATTCACCTGTGCTGTGAGAGTGATCGCGGACCTTGATATCTGAAGATAAAAATGGTTTTTCACAAATATGACAGCAGGCGGCATTGAGAAAGTCATACTCCTGCTGTGGTGTTAATTTTTTCATTGGAAGCGGACTTTGAAATATATGATTTAGTTCGTAAGCAAGATTTTCTAGCTCTTTAGCAAACCACACCATACAGTCTTTTCCAGTATACAATTTAAAGCGAGAAAGATTATCATCATATGAACAGTTCATATATTATGCTATGCTAAATGCTAGATGCTTTTGATATCTTTCAAGGGTTGTTGTGCTTTTAGAATCATTATGTTTTTCCAAAATGCTTTCAATATCTGCATAAATCGTAAACGGTACCTTTTCTTTATTTTTAAAATTTTTAAATTGTAAAATTTTTTCATTCTCAGATGGTAAGGAAATTTTGGTTTTATTTAAATTTCTACAATCAAACAAGTGTTTTGTTAAGTTTTCCTGAGTTTTGAAACGAACTAAACATCTCTCACATAGTTATGACTTATTATGACAATTAGGAAGCTCTCTGTTAAGTAACCCTGATAAATTTTTGATTAATGCAAAATGAAAAATTGGTTGTATATCATCTGAATCCATAGCATCCTCATTATCATCATCATCATCAGTCTTGTTTTCAGATTGTACAACAAGTAAGTTTACATGAGTAAGAAAGTCACTTTTGCTCAAACGAACAGGTTCAACAAGCGTTTTCCTATCATAAGTATAAATATTAATTGACAAATTGTTCATACGTTCAAATTTTGTTATATCTTTTAACTGAATTGGAAAGTTGATTCCGTCAAATTTTAGAACTCTACTAAAATGAGAGTAAGAAGTTACCCTTCTAGGGTTTTTATCATCTGGTGCTGGATGAAGAGCAGCAACAATCGACCAGAGGAAACAGTAGTTATCATTATTTTGAATATTTAAAACGCAATGTGAATTTTTAATAAAAGTAGGTAATGTAACAAATGGTGAAGTTCCACAACTAATGGGTGAATACTTGTTAATGTTCACTTTCAGTTGTAGAATTTCATAAAGAGCCCATCCAGAATCCATATCTAATTTTGAAAGAATTTTGTCTACTACATACTCCTTATACCATTTTTTTAAATTTGTAGTTGTATCAATTACAACATTTTTTGTGGTAAAATGTTTTATATCTTGTTCAAGATCTTTAGGCTTGATAAACTTAGCCGAAAAATCTGTATTAACTTTTAAAAGTGATTTCTTAAGAGCCTTTTTAATTTTGTTTGTAAAGATGCGGAAAGCCTTACTTAAAAATACCTCAGGATCTTTAAATTTAATATTCAAAATTGCTCCAGTTGTAATTCTATTGTTGAAACATGAACTGATGTCTTGCCAAAATAAATTTCTCCTCTTAGTCCTTTGACATATTTGAAATTTAACCTTTACATGAATTTTAAAAGTATTTAAATAATTTTGTAGCAAACTCAAATTTGATTCTAAGCTATTAAAATGTTTAACATTAGAATTTTTATTTTTTAAAAGTTTTCTCAAAAGGAATGTATTAGTTTTTAAAAATTTTATCCACTTAAGATATTCAGATTCAGTTCTTATCAATTTACTCACCTCTTCAATTTTTTTAACCATAGCAGCAGCCTGTTGGTTGATTGCATTCTCGGATGACATTTTTTTTTCTAATGGATGCTGAATAACAACTAATAATTAACTGACTGACTATTCTTTTGAACTAAAATTAAATCGTTATGGTTTATCATTTTATAAGATTATTTACATTCTTGCAATATTTCCACAAATGCACATATTACATATGTTAAACTGATAGTGATCATTGAACGTCGGGATGATTTGCGAATACAGACGTCATTCTAGTAGTGTAAACATCATATGATTTTGATTAACCCCATAGGTTAACAAAATAACATTTTTCACAAAATAATGATTTTTACCGACAGACTGGCATCTTATGTTTATATTAATTACATTTTTACGACTTAGTGGGGTCGAAAACAACATTTTTCTATAGATAAGCAAATGTTTTCATATTGTTTACGTAAATTGTTTTTCATAATTATACTTGCCTTATCAATGTAAAACATATAATTGGTTAGCAAAAGTAGGTTTAAATTTATTTGTTTCAATAAACAAATTACTACTCCTCCTACATAATATTTTGATTGCTTAATGTAATCCGTTTCAATTGTGTAAGTTTGAGTATTGGTGTATTCTTTCTGAATGGGAAGGATTATATATATATATATATATATATATATATATATATATATATATATTAAATGGCCGTCATTATAAACTCCTCCCACTAACATTATGGTAGCCAGACCATATTTGTTATTGTTTGTCTAAATTTATAAACATATCATAATATTTATTGATAACCGAAAAATATTCTTAATATTATTAGATAAATTGTAAAACTTATGTTTTATAAGCATGTTTGCGAATTTTTTCTTGTTAGTTTTAATATATATATTGTTACGAAATTTACCCAAAGCCGACCCTGTGTCATTTCAGCACGACAACAAACGCTTCAAGATAAAAAAATACGATTCTCGAAAAGGCTCGGCAGCGGAAGGAACGATGTTGATTTCTACTGGAGAATTCTACGCTGGTGATATAAAAGAAGAACGCCACGATCGCCAGGCAGTGATACCGCGACGACTAGCTTATATGAAAATGTATTGTGAATCAGCTGTTTTAAATGTAAATAAAGTTCTAGAAAAGTGAAAGTAAATATTAGTTGTTATAATTTTTAAATTGAACCCACGAAGTATATTGCAATTTGGTGTTAGAAGTGAAGGATTAAGTCAGTTAAAATCGTAATTTGATTCATGGAAACTAGAAGTATGGAAAAAACCGACGAAACTACCAGAAAAATGATCAAACAGGTTACGGAGGGACTAGACGAAAAAATAGCACAGATTCTAGAAAAACGTGACAAGAAGGAGAAACAACATCAAGAAGAAATTCAACAAAGGTTAGTGAAATCTTTTGATGACAAAATTAAAATAGAATTAGAAAATCTTGTTTCCACGATGAAAAGTGAACAACAAAATCTGATTGAGGGATTATTCTCGAAATTGAATGAACAGCGACAAAATGATTTTAAAATATTTGAACAAAAACAAGATCAAATTGAATTAAATCGACACGAAACTGAACAGAAAAGACCACTGCAATTCGAACAATTAATGCAAATAGTAGGACAAGTTAATGAAACAGTTAATGAAAGAATGCAAATAGTTGAGTCAGATATAAAAGAGATAAATGATGACATTAAGACCATAAAAAATACCGTGGATACTCTTGAAACAAAAGTAGATGATCTTGATTCCATCCAAAGTCAGGTAAAATGTGAAATCAGTTCCATCAAGCAAACAGTACACACTGAAGTACAAGATAAAATCTGTGCCATCCAAAATAAACTAGAAACAGAAATTAAAAAAATGCAACAGGACTTACAGCGAGGAAAATACCAGAACACCGTGAGTACCAAAGGTTCCTTTAGTAAACCACCCACATTCGACGGCAGTTCATCTTGGCCCATGTATAAACGGCAATTTGAGGCCGTGGCTACAGCTAATGGATGGGATAATCATGAAAAATCCACATCTCTGGTAATTTCCTTAAGAGGTCCGGCCCTAGAACTCCTCCAGAGCATTCCAGTCGATGAACAAGGCAATTTCAACAAGATCATCGCTATCCTAGACAAACGTTACGACAATCAATCCTTGAGCCAGGTATACCAAGTCCAACTGAAGCAGAAATTAGACGGTTAGTTCACTTGTCCTACCCAGACCTGCCAGAGGAAACGAAAGACCAGTTGGCCACACAGAGTTTCATAAACGGCATCAGAGATGTGGAAGTACAAAGAAATTTAAGACTGAGTGGCGTCAAGAAAAGTAGTGAAGCTCTACTTCGGGCTTTGGAAGTAGAGGCCGTCATGAACATGTCCAAGCCGAGGGTCCGAGCAGTTTCCTTCAACCAGGAAGAGTCAGAGTCACAATTTCAAGCGCTGCTGGCTGGTCTGAACAAATTATTAGACCGGTCACCAAGAACTGGCACCAGAGGGGCATGTTACGGCTGCGGACGGACAGGGCACTTCCAATTTAATTGTCGAGTGAGGCCACCTGAACGATCACCGACCAGGGGTAACCAACAGAACAGCCACATGTCCAGGGACCGTCAGTCAGTCAGCATAGGGGGGCGAATGCTGACTGTCCCTCCACCAGCCCCCAAAACGTTATCCATCCGGGGATTTTGCCGAGATAGCGGCAGCCTAGTCATCAGAGGCACCATCAACGGGCGAGCAGTTACCATCACCATCGATACCGGCGCCGCTGTGTCCATTGCCAAGTCCAGGGTTTTGAGAGCATCAGAAATTCGGCCAGTTACCAATAACATCCAGCTCAGAACAGTCACCGGCGAGTTCATGTCAATACAGGGTGAGGCAGATGTCGTGCTACAGATAGGGGACAACATGATCCGGCATAGGGTCCTGGTAGCGAATATTGAGGACGATTTTATTTTGGGAATGGACCTAATTAGCCAGCATGGATTTATGTTCGACCCGAGATATGATGTTCTTCGGTTCCTGAATGAGGAATTTGTATTGACACGGCCCGTCAACACATCAGTCACGCCCATAAAAATTGTGGCAAAGTCTTCAGCTAGAATTCCCGGTCGAACGGAACAGATTATTCATGGGCAGCTAGACAGCAATCCTGGGAGCTGCGTTGGAATGGTGGAGCCCGTACACTCAGCTCGTGACTACTTGGTTGGACGGGCTATAGTTAAAACCGGACGAGATATACCAATCAGAGTCCTGAATTTGTCCAACAACGACATCAGAATTACCAATGGTCAAGAGATAGCTTGTTTCGAGCCAGTAGAGACCATCATCAATTGCGAAGAAGAGTACCAGACGTCGATGAAGGAGACAGGGCCCGATAAAGAGTTCCTACAACAGTTTGCTGACCACTTGACACACTTGACACCAGAGAACCAGAAGAAAGCCAAGCAATTTATCACAAAACACTGGCAAATTTTTAACAGTAAAAATGGAACTACCGGTCGCACCAACATCATCCAGCATCGAATAGATACCGGGAAGGCTCAACCCATCAGAATACCACCTAGACGACTACCATTGGGGCAACAACAGGCAGTCGAGGAAAAAATCGAGTCCATGTTACAAAATGGAGTTATTGAGCCATCCATCAGTCCATGGTCTGCTCCCGTCGTGCTAGTTAAAAAGAAGGATGGAACCACCCGATTTTGAGTGGATTACAGAAAGCGGAATGATGTCACGAAGAAAGACAGCTATCCACTACCCCGAATCGATGACACATTGACCACACTGGCAGGCTCCCGTTGGTTCTCCACACTAGACCTAAAAAGTGGGTATTGGCAGGTTGGTCTACACGCAAACGACAGAGAGAAGACAGCGTTCTCCACCAGTAAAGGGCTGTTTCAGTTCACGGTCATGCCCTTTGGGTTATGTAATGCACCCGCTACATTTGAGAGGCTAATGGAGTATGTACTGAGCGGGTTAACATGGAGGACGTGCTTAGTATACCTCGACGACATTCTAATCATGGGCCAGACATTCGACGACCATCTGAAGAACCTGGGCGAAGTATTCTCCAGAATTAATAACGCCAACCTGAGACTCAATCCGAAGAAGTGTTCCTTGTTTCAAAAAGAAGTAGAGTTTTTGGGCCACGTAGTGTCCGAGTCAGGAATCCGCACCAACGAAGACAAGATAGAAGCCATCCGTGATTGGCCAGTTCCAAGAGACAAACATGAACTCCGAAGCTTCTTGGGCCTCTGTTCATACTACCGGCGTTTTGTTGAGGGATTTGCCACCATCGCCGCCCCTCTACATAGGCAGACCACTGATAAAGAGACCTTCCATTGGAATCAGGATTGCGAAACATCATTCAGGCGACTGAAGGCAGCACTATGTTCCAGCCCAATCCTAGCCTTTCCTACACAGTCCGGCAAGTTCATCTTAGACACAGACGCCAGCAACACAGGTTTGGGGGCCGTCCTATCCCAGGTGCAAGATGGTGAAGAGAGGGTGATCGAGTACTACAGCCGTGGATTCTCGAAGCCAGAAAGAAATTATTGCGTCACCAGAAAAGAACTTCTTGCAATAATAAGGGCTGTAGACCATTTCCACAAATACCTGTATGGTCGCCATTTCTTAATCCGAACAGATCATGCCGCACTCAAATGGCTGCTGGACATGAAGACACCGGAAGGACAACTGGCCAGATGGATGGAGAAATTACAGCAATACGACTTCAAGGTGGAACACCGTGCCGGCCGGTTGCACAATAATGCCGATGCCCTATCCAGAAGACCCTGTAGAGCGGAATGCAAGCATTGTCTGAAGACGGAACAGCGAGAGGGTATCTCCATCAGGCAGATCTGAGTGCAGGCCAATGAAGACTGGACAACGGAACAGTGCATCCAGGACCAAATGGCTGATCCAGACATCGAACCAATCTTGTCACTCAAAATGAGAGGGGCACCCAGGCCACGATGGGACGAGGTAGCTAGATACTCCGGCGTGCTGAAATCGTTATGGGCTCAGTGGGACTCTCTAAGAGTAGACAATGGAATGCTCAAGCGAGTTTGGGAAAGCGCTGATGGACGAGAAACCAAATCTCAACTGGTAGTTCCGAAGAAAAAGGTACCAGCCATCCTGACCGAAGTACATGATGGAATTACCGGAGGCCACGTGGGCATGAATAAAACCCTAGACAAAGTTCGCCAGCGGTACTACTGGGTGAATTACTTCGAAGACGTCAGAGCTTGGTGCCGCAAATGTGCCACATGTGCCGCCAGTAAGGGCCCGAAGACCCGGACCAAGGGCAGAATGCAGCAGTACTATGTGGGCGTCCCATTTGAGAGAATTGCCATTGATGTCGCCGGTCCGTTTCCCGAGTCTGAGAGGGGGAACAAATACATTCTGGTCGCAATGGATTACTTCAGCAAATGGCCTGAGGCATATGCGATACCCAACCAAGAGGCAACCACGGTAGCGACGGTGCTAGTAGAACAACTATTCAGCAGGTTTGGCGTCCCGATGGAATTACATTCAGACCAGGGGCGTAACTTCGAATCGAATGTATTCCAGAAGGTCTGCACGATGTTGGGGATCAGGAAAACGAGAACAACACCATTACACCCACAGTCAGACGGAATGGTGGAAAGATTCAACCGGACCTTGGAACAACACCTATCCAAGGTCGTCAGCAATAACCAGCGTGATTGGGATGAGCATATTCCCCTATTCCTGTTGTCATATCGCTCTGCTGTACATAATAGTACAGGCCTGACCCCAGCCAGGGTCTTATTCGGAAAGGAGCTGCGATTACCATGCGACTTGGCATTTGGCTCCCCGAAGAACCTCCCCAAGACATCGACGATTATGCCGACCAGCTCCGACATAACATGCTGGCAATACACGACTTAGCCCGAACGCAGATGTTGGCCACCAGTGACCGGATGAAGACGCGATACGACCTCAAGGCCAATTCAGCCGGGTTCCAGGAGAGGGACAAAGTCTGGCTGTACAACCCCCAACGGAGCAAGGGTAAATCCCCAAAGCTTACACCCGCCTGGGATGGTCCATACGAAGTGGTCAAGAGGCTGAATGATGTCGTCTACCGGATCCGTCGAAACCCCAAGGCTAAATTGAAGGTGGTTCACTTAGATCGACTCGCTCCCTACCATGGAGGGGATGTTTCTGATCGGGACGATCAGAATTAAAGGGGGGGGGCAGTGTTACGAAATTTACCCAAAGCCGACCCTGTGTCATTTCAGCACGACAACAAACGCTTCAAGATAAAAAAAATACGATTCTCGAAAAGGCTCGGCAGCGGAAGGAACGATGTTGATTTCTACTGGAGAATTCTACGCTGGTGATATAAAAGAAGAACGCCACGATCGCCAGGCAGTGATACCGCGACGACTAGCTTATATGAAAATGTATTGTGAATCAGCTGTTTTAAATGTAAATAAAGTTCTAGAAAAGTGAAAGTAAATATTAGTTGTTATAATTTTTAAATTGAACCCACGAAGTATATTGCAATATAAAAGCTGATGAGATATTCACAAGAATCAGTTTAAACAGCTGAATTTTGCATTAACATTAATAAAGTTCTACAATATGGCAACAGTACCGACAACAATTTTAGTATCAAGCCTAGATCCCATCAACTTTCCAATAAAAATGGCTTTAGTGTTGATGAAACAAATATTCCGGTGAGTTTTTAAAATTCTATTTAGAATATATGATAAATATTTTTTTTCTGTATATTACAGATATGGTGTGAAGGAAATAAAAATTAAAAGGAATGCAGTGGCAGTTTCATTAACATACTCACCGAAGGAAGCCACACTGAAGAGGAAATTTGGGAACCTCCCTGTAAAATATGTTCGTATGAACATATACTCTGATGAGGAGATTGTTTTGTTTGAAAAAGCCGTCCAGCAGTACAATTTTAATTTAGAAGAAGAAGAAGATTTTGACCCGCTGGGCCAAATAGAAGGCGGTAAACAACCTAAACAACCTGCCGCCAAACGATTAAAATTTTCAAATTTAAAACCTATCGAGGATGATGATGACGATGATAATATATTTCCAGAGTCGCAATATTTAGTGAGTTAGGTTAGTGTTGGAAAATAATAATAATAAAAAAAAGTTTCTATATTTTACTGTTGTTTATTTTTTACAATGTACATATCAATATCTTAAAAGATTAACATTTTCTAGTGCACAGTTTAATTTATTACTATATACATGTTGATTACAATGATGTGACTTTAAAAACAGCTTTAATTTCTCTATGAAAGGGCAGCTTTCATCTAATAAGTCCACAACCTTATTAGGAATCAGTTTCTCCAGCCAACGTTTCTTCTCTAATCCTTTGACCAGTACCAGAGTATTATCACATTTAATACAATTTTTTATGTATTCAGATATTTGTTCATATCTTAAACAATCATTATTTTTCCATTCTAATCCATGATGCTCTTGTTTTGTATACACCATGTGTTGTTGAATGGTATCAGTCAAATGATTAAAACTGACAGGCATTGTAACAAATTTGTGTGAGTACCAGCCGTTTTCTACATTAATGATTGCAATTTCCTTACACAAAATAGCATCTCCATACTGAAAGTACTGCAAATCTACGATAAACATTGTAACTGCACAAATACTTGACGACTCGAACTGATTAAGTTGAACAATAATACAATATTAAAGAAAGTGATAATTATTTAACAGTTTTATATCAATTTTCAAGGTCATCTGTCTGTATACAACTGTTATGTTTATCATCAAAACCTAACCACTTTACAAAAATTTTATTGGGTTTCTTTCGTTTCAAGATCCGTTCAATTAGAAATGCATTGGGATATTTAACTGTTATCAATCGTTCTTCATAGAAACCACCTAAAATGTCATGATTGTTTTCATCAACCAGCAGGTATGTTGTTGGATTTGTAAGCTGAACTTTCCTTATCTTGAATATCTCTGTAGACCAATTTGGTTGGTATTTTTTATCAAAAACTCCTCGTAATTTTGATATACGAACATAATTACCAACTTGAAATTTTCGTTTCTTTGATGCCACTTTAATTATATTATAGACTATTTTTAATAAATGCTTTTCATCATTTTTCATGACCTCAAATGGTTTCATACCTATGGTTCTATGTTTGGTATTATTATATTTTCTCACGATTTCCGGTAGAATATTCAACCATTTGTAATGACCCTGTAAACTGAATTCTTTCCACATCATATTTTTCAAAGTTCGATTTACTCGTTCCACAAATGACGCTTTTTTCTCGCTAAAGACCTTATAATGATTCACCTTATATTTGTTCATTAACTGCTTAAAATCTTTATTGAAAAATTCTGTACCAGCATCAGTCTGCAGATGGTGGTACAGAATTTTAGGTGTTTGCTGTTTTAAAACTTTCTCCATGGCTGAGCAAACCTCAGACTTATTTTTTGACTTTATCGGATAGGCCCAAACAAATTTTGAAAAACAATTGGTTACAACCAATATGTATTTATAGCCTTTATTTTCTCTAGCGTATGGTATCATTTCCACTAAATCAGCTTGAAAGAGATCATCTAAAGATTTAATTATGACTTTTCTTCTTTTAAAATTTATCCTGGCTGCTTTATGGATTTCTTCAACAATTTGCCGCTTCACACTACTATTAGAGTTCATTTTTTAAATAATTATACCGGCCTCTCTCAATTCCTCAATAATTGATGTTATTTCGTTTGTGTGGCCTGTATGTCCTGCTGTTTGTGAAGCGAGTAGTAATCGTAACCTATCAACAAGTTCATTTGAATCATCCCAATGAACGTTTTTTAATTTTATTGTTATCCACTTCCATAAAAATTCCTTTCCTTGCCACCATAGGAGCAATAATTTTTTTATATTTTTTCATTTTGCTACCATCTATTTGTTTGTTAGGTTTATAATAACGTCTATGGGCGTTAGTTTTTGCTTCAATTTGTTTATAATTATCTTCATCTTCTTTAGAGTAGCCTTTCGGTCGTTTTTTGAACAATAATTCATATAACTCTCGATATCGTTTCTTCTTAACGATAATATCAGATCCATCAATATCTAATCTTGAGTCACCAATCATTAGTTTCTCAGTATCGGTATCTAATCTGACACCATACTTATGATCAAATTCCTTATTATCATCATCATAATACATGTCATTTATATATTTTCTGGGTAATGGACCAGGGTCTAAATAGTCAACATAGGATTTTTCAGCAATATCAACAAACCGTCCAGGTGTTGCAGGAGAATGTAATGATCCTATCTCATCATCAGATGTGATTTCTTGAAGAATTGTCATTTTATTTTCACTCGGATCTTCATTTTCATCTTGCAATAATCGTAACTGACCTGTAGGAGTGGATAAACTCGTTGAAAGTTTACGAGTAATCTTCGGTGTTTCCTGATACAGGGAGCGTTCAAGTATTACGCAACGCAATTTGGGGGGGGGCGGGGGGGTCTCGTAAAACGTTACGATGCGTTACAGGGGCGGGAGGGGGTCCTTCTTACAACACGTTACGTAACATTATTTCTTTTTTTATATAAAAAATTAGGGGATTAAAACTCCCAAATTGGCAACCCTTTTCGTTTACGTTTTACGGGGAATCCCTAGATTGTGTTGTACGTCATTTAATGTTGTTTTTGTTGTCAGTATTCGTTAGTGTTTATGTAGAAGCACATTGCTGTATTCGGTGTTATTAAAGTGAGTTCATAGACTTCATACGATAATGTCCTCAAAAGAAGGAGATTTGTATCATCAGCTGTTCTTGGCCTATAAAGGCTCTGATGCTGACTTGCCAGCGCAACTATGTCAAAAAAATGCCAACGAAATTGGGAAAACGGCTAAAGAAAAACTAAAAAATAAAGAAAAGTTTATAGAACATATAAATGATGTTATACTAGAGTTGAAGGTGAAGGCCACGAAGAAGAAAGCAACAATGCTTAGTTATTTTACACAAGTAAGTTTATATTAAAATATAATAATGACATAAGTATTATATTTCACCTTGATTTTTCATAAAAGAACTGGTCATAAATATTTTATATTTCTAGCTACCTATGCAAACATCAAGCACGCCAGCAACACTAAGGCCCAATGTTCCCTCGTCTTGGCGTGCTCCTCAACAAAAACAGGTGCATCTATATATGTTGTATATTATGTTCTTTTTTATCGCATGTTTCAATAATACCTATTCTTAATTTATTTTCCCTGGGTCTATAGGATTCGAATGTTGTAGCTTCATCCACGTGTTCATCTCTTATGGAAACGATTGTCGCAGTCGCTGGACATGAAAGCACTGCCGTCAAACGAAAGATGAACGATACCCACGATGAGCAAAGTCAGAATACTGATGAGGGAACTGTGGAGACATCGTCTACGGAACCAGACAAGACTTTGGTTGGTTCGGTCATCACAAAAAATGTTCCAAGCAAACCGGCTCAAGAAACTCTTATGAAGAAAATTGGTCTACTGCAACAAAGAATAAATGTTCTCACTGAAGCAAGGGACACTGGTATAGTCAAAGATGATGTTCATGACGAAATAAAAAAGCTACGCAAAGAGTTGAAAGAAGAAGAGAAACGTTTAAAGAAAAAATGAGATTCTGCTAAGCGTGCAAAAAATTTTCGAGCCAAAGAAAAACTGGAGAAAACTGAACGTCAGAAAAACAATCCTGCTGCCGCACAACCTCGAACTGGCCCTGGACAGCCCCCTTTAGTTGACTCGCAACCTGCTCTCCTAGAGACCATAATTAATATTGCCATTCATGGCAGCGCTGCTGATGAACGCCGCCGAACAGAGATCATTAAGAGTTGTCTCACTCTGTCCGACCTGCATGAGAGACTGTTGTTAATGGGATTCCAAATTTCTCGAAGCGGCACATATCTTCATTTACTCCCACGGGTTTCTAACACACAAGAGGGAAGAAGACACGTACGTACTGTACCCGTAAAGTTAGCAAGACCACAGACCGAGATGCACAAAAACCACGAGGACGAGGAATTTTGCACTGCTACAATCAGGTCATTGGAATCCCTCGCTTTGCTTCCGCAGCAAGTATTCGTTCTCTCACAAGACGATAAGGCACGTGTACCAATAGGTTTACCGGCAGTGAAAAGTCAGAGCCCTCTTTTAATGCATATGGAATACAGAATAGTTTTACCTGATCATGACTGGGTCGTGGCAGAGCGGCACAAACTTATTCCTTCTGTATACGCCGGTGTCAACGTAGAACCTAACAATTTCGGTAAGGAAGAAGCTGTTGGGTATAGCGGGCCGACACACATATCCATAAGGAGCGGGAAACACTCATCCTCCACAGCGAACACCCACGCTTATGATTTCGAATCACTTTTATCAATACCTTCATTGGCTTCATTCAAACCCTTAATGATAACAGAATCGAACACCGTGAAGCCAGTAATCATCATCTTTGTAGATGGTGGGCCGGACGAAAACCCGCGTTATCGCAAAGTCAAGAACTTTGCGATTGAACACTTTAAAAAATACAACCTGGACGCCCTGTTTATAGCGACTAATGCTCCTGGGCGGAGCGCATATAACCGAGTTGAGCGTCGCATGGCTCCCCTCAGCAAACGACTGGCAGGCGTCATTCTGCCTCATGAACATTTTGGTTCTCATCTCGACGACAAAGGAATGACTACGGATGATGATTTGGAAAAACGCAATTTTCAGCACGCTGGGGAAACACTTGCAGAAGTGTGGAGAGAAATGAAAATTGATAATTACGAAGTTTCGGCGGAGTACAGACAGCCCGAAGATAGCATGCAGGATCCAGCAGAACAAAATCTGGCGTGGTATAGCGTTCACGTCCGTGAATCGCAATATTCCTTACAGGTTATAAAATGCGCGGATGAATCCTGCTGTTCACCACCGAGAAGTGCATTGAAATCTGTGTTTACGGATACTTTCATGCCGCCACCTTGCCCAATACTTCAAACCCCAAGCAAGCTCGTAGCACCCAGTTTGCTAGACAAAGGAACATCCAAGTTTTCGCTACTTCTTGTGAGGTTGTCCGTTGATCTGTCACCTCCTCTAGAAGGGTTTAAGCAGATGCCTTACGATTTCTTTTGTCCATCTGTACAATCCGACCTAAAGAAAAAAGTATGTCCAACCTGTGGGATCTATTTTACATCTCACAGGATTGTTCAAATGCACTGTCGTTACGTGCATGGCAAGACTGTCCAAGACCATTGTGAAACTAGAGTACGGCCACAGCGCCTTGCTGCCAGAAGGGCAAATGAGCTTCTCTGCATTGTGCGTCGTTATGAAACATCGTCTGAGGATGCTGACTGGCTCGACGAAGACGAAGTTGATGCAAGTGGCTTAACAATTCCAGAACCGTCTTCGTCTGCACTCCAGCTGCCAGTGATGAAAGAATCTGAGTGGCTAGCAAACCCGTGGACAGAGGAGCAGTAATTTCAATCGAATTGTTTTTATAGACCTACTTAGATACTTGGTTAATAGTTGATTATTTTTTAATTTTGTTAAGAAGAGAAAAACAATTGTGTGTAAAGTCAAAAATTTATAAAAAAATAAACAAAATATGCAGGTGTTGCGAAATAAAAATCTCTTGTTTTATTATAAGGCAATTAAAACTATACCAAGGATAAAAACTATAACATTTTTTTGCGACTTCAGGGTAAATGATCACTTGAGTGTTACGTAACGTTTAGAGAGGGGGGTGGGGGGTACAGAAAAACGTTACGGAGCGTTACAGTGGGGGGAGGGGGGGGTTAAAAATCTTCAAAAATTGCGTTACATAATACTTGAACGCTCCCACAGCGATTCAGCTTGATCTGATAGTATTGATGGATATAGTTCATCGTTGAAAATAAAATCTTTTTCTTCATCAACATGACTAGAATCCTCAGTTTTAAAAAAAGTTTTCTCTTCTTCCACCTTACTAGCTCCATCCATTTTATGTTCCTTGTGACTCAGTTTACTTTCAATGTCCTTTAGATGTTTTGTTATGGGAGAAAATAACTTTTCCTTAACAATTTCACCATGTTTGAGAAGCTGTAATTTTTCTTTTACAATTCTACGTTTCTGTACAAGACGTTTTTTTAGTTCCTTCTCTGATAGATTCATGTTGCTAATTAGACAGTTAGTATCTGGTTGTCATGAGCTTTTGATCCGCTTTCAATCCGCTTTCGATCCGCTTTTATCTGCTATTATCCGCTATTGATCTGGTTCAATCAGTTTCTGATATATCTTACACTTATGATGTTAATGATTATACTAAAATTAATTCTCTTATTCGAAACATATATAGTGATCAAAACCTCCTCTGTAACGTCCCTCATTGATGTTGCTGTCTTTAGAGATACATAAAAATCCATATGGTCTGTACCAACACATGGCGCATAAGCTTTTAAACTGTTCAAACGACTTGTCACTACCAATATGATCATTATAAACATGTTTAAAATTTAAAACATCTTGTTTGAAAAGAACCAAAAAATTTGCGTTATCTCTAATGAGATATTTTGGAACCTTCGCATACGTCTGAGACAGATAAAACGAGTCCACTAGACTGTGCCTTCCCATAGAGAAATATTGACGTATAACATCTTGATTGTCACAAGCCACATCATCAAATATAAATATTGATTTTTTTTTTGCTTCTGAAGGATGTAGAATATTTTCGCTAGCATTGAACGGGTAATAACCGATGCCTTGTATTGGCTTTAGTAACTTCTCCAGATAAACATATTTGGGTTGATACAAGGACTTTGAATAAACATAAACATTCTCAAATCTCAGTCCGTTCCAGTGTTCAATTAGATTAACCATAACATTGGTTTTACCGCAATTGCTTGGCCCCACCAGAATACACGGAAACAATGGACCATGCTTTTTATTTTCAGGTATACTATTGAAATTATCATTTTCAATAGCTAAATAAGTTTTTTGTTCTCATTCTTTGACACAGTTTTAAGTTGATAGTTAATGAAATAACATCATGAAGTTATATTCAGGTCAAGGTTTATTAAATTCAGCTATAAATAATTTACCGTTTGAAATGCATATACCGGGTCATAATTATTGTCGGCCTGGAACAAAACTCAAACAACGTCTATTGTTTAAAACATGATAAATTTTATGAAAGTGAAAGTGATACAAAGTTACGTCATAAGGCAGATAAAATATTAGCTGAAGAAGCTCTTCAGAGATTTCACTCTAAAGACGCATCTGTAGGTGAACGAATAGCAGCTCTCGGTATTGCAGGAGCAATGAAAACTAAAGTGAAATTAGGTATGGGCTTGAAAAGACCTACTAGTAAACAAACGATTCGAAAGCGTATAAAGTTAATGGAAAAAACTAAACTTATGATTGAAAATACTCTCAAGACTATACAAGACTGCATAACAATTTTGAATGGTTATGATGTGGAATCCATTAAAAAAATACCATCACAAAGGAGACGAAGAAAACCAAAGGTTCAAATAAAAAAAATAAACAAAAAAGAAAAACCTGTAAATGAACCTCAAGAAATTGATATGAATATGGAAATTGAGTATAACCGAAAACGTAAAAGGGATACCAGTGATGATGAAATTTATAATTCTGAAAATATAAAACGTCGTCTAATATCTCCTCAAACTCGTAAATTTCGGGTGGGTAAAAGAAAATTACAACAACTTAATGATGAAGAAGTAATTCCTAAAAAGTTAAAACTTGATTTAGATGAACCTCTTATTTTTGACAATCAACAAAATCGAAAAAGAAAACTAGATGATAGTGATGATGGTTTTGAACATAACACTACCCCAGTGTCAAAAGTGAACAGAATTAATTAGTATAAAAAATAGTTTCACTTAAAATTTTATCAGTATTTACTGAACATTCATATAAAACGCACTATAATCAAGAGAGAAGTATGGTTAAAATAAAGTCAAGGTGTAAAACAAAAAAGTTAAGAAAAAGTGGAGTGTTGAAGAAAAAACCGAGCAAAAAATTTCTAGGGTTTACAAGAGCTATAAGTCAAATAAGGAAACATGTGCTTAAACATAAACCTCATACTTTAGGTGCTGCCATAAAAGTTGCATTGAAATCTGCTAAATCAATTAAGAAACATATCAAGTCTACTCCACTTCGAATCATACAAGTACCTAAGAAGGGTGGTATTTTACCCCTTATTCCAATTTTTGCAGGACTTTCTGCTTTGGGATCGATCGCTGCCGGAGGATCAGCTGTTGCAAAAGTAATAAATGATTCTAAGATGGCCAAACAAAAATTAGAGGAAGCTAAACGACATAATAGACAAATGGAGTCTATTGCTGTAGGAGGAAAAGTACTTTACTTACGTCCTTACAAAAAAGGCACGGTCTTTTTTTACACCCTCCAAAAAACTACCACAACGTCCGCTAACAAATATTGATATAGATAAATATGCAAAAATCTGGAAAATTCCAAATTTCCGAGGAGTGTTCATGAGAGACAATTTACCTAAAAAAATTCATAAAATTGAAAGAGGAATTATCAACTAAGATTCTACAATTGGTCCTGGAACTCATTGGACAGCATACAAGAAATGCGGTTCAACAGTGACCTATTTTGATAGCTTTGGAAACCTTAGGCCTCCATTTGAAGTTATAAAATATTTTAATTCCACTGAACTATGTAAAATTGTATATAACTATAATAAGTTTCAGAACTATAACAGTTTTAATTGTGGACACTTATGTTTATATTTTTTATCTCAATAAAAGGCGTAAACAAATCAAAATGTCTCATTACTTTGAAAACCTTTGAACAATATACATTCATATTTTTTATAAATGCCTGTTCCTACCGATGAACATTATCAGTGTACAGTTCTTATGGACTGCTGGTGTAACAAGTGTGGAACTAAAAGAATAATTAGTGAAAAACGTAGCTCTAGCTCTACTGTTTATTGTCTATATTGTGGAACACCCATGCAAAGAAAAATACTAAATTCAAGCTGCTCTGTGTGTTGTGCTTCAAGAGGTAATTAAAAAAAACAAAATGGCAGACAATAGAAAAGGTATAATACTAACTTTTAAATGTGATGATTGTGGTGCAAGTTTTCAAGTTTACAAGTCTGGTATATGTACAGATTATGGAATTCAAAGGGTCTCATATTGTACCAGGTGCCGAAAGGAAACATTAGTATTAATGCGAGTTGAAACTTGTTAATAACTACGTAATAATAATTTAGTTGAAAATTGTAAATAGTAAAAATAATTAAGTGAATATATTTAATAAAACGATACAAATGGTTTTAGTTATTTTGTAACCTTTGACAGATTAAGATGTCTTCATATACATTTACGTTCTCTGAACGTGCTTCTATTCTCAGTAACAAGATTTACCCACCAATTATTCTAGAAGATGATGCTATGTATGTCATGGGGTTAATTGATTTTATGACCTTTAATACCATCTCAAATATCCATGAAACCAACAACAAGTTTTATATTAACGGTATGAAATTAGAATTACCGGTGGGCACCTATGAAATACAGGATATTGAAAAAATGCTTCACACTTTGCTAACTGATCATGAAGAACAACAAAAGGAGACAGCTGTACCATCTGTATTATCGTCACAACCTATACAGAAGAATTCGAAACCTGTGGAAAAAGATGATAATAAGAAAAAAAAAGCACTCCGGGAGTGCCGGCAGAAGTGAAAACTTCAATATTAACGTTGTGTTTAATTATAAGTACAAAAGTACTATCATTTATGAGGTAGAATACAATATTTATTAAAAACCTACACCGATTATTTATTATTATCTTATTTCATTTATTTTTAGTCGAAATTATTTTTTGGTAAACCTACACCGCAAATGGGCTTATTGTGGTGTCATGAAAATGTAGGTTAATGCTATAAAGTATAAACATATTACAAATATTACATCTATTATGTGTAAATACAGACTCGATCGAAACCTAATCTTATTATTAAAATTGTATTTATTACTATTATTATTATTCGTTTTTTTACGTTTTATAGTGCTCAGCTTATAGCTGGTTCTCTTGACGGCAGTTACGGGCTAAAGCCAAGTAAGAGTTTTTCATCTAGTATATTTTTCAGTAGTAAGTACTCACTCATTTTCTTTGACTACTTCATCATCACTTTTTTCATTAATAGATGCACTTTGTTCAATTTCCATAATTTAAACAATTCACATATACGAATACACAACAGTCAAGCCGACAGCTGTCACCATCCTTAGATACGCGTGGCACGCTGTACATAAACACACACGGACATTCGCGCAAGCGCCCTGTGCCGCCTAAACGGAGCAACACACTCAGGCACGGTAGAAAGAGTGGGAGATACTAGTTCCTCTCCCTTCCCCTCGATCTTACGCTTTTTCGATCAGCATCACGTGACCCTGACGCGAGTTAGGAAATTTTTACGCATACAAAAAAAAGTGCTCAGCGCCGCTAAAGAAGTTTTCACTTCAATAAAAAAACAGAAAAACCTGTATTAATATTGAGAGCTAATCATAACACATTTAAATGTGAAATAAAATGTAACAAAGAAATTGATTTTGAGAAATCTAACACCATTAGTCCTTTATTAGGATTTGAAAATAGAAAATTAAAACCTAAGAAATGCCACTATTCAGATTATCCAAAAGTAAATGCTATTTGCATTGAATGCAATTTAATTCAGAATTCTTTAAACAATGATATGCCCGTCCATATAATCCATATGTTTTACCCGAACGTTCCGCCTGGTTACAAAATTGTTGAAAACCCCACCAACGTTATTTATCTACCAATCAATATAAGATATATAAATGAGATTATTATTAAAATAACAGACCAAAATGGAAATTTGGTTAATTTTAAAAGTGAAGTTGTTACGATAAGATTGCATTTAAAACGACTTAATTGACATGGTTTTCATATATAATAATCCATCTAACTATTTATCACAACAGTAACAACCTAAAAAATATCTACAGCCAATCTATAAAAACGCCAGTATCAAGCAACAAGTGAAACAGTTAACACCTATCATTAAGCAATTTTTAGTATCTTTGGGATTCAAGGTACGAACTTAACAACGGCTAAACACAAAAGAAGAAAAAAAATAAGAAGAAAAAGAAGAAAACTATAGAGAGAGGACAATTCAAAGCATTCATTTGCAGAATAAAATTAAGTATAAGTGTAAGACTTAAAAAACTTTTCTGTTTGTTCCGGTTTATGTTTAAACAAAAAAATGATGCTTAACATACTACGAGTGGCTGATAATGTTCTTGTGGATAATGCTATAACCAATTTTGAATATCATTCCTACACACCCTATGCAAATACTACATTTTTCAATAATGATGAGATAAGAATCCCTATACAAACTCAAGACGTGTACACTCTACCTTCTCAAAGTTTTCTGTACCTGGAAGGAAAACTTTTAAACTCAGAAAATAAGTACAGTCCAACATTAAGATTCATTAATAATGGTTTTGTATTCCTCTTTGAAGAAATTCGTTATGAACTTGGTGGAACAGTAGTCGATCGAACAAGAAATCCTGGAATCACATCAACGATTAAGACCTATCTATCATATTCCAAAAACGAAATAATTCGATGGTATAATGCAGGATGGAATCTTGAAGGCACTCCAAATATGTGTGACGTCAACGGAAATTTTGCAGTATGCATTCCTCTAAAATTACTACTTGGCTTTTGTGAAGATTTTCGTCGCCTAGTGATTTCAGCAAGTCAAAATTTAATTCTGGTACGTGCCAATACAGACACCAACGCTGCAGTTAGTTCTGTAGTTACAGAAAAACCAAAAGTTCACCTAAATAAAGTTGTTTGGAAAGTACCTCATTTGTCATTATGTGATGCTCACAAAATCCAATTTTTGCAATATATAGAACGTGGAAAAGATTTGCCTATCGGCTTTCGTTCCTGGGAGTTATTAGAGTATCCACTTTTACAGCAAAGTCAAAAACATACCTGGGCAGTGAAAACGACTAGTCAACTGGGAAAACCTCGTTTTGTTATTGTAGCATTCCATACTGATCGAAAAAATAATATTCACAAGACTATGTCAGAATTTGATCATTGTAATATCACAAATATAAAATTGTATTTAAATTCTGAAGTTTACCTATATGATAATTTAAATCTCAATTTTGATCAAAAGAATTTTGCAACACTTTATGAAATGTTTGCTAACTTCCAAGCGGTATATTACAACAGAGAGTTCATTCAAGTTTCTCTAACTCCAGAAGACTTTTCTAAACAAACCACATTATATGTAATTGACTGTAGCCGACAAATAGATACCATTAAAGGTGGAGCTGTTGATGTCAGATTAGAATTCGAAACAAGCAAGAATACACCAGAAAAAACTACTGCATATTGTCTCATTCTTCATGATCGCCTTGTAAAATATAATCCTTTAACTAATGTTATAAGCACAATGTAAAAATATTATGTTATTATGTAATATAAATAAAAAATATTATAAATTGTTTATTTAGAGCCTAAAAGAGGGGAGAATCTTAAATAAATATCAAATACAGTCTATTAAATTAACAGTATGAACGTATCCATTTCTTATACTTGTACAAATTGTTTTAAAAACACTGAAAGTTTACTCTTTACTATTGTAACTTTACAGTGTGCAAGAAATACAACAAGAAGTTTCACTCAAAATACACCAAGAAGATCAAAATACAAATATTGTAGTATTTGTCTACAGTGCACGTTGTGGTTATTAAAGGAAGAATAAATAATAAAGAAAAATGTTTATAAACATTATTCTTAATTTATGTTCACTATGTATTGTTATTGGAAATGAAGTGTTTTTCTCTGAATACTCACCACATAATGGAAGCTTATATATAACACATGAATTGGCAAACCAAACTTCTTTACAAATCAGTTTTAGTAAATTGTTATCAAAGTATCCTGAATTTAAGCTATATTCTACAAGACAAGGAAACATAACAGAATTAAGAAATAAAAGTAGTAATTTTGTAACTGCAGTATCTGAATCATTAATTGAAAACGAGAACACAACCCTTAGTATGATGAAAACTGAAACAGAGTATCAGGCAACCATTAAACTGTTGGAAGAAACACTTATGGCTACTTTAAATGAATTAATTGCTCTAAAAAAATCGCTAAATGAATCAAGAACAAATCTGCTTGAAGTTCGATCAGATTTGGCAGCATGCCTCTCACTCAGTGCAGGATTTAAGGCAGACAGTGACATATGGGCATCTAAGTATGGGGAACTAAGATTTAGAGTTTCACCGTGTACAACAACCTCATCCAATGATTTTAGTAAAAATATAGCACATCCTTATGTTGCTTTATTACAGTGGAACTATACAAGTTGTATACAAGAATTAAATAGATGTAATAAAAAAATCTTATTGAATTAGAAATATTTTAATAATAAATAGTATATATTTACTTACATGTTGTTTTGTTATTTTTGCACCTTTTTACACTGAAACTCACTTGTTTTTCACTGCAAGTTCTGTACCTTTTATAGGCAGGAAATTATTATTATTTCCTGGAGATTTGTTCCAATTGTATCAACATCTTAGGTTTACAAAATTTTATCTAAGCACTAATTATAAATGAAAAAATCACATCATTTCGAAAGAGAATTTCACATTGCAACATTTTATTAATTAATGATTAAAATTTGCAAAGTGTTATCAATGCAGCGATAGACACTTGTAAATAATTAGATGTTTGTAAATAAAATTTCACATGTTTGGTCTTCTTTCACGATAATGAATTAATGATTCAAATTATCAAGCATTCCTGATCTTGTTATTGGAATTAATAATGCAGCTCTTTTTAATTGTTTATATTATTTTTAGAATAAGGTATTTTTTAGCAAATTTTGTCAATATAAAAAGTTTAAGTTTTTTATTTATACATATATTAGGTACACTAATAAATAAATAACACGGTAACTATTAAACAAAGAGAGTAAGTCGCTCATTTTTCTTTATCATAATGAAATTTATTTTATTATAGAAAGGAAGCAAAATTTTTATTTTTTAGCACAATTTGTCAATACAAAAAATTACGTTTTTATATTTATACATATATTAGGTACATTAATTAATAAAACGGTAACTATGTATTAAACAAAGAGAGTAAGTGGCTCATATTTTTTTATCATAATGAAATTTGTTGTGTTAGACAAAGACAGCAAAAATATACATTCTACCGAAGAAGAAGAGATCAAAGCTACTGATAAGCGATACGCTAGGTTAGCACACCCCTCGTACAAGCCAGACAAAGCCTTGGCTAAACAAGGATAGGCGAACAGCTAGCGAAGAAGAAGAGATCAAAACTACTGATAAGCGATACGCTTTTCCCAGCAAACCCTTCTGGTTATTGGCGATCTCTTCACCATCTACGTCTAGCCAAATTGTCACTTTTTGTCAACTTTGTCACACCTAAGATGTCCCTTTGTCACCCTAACCATTGTTTGTGACAATTTTTTGGTGACAAAGTGACAAACTACCCTCTGGACATTGGCGATGCGATTCTGGGGACCCCCCCTATGACTTGCAGAATTTGTGGTACATGCCATCGAGGTGTCACAAGATCCCGCTACCTTATCTACTTATCAGAAATCTTTTCTATTATCCCAGAATACCATGGAGATCAAATTTTCCTCCAATCATTCCTTAATGCACATGACTGTGCATATAATATGGCCCTTGGTGACCAACGTTTTCTATTATGTATTCATATTAAAAATAAATTACGTGGCAGAGCAGCACAGCTCGTAAGCTCTAGAAACCCCACAACGTATCCAGAAATTAAGCAATTATGAAATACCCATTTTGGAGATTCAAGGGATCTCTCATCATTAATTCAAGACTTACAAAGACTGAAACAAATCCAAAATGAATCCCCACTTAACTTTGTCAGTCGTTTACAAATTTTAAATGCTAAAATGCACGCATTCGAACAAAAATCCCAAAATCTTACCCCTGAACAGAAAAATGCTCAGTGCAGTTTAATTGATGCCATGAGTTTAAATACCCTTTTGACTGGTCTAGAACCCAGACTAAGACAAATTATTCGTGCAGGAAATCCTCGAGATATATATTTGAAGCACAAGCAAGAATAAAATGCGAGCTTCAACTTTCATATTTTGAAAACCAAAAATTTCCAAAATCAGATTCCAAACAATCTTCAAGTCAAATTAAGAAACCTAACATTCAAATAAAATTTAATCGTTTTCAAATGAATCCAACAAATTTCCAAAACGGATCTCGAAACACAAATTTTCAACCGAGACCCAATTTCTCACAACAATTTAATCAACAAAGACCTAATTTTACCCAAACAACGTATCAACAATCAGACCTTCTTTGCCCCAATTTACACAACAAAGACCTCAAGTAAATAATCCAAACCCACAAAGAAATTTTAATTTTAATAATCCAAGAATACATCACATAAATGAATACCCCATAATTATGAATTTTCAAACTCTATGAAACCGAACATTTTCAAGATGATTATGACCAAAATAATTATCAACAATATTATGATGATGACTTTTATGAAAATCCACAAGAACTTGACTACTCTCAAAGTGACTATTATTATCAAAATAATTCTTCTCAAAACGAAGAAAATTTTCAAGAATTAGCCTCGGGAAACCAACCACCCAACATAGAGGAAATACAAACCCAACTACAAAATTTGTCTTTCAACAAAACGAACCTCGACACGAACATTCAAATGAACCAGTTTATTTAAATCCTTTACTAACCGTAAGTTCCAAAAATTTATATTATATTTTTGACAGAACTCAAACTCACAAATTACTAATCGATACCGGAGCTTCAATCTCAATTTTTAAAGAATGATTATCATAAAGTTTTCGTGTATAACTAGACATAGAATTCGATGGAATTCTTGGTCTTGATTTCTTAGATCATTATGACTTGATCTTAAATCCAAACAATTGATAACTAATTTCAAAAAATTAATCAAAGCCGGACAAGAAAACTCTTCTCAAGAAATCATTCAAAATCTTCAAAACTCAATCTCAAAAAATCTTATTGCTACGACAAATCTAATTTCTAAAAAGTCCCTAAACCTATAACTGCAAACAATATTTCAATTGGAGGAAGAACAGAAAAATTGTAAAATTAAAATGCAATTTATCTAATGCTGATGCCATACTTAAGGCACAAGAAAAGGAGAAAGTTAGATTAACTCATGCCGTTGTGAAAATAAACGCAAATGGTGAATTTTTAACATCAGTCATAAATGCTAAATCAATTCCAAAATCTGTTGATTTTTCAGACCTTTCCCTAGAACCAATAAATAATTTTGACCAAATCTTAAATCTCATTTCCAACATTTATGAATCAGCTTTCACTGATAGGATTCAATTAATAAAAGACCAATTACTTTTTGACCATTTAAATCCAGAAGAACATGAAATGATTACCAATCTTTGTCCAGAATTTTCAGACATATTTTTCTTAGAAGGTGACAAATTAACATTCACCAATGAAATAAAGCATTCGATAGACACTAATAATTCCAAACCTGTTTACACCAAGTCTTATAGGTATCCTCAGATTCATCGAAATGAAATAAAGACTCAAATAAATAATATGTTAAAAAAGGTATTATTCGATCCTCAATTTCCCCATGGTCATCCCCTGTTTGGGTTGTTCCGAAAAAGCTCGATGCTTCAGGCAAACAAAAATGGAGAATTGTAATTGATTACCGCAAATTAAATGAGTTTACCGTCGATGATAAATACCATTTACCCAATATTTCTGATTTATTGGATCAGCTAGGTAAATGTCAATATTTTTCTACTTTGGACCTTGCTTCAGGTTTTCATCAGATAGAAATCAATGAAACCGATATTCCTAAAACAGCATTTTCAGTTGAGAATGGACATTATGAATTTATAAGAATGCCCTTTGGATTAAAAAATGCCCCGTCCACTTTTCAACGTGTAATGGATAATATCCTTCTTGGTATTCAAAATGAAAGAGCCCTAGTATACATGGATGATATTATTGTATACTCACCCACGATTCATGAACACATTTCCAGCCTTTCAGAAGTATTCAAAAGACTTCGTAATTCTAATTTCAAAATTCAATCAGATAAGTGCAAATTTTTAAGACGTGAAGTAGTTTATCTAGGTCATATCATTACTCCTGATGGTGTTAAGTTAATTAAGTTAGTTGTGTATTAAATTTCCCAGAACCCAAAAACCCAAAAGAAATAAAATCATTTCTAGGCTTAGCAGGTTATTACCGCAGATTTATTCTTAATTTTGCCAAAATAGCAAAGCCACTCACTTGACTCCTTCAAAAAGACGTTAAATTTTTATTTGATAATAAGTGTAAGCAATCCTTTCAAAAACTCAAAGAAATTCTTACTTCTGACTCAATTCTAAAGTACCCAGATTTTGAACAGGAATTCATATTAACAACAGATGCAAGTGCTTTTGCAATAGGTGCCGTTTTATCTCAAGGACCTATAGGTAAAAATCTTCCAATTGCCTATGCCTCTAGAACCCGTTGTGAAGCAGAAACGAAATATTCGACTATTGAAAGAGAACTACTAGCTGTAGTATGGGCCGTTAAGACATTTAGGTCGATTTTGTAAGGGAGAACCTTTACAGTCGCAATCGATCACCGCCCTTTAACTTGGCTCTTCTCAATAAAGGACCCCGGTAGCAGACTTGCTAGATGGAGGATAAAACTAGAAGAATATAATTTTAAAGTTGTTTACAAACCCGGAAAGAAAAATAGCAATGCAGACGCATTATCACGCATAAAGATAAATCACTTCCAGGACTGTACTAACTTTCACTCAAAAACTAAAATTCATGCCCTAACTGAAGACGACACTTCAAATGATGTCTTTATTGAACAAGAAAACCTTGAAAATGAAAATGAAAGAATGACTCCAGAATATAACAGATTTGTCGAACTTTATAAAACCAAATCACTAATAGATTATTCAAAAATCGAGATTTCAAACTCTCAACTTCTTGATAAAACTCATAAGGATATCGTAACTTTCTTTTGTCAAAATAAATTAGGAGAACTACACGACAAAATCATAAATAACCTTTTCGAAATAAATCCAGATTTCAGTACCGAAATAATTAACCTATTTTCCAGTAGTTCAATTAAAGAACGAAGATATTTCATAACACCCCTTCCTTTTGACCCAGAAAGAATAGTCCCACATCTATTTTACATTATTTATAAAGCACAAGATCAATTTAATCCAAACGAAACTTATTTATGTTGAAAATAGTATTGATTTAACAACTCTTGAAATTCTATCTTTTTTATTTGCCGACAAAGATATTAACAACAACTCCAACTGAAGATCAGATACCAATAATCATTAAACAATATCATTGTGGAAAAAATAATTTACACAGAGGTATAAATGAAACTCTGAGACGTGTTAGAGAAAAATATAATTGGCCAGGGATAATTAAAAATATTGAAAATTTTATAAAATCTTGCGAAATCTGCCAAGAAGTAAAATTTTGCAGAAAGAATTTAAGCGCACCCTTCGTAGTAACAGAAAAGACTCCTGTTGAACGAATCAATATAGACATATTGGAATATCCTGACAAAAATTACGCACTAACAATACGCGACGAATTAACAAAATTCACTCAAGCATATCCACTGAATGATAAGAAAGCTTCCTCAGTTGTTAACACCTTGCTAATTTATTTTCAACATTATGGCACACCATTGCGCATACATTGCGATTATGGCCCCGAATTCAACAATACTTTAATGAAAGACCTTTCAGAACTCTATGATTTTAAACTAAATTTTTCAAGTGTGAACCATCCAGAATCCAATGGTTCAATCGAACGTTTTCATGCAACACTTTCTGAAATGATTCGTGCCAATACAGCCGAACATCCCGAAGAACATCTTTTTAATGTTTTACCCAACGCTATCATTTGTTATAATAATACAAAAAGTTACACCCATGGATTTAGCCCATATGAACTAGTATTCGGGCATACGTCAAGTAGACCCCCTGAAACGTTATACAATCAGAAAAATCTCATTTCTAAATATATTAGAGAATTAAATAATCGTATGGAACACTATTATAAAATAGCAAGAGCATAGATAAATAATCAAAAAGAAAAATCAAAAATTCGGTTTGATAAGAGCATATCCCAAAACCAATATGAATTTAATATAGGTGATAAAGTATACCTCAAAGAATCTCAAATTAAAAATAAATCGGAAAATAAGTTCAATGGTCCTTATGAAATCAAAGAACTCTATCAAAACTCAGCAAAATTATTTAATCTAATTACTAATCAAACTACTAAGGTGAATTTCGATAGGCTTATGATTAGAAATTTCTTCTTTTCAGAATTTTAATCGTTTGGTGGATAATCACCATCTCAAGACGCCAATATCAAATATCACCAGTAAATAATACGATCGGTGTTTACTTCCAAGAGAAAAGTAATCTAAAAATATCAAATTCAAAATGGACACTCTTAGTATACAAAGAACTTAGTCATATTAAACAAGCGATTTCGAACAACAATGAAATTTTAGATCATTTGCTAGATTCAGTTAAAGAAGATAACAATCGAATGATTGCATTTAAAGTAGAACTGTCAACACATATTAGTCTTTTAAATCAAATTGCCAACAATTTTGATGAGAAATATAAGGAAATATTTGCTGATACAAAATCTAGACTCATCTGATGGAGAATACTATAGTCAGTCTATTGACCGCATTACGCGAGACGAACACCAGATAGAGAATTTAGTAAAGAATCAGATTTCAGTGACTACGTCAGTAATTAAGAATTTTAATAGTACAATACAAAAGTTACAAATTGACGAGTCCACATTTAATAAAGATCTTCAAGAAATTCAATCCGCAATTTTTAACCTTACAGATGATTTAGCCTTTTATCAGGCGCAAATAAAAGTACTAGAAATTTGCGAATCATTGATGACAAGTTATGTTTTTATTGAAGAAACTCTTGATGATATTTTAAATTCCATTTCATTTGCCAGACTTAAAATTTTACACAGTTCGATTATATCACCCAATGATCTATTAAATTCAATACAAAAGATATCTGAATCACTGTATAAAAATGAGTTACCTATACCAGTTTATACAAATGTAGCACAGTATGTTGAAATAATAGAATTAGAAGCAAGCATTTCAAATTGATTCAAAAATCTTCTTCTTTTTAAAAATACCTTTGGTAGAACCTGAGAATTACATCCTTTACCAATTATATCCAATTCCTATTTTTGATAATCGTACAGGTCTACATCATATGCTTCAATTTGGTCATAAATATATTGCTAGAGACGATGACGCTCTACTTTATGTAACTCTTGATAACATGGACAATTGCAAGTCTATAGACCGAAGATCGAAAATTTGTCCAGACATATTGCCGTACCCAATCGACAGTGATGCAATTTGTGAAGCCCAGTTTTTCAAGCAAACCAGTTATTTACCAAAAACTTGTCAGAATATATTAATCTACGCAAAGGAGTATAATATACAATCAATTGCTCCAAACCATTGGCTAATAAGTATATCAGATCCTCTACCGATCACCGTTAGATGTGAAAATAGTAAACGTTAATACTATTTTAAAGCTACAACCAAAATGTAGTGCGTTTATCGGTTCCACCCGTGTCCAAGCCAAACAGTTAATGGATACATATCAAAATATAACCTACCGGAACCATCCAGTAAATATACCATTCAGCTGTTGTGAAGATCTAGTATATAAAGTCAACCTTCCAGACTTGAAACCGTTGAAATTAAGCAAATTGAATACAGATGATCTAAACATTGCTCAACACAAGTTGTCCCAATACTCCGATCAATTAGATAACATTATTAATCACCCTTGGTAACCAAAAAATTATCGTGGTATACTATATTTACCATCACAATAATCATTGCTCTAATTTGTTTATACATATTCTGCAAGTGTAGAAGAAGACGCAAAAGACACCTAATCTCTATACAAGGACCAGATGATCCACCTGCACCACCAATGATACCTAGCGTCTTTCAAAGACGTATTAGACGTTTCATTCCCAGAAGAAGAAGTAGTATCCACCTTGGTGAACAGATTGAAGAGGAATCCCCTGAAATGGAACTAAAAGACATTTCCTAAAAAAATATGTATGTATAACACAAAAATTGTAACTTTAGTTATTTTTTTAATTCTAACATTTTTTGATATTCTTTTTTTAACATTTTAACCATTTTTTTGTTTTATTTATATAAAGTCATTTACTTTTGATATTATTCTCATATATACTTATATTATTGTATTTTACTCGCTTGTATATTAATAAATTTATGCAACTTACACTTTGATATTCTTATAATGTATTTGTTTTATTAATTTTTGAATTTTTGAAATTACATTAATTTTTGATCTTATTCCTGAAAACTTGATGCATGGCATCAACTTTTTTGTATAGGGGGAAAGTTGTTACGTGAGTCAGTATGAAAGACCCCTTTGTGCAACATTGTAGCTTATCTTTAATATTTCCTTTCAAGTAATTGATATTTATGTTTATCCCAAAATTGCTTATTTAGAGGTGAGCTTAATAGCTAACAATATTCTATTGTTCAAGTAAAACTGCACGTGTTATTAAGGCCACCTTAGTCATCATCACAGAACCTATAAATTCTTTGTAAATATATATAAATATCAAGTCTCCTACACTTGATATTAACACAGACATTAAAACAACCATTATATTAGTTAGTTCATTTTTGACATCTCTCTCCCTCGACTGCAAAATCTCGGCATTAATTAATTGTAATAATTAATTTCAAGTAACGAATCAAAGTGTAAAAAGTGTTTTAGTTCAAATAAAATTTTTGAAAAAGTTTTTAATTTTGTTATCGACGTAACAGATCTATTTTACTTACCTTCAACTTTGATAAACATATGTCTTTACTCAACGAGAAACTTTGATTTTACTGATTTCACGATTTTTCACTTAATTTAGAAAAAAAAAACAAAAGCTGAAAATTTGTTGATATTTTATAATTTACCAATTACATGGCTTTACCACGCAAGAAATACAATTACAAAAATAATTTCATATTTTAATTATGCTATATTTGGCGTTAATTTACAAAATAGGTAAATATCTGTTAATTTTAAACAGTAGACTTTGATATTTTATTTAATAGTGATAATTTTATTTTATATAACCCATATTACCTAATTATAGCTTTATCTTTGGATTATCTTAAAACATTGAAACATAAAATTAAAATTAACTTAATATTTTTAATCCAACTACTGAACCTACAACTCCCAGCGTAGAGTGGGTGTGTTAAAATCTACATTACTAATATTAAAAATGTTTAAAAGTAAAATTAAACAACTAAGAAGTATAAAACTTGCCTTGTTTGTCTTTTGTTTAAAGTATTTTATTTAAATATTGAGGAAACTAAACTTAGTGTAGTTCATTTTGAGGATTTTTAATTTTCAATGTTCATTAAACCAAAGATGATTTTACCTTTAGATTTTGCACAAAAAAGCTAAATGTTTGTCCTTATTTGAAGGTTTTTGTTGTTTAATAAAAAAATATCCATTGATAAAAAATGTTGAATTTTGTGGCAAGTTCCTTTGCAGATATCAATTTTCTCCAGCATATATTTAAATCACCTGGACTATAAGTCCTTTGACTTCCGCTCAAAAACCGCTCTTTTGGGGAGCATAAAGCAGTGCAAGTAGCAGTCGCAACATTAGGAGAAGTATGGTGTTTACATACTACTCTTCATACTTACCTGCCTACTCCCGGTCCACTTCGGCATAATGTAGACAAGATTTCGACCCTATTTCGGCAATAATTCCGGTAGCCTGCCGGCAGCTCTAGCAGCAGGGGTTAGGGCATAATGTAAACGAGTTATTAAACAGGAACATTCATACAACTTTTAAAAAGGAATAACAACTTGGAAAACCATTTAAGAAGCAATAAAGATAAAATTAACAAAAAAATATAACTCTGGTGTCTATAAGTTTACATGCGGTAGTATGCTCTAGTTTCTTCCTCGGTCATACGGGAAGATCACTCAAGACAAGATGGGACGAACATACCAGAGCTTTTGAAATCCACAATTATTATAAGTCAACCTTTGCCGACCTTTTATTGAATGAAAATCATGTACCTCTGAATACCTTTCAAATATTACATTTACAAGAAAAAAGTAAACAAATAAATTTTTTAGTCACTAGAAATTTAGGAAAAAAAATACTATACCTCTCGAGTAATCAAACCAATTCATTCCCATTACTGAATCTTTTCAATAGATTTATATAAACTCATTACAGACACAATTTATTCTATTTAAACCTGTCAATTCCAATATTTTGTTCTTTTTTAATACTGGTATTTCCCTACTACCTGTTTAAATATCCCATAATTTAAGTAATTCTCTTAACGCAGGCTCCACCCGTTGGCCGGAACGTTTGCGCCAACGACACTCGTCCAACATGTGAGCCTGGAAAATGGCATTGGCCCCAACGTTGGCGCGAACGTTGGCAGTTCGCTATTCAGAGTCGCTTTTATCAATAGAATCTGCGCCAACGTTCGTGATCCGTCCACACGTCGGTTTTTTATGAATGCGAAGGTATTTAAAATAAATCAATGACATGCGACAACATGCAGTCTCTTGAAGGCTCATAAATTAACTTATTTATAATCGGTTTCCATCAAATGTATGTTGGCCAGGTCGAGAGTAAACTGGTGCAAGTCCCAACGTGTGGATGCCAAGCAAATTAACCAGCCAACGTTGGCTCCAATGTTCGGGCCAACATATGGAGCCCGCCTAATAGTATCTATAATTGCATCCCTATATTTCTATGTAATAGTTTTAGGTATTTATCATTTAGTTCAACTTTGTATTCTGAAGAAGCCAATAACCTGGTGAATAAGTATTGTCAATAGTAGGTAAATAAAAAAAATAAAATGAATTTTCACCAAGTAAAGACAGAAATAATCATCAATTAATTGATTTTGAAAAATGTGTTAAGGTCTCAAAAATCCTGACAAATAAGATTTATTAACATCTTTTTTTTTAATATAATTCGTGTAAATAATAATTTTTTATTCAAAACATAGATCATCTCACAACAATTAATTTATAATCTAGGGGAGGTGCTGTTAGGAGAAAGAAATTGATATAGTAAACAACAACGTGGGAAATAATACTTAAAGGTTAAGTGCATAGAAGTTGAAATTTCTCAGAGCATACAGCTGTGATTTTAATATACTTCGCTGCGGACTTGTATAATGATATTGAAACTGCGTTGGAAAATATTATAATAGCAAAACCGACACCAAACAAATTTTTCTAGTGATTTTATGAAGCAAGAAGATACTTAAAAGATAGGAGGTAAATCATCGAGTTTATTCCAGAAACCTGAAAGATTTGATTACAAACAATTTGAGCAATGAAGTCAAAATATTTAGTTTGCTAATTGAGGAGAAGTCTCAAATAACTGTCCTATAGTGTTTACTTATTGGTGAATTATCAAGTGGTTTATTTTGACAGATGTTAAATAAAGAAATTATTTTTGAAATTAATAATTTTGTACGAGCCTATAGAAAATACCAGAACATATAAGTCGATTATGCAATAAGACCGGAGTGTAAAATATTCTTTATTTATTTTTAATTTCCAGCTGTTTCCTCACAACCTATTATATTGGAAACGATGTAATAACTCACTAAGTATTATTTTTTATCTATTTATAAAATGTAGTTTAATATCATTGATTAGCTTTATATTTAATAATCATTACCAATTACTTGATAATATTTCTGAAGTGGCATATAAAATTAACTCTATCTAAGAAAAACTTTTATACCTTAGCTCCATTCTTCAACAGCTCTTTGGCGTATTCTAGTCCCAGCCCAGAAGCACCACCCGTTATTATAGCTACTTTATTTTTAATATGGAATACCATATTAATAAAGTGTCTTGCTGAAAATTTAATTAGAACTTAACAAATATAGAAATCGTTGAATTATTTGTTAAATGGACTTCGTTATATTTACTCAGTGATTAGATTACCTACATCCTTGACTAAAAATAAATCTTTTAACAAATGTCATATAAATGAAAATTATTATAATTATTTACAAAAGATAGCATTAACTTTGTTATTACTGTATATCCCAATAAACAATACTCTAATACAAAATTCGGTTGTAGAATATTTTAGCAGAAAGCATTTAATATAATAAACTTGCTCTGAATGAAACGATGTGTGTTATATTTTCACTACACAATTGGGGATTCAATATAATGGACACTGTTTCCATGGACAGAACTCAGCTTTAGGAAAGTGGAATTCGGAAAATAACTATATTTAAAGGGTGAACGAACTCTCGATGCCAGCGGATTCTTCAGTGACCTAATTCCTACCTTCTGCTGTTGGCTAGCTTTTCGTTCCCTTACTACTCTTCCCTGAAGTTTCTAGTTGTAGTCGGTCTCTATTTTGCACGTATATCGTTGCTTTCTTGAGGTACCTGGAATTTTCTATACTTCTTTATTGTAATTGTTGCGTGTAGATAGATGTTTTTCTATGCCAATATCGGAGAAGTAGTTTCTGCTACATGATTAATATTTAGAGTGATTTCGATTCACTGGTGTACAAAATGAAACGTTATAACACTGCTCCACCTCCATGTTAGGGAGTTAGTCAATTCAAATGTATCACCTTTATTTTAACTTTTGTATATGGACAAATGCTAAAAAATTAAAAAATATATTTAGAGTAAAGTAATAAATAAAACATCAAAGGTAAACTTTCATTTATTACATTAAATAGTCTAAAACCAAAATTAACAAAAGTTGAAAATATAAGGTTTTTTGGGGGCTTCCGAGGACGGTATTGAGATCACACTAATTAGTAGGTAAACTTAGATTGCAATTCTAATAATTATTATTAGAAATCATTTTTATTATAACTAATCAGATTTCTATTATTCATTGCATAAATAAAATTAACTCCTGGATTTTCAACACAAAGCTGGAGCATCCACTGGAGACATTTTGTGCACCTTATCCATTTCTCTCCCCTTTTATCTTAAGAATTTTTTTATGACAAACGGCATTCAGCGTCATCATTGTCACTATCTTCCTCGTCAGTGGAAACTAAATTTGGGTCATCATCAGACTTGTCCTCATCACATGATGGATTCTTAGTTTGCTTTTTGGTTTTCTTTTTGTTGTTTCCTGTCATATTTTTTTACATTTCTAGCTCTTTGTTTTCCTCGCTTTCTTTCTTATTTTTCCTTTTTTTTTGTTTTCTGTGTCTATTATTTCTTGTTTATGCCGTGAAGCCCTGACCACTACGGTTACCTCACCTAGTTGAGGTTGAAGGTGGCTCAATGGGGATGGAGAATTAGAAAGCCATTCGTTTTAAATCAGAAACGGTCACACGACAGTAATTAATTTCCATTTTTAAGCAATAGTTCACCAACTCTTCTTCTAATTCAGGTGGCAAAACAAATTTTCTTACCATGTTCAAGAAACTATATCTTCTATAGGCTTATTAGACTATTTTACGTAAACTTTTAAAGTTTCTCTTGGAACATTAAATAATTTAACTGCCTTTTTATAACCCACTTTTTTAGTTCGAACAGCTTCAACAACTTTTTTCATTGCTTCAGAATCCCATAACTTTATCTTTGGCTTCTAAATATAAAATAAATACATATAAAAAAGCCACAAACGGTGCACTATAGTGAATATCGAACTGATCGAAATATCGTTCCCGGGGCGATATTAGGCTCACGCTAGGGGACAATATTAAGAATTTTCCAATTTCATTCTTATCTTCCATTTAACCAAAAACACATGTCATAACCTAAATTAAATTATAATCGATTGAAATCTAAGCGACAAGAACAATTTTTGACAAAAATTTCTTTTTAATAAGTCAAGCAGATCCATATTTAAGCAGTACCTATAATATTACAATCAAAAACTTACCTTTAACAGTTTTTTCTTTTACTAAATATCTTGAGAGACGATTTAGATTTCACCGCCAAAGTTTTGCAATAGCCGACTGACCTTTAGATTTGAATTTTTTAAACTGTTATTTAGAAAAAGAGAAACCGATGGGGACGAACTAGGCTTGGGGATGAAATTTAGGACTGTACCTTATAGAACATGTCGTTAATCCACTTCGTAACTACCATTCCAAGCTAGTGTTAGTTTTGGAGGCCTTTTCTCCCTAGGAGGTTGTATAATCAGACCTTATTCCTCTGTTGAAATCCGACCGAATTTGCCTCTAAATCGTTTTCATATAATCGCTGGGTACCAACATCTGCGTCCGGGTTAGTTCAGGTGTGCCAGGATCCTTTTTCTAGGTTGGTCGGCATAATAAATAACGTGAAGCGGTTCTCCTACTGAACCAACAGCCAAATTCCACGTTCTTAACTCCTTCCCAAACAGTACTATGACCGGAGTGAGTCTTGTACTGCTGTGGGCAAGTGAGAGAAATGCTAACGACAATAGGGATTATCTTCATCCTCATCACACCTGATTTGCTCACAAACTTAGAGTTACAAGGATATGTTGGATCTTTACACCATTCCGACAGTTTGTGGAAGTTTGTTTCTGAATACTCAACTTCGTAGAATTATTGAAATACGTTAGAGTCTAAGTTCAGCCTTTGATTCGTATACAACTCTATTGGTGTACCAAACCGTTGCCCATGGGCGTCTCATGAATTAGGTAAATAGTTTGAGATTTAAACATTTTGATTTGTTCTTACTGTTATAAACAATATAATAAGCTAACTTGTGTCCAGTGTTCGGTATGTAAACAGTTGGGAGGGGGGGTGTTGAACTTTCCCAGTCGGAAGTAAGAGTTATGAATAACGTAAATAAAGGGTATGATTGGTGTTGCAGCAATGTTAGAGTCTTTATAAGTGACATGAACGAACTGAAAGCATTATTTTGTAGCCTACAGGGAGAAGTTAGATCTTCAAAAACCCAATAAGCAAAAAACGTAAAACCTCATCAATGTGAAGCTCTAAAATTTAAAGATATTGTTGCTGAATTAGATGACAGAAACCTTCGTAAAAGCAATATTGTGCTTTTTTGTATCAATGAGCCTTGTAACAGTTTGCCCCTCACCTGTTGTATAACGGGGAAAGAAATATATTATATAGAACCTGAGAGAAAAGGGGAATGCTGCCATCACCCGAAGAAAATTTGTGTTGGAGAGAAAGACACCGGGAACCCTACTCTGTAAATGTTAGCTGAAAATAAATAATATAAAAGGAACTTTACTGCCCCTTATCTGCCTTGACTCTCAGTCCTTGGTAGCTTCTGGTTTTCGTCACCTGGCCTCCTCTAAGAGGGTAAGTTCCCAGGCTTCGCAAATGCTCGTGGTTGTATGGGAAGAAGGAATGAGGTAAAAGTAAACAACCAAAAAAAATGACACGTATATTAAAAAAAATTAAATGAAAAAAATTAGAAACAATAAAACCAACCCACAATGTAACTAAAAGACAAAAGGGAAAAATCAAACTTTAAATATTGTTAGTTGCACAATCTGACAAAACAACTGTAACTCCCCAAATTATGATTTTTAATTAACCCAAGAAAATATGTTAATAACTTAATGGAACACAATATTACTTATACCCACTAATCCTGGGAATGACAGGTACAATTACACTCTATTTAAGCCCTATCGGTGCCTACTACAATAGATCTTCCCTTATATCAGCCAACGTTGGTGAGCCAGTTTATCCAACGCATATATGAGTATATACCCAATAAACATATAATGTATATAAAAAACAAATTAAGACAAAACCAAATTTAAACAAAATATCACAAAACAAGAAATCAAAATTTTTGCCGCTCGTTCCTTTTGCAGACTCAGGGAGTCAGATGAAATCTTTACCAGTTTACAGTCTAGCTGTGCGTACTCCGACGCTACTTCGTCCCTATCACGAGGTCTCTCACAATCTGATCCTACAACTCTACGGACAAACTCACAGGTTTTTTGGCACTAACACTCCTCGGTTAGTAAAATGTAAAGGTACTCACCGGATGCGATTTATCCTTTAATCCCTAAAGGTTTACCTGTGAATTAAAAGAAATTAAATCTCACTAACTTTCTAGCTAGCTAAACACTGATCAAAACACACTCGCGACTTTGGCGTTTCCCGTCCCCCGACGATAAATTTTATAATGACTCTACAATTTAGTTCCTAACGCCCTATTTGGACAGGTGAAACGTTCCTCTCTTAAGAGTCTGGTTTCCACCCTTTTTATGTCCCCCTAAATCCGTCGCGTCACGTTCGACTACTTTTCTTGAGTTCCGGCCCCGAACTTGTTTGGAAATTCTCTGGACCTTCTACTCGGGAACTTTGGCCCCTCCCATATGGGTACTATCTTCGCGAATAAGTTAACAACAAAACTCCCTACCCCGTGAGCTGTTCATTGTCCGATTGGCTGCACCTTCCGCCATTACCCGACGGGTTCTACGCACGTGCCTTTCTTGGGCATTTTAAAATTCTAGCACAAACTTTTAATTAAGGACGGCAAAATCAGCAATTTTTCTCTAACTGCGTGTCTACCTGGTTTTTAGCACGTACAAGAGTTCAACATTCTGCTAACTTTTCGATCTCCCCTCGTAAAGCGAAATTTTCATTACAATTTCTGTTGTCGCATTTATACTTAAGTGTATTGACAAAGTTGCACTTTTCCGTTACAAAATTTAATTGAACGTACTTCACAAACACACTCGATGCTTTTGTAGACGCTGCATTTTCTCCCTATCTCCACTACTAAACGCCGCTAAATCATATCAGCTGACATGAGGTAGGTCAAAATTAGCTTAGTAGGTAACATGCGAAAATTTTAGTTTAACGCAAACCAAAGTTGGAGACAACGTGGTTGAAGTCCAAATTGCGCACTACTCTTGAGAGTCTTTACAAATTTTACGTTTTATGCCGCAAGTAAAAGTTTGTTATTGTTTTTGAAAGTTCTTTCACTCGTCCGCTGAAGTGTCTCAAATATCTGTCCAATGGGGGGCGGACGGTTTCCCGAAACTTACGTTAGTGAACGAATCGGTCGACCTGCTCTGGACCAAACGGCATTAATTTGGCTTGCTAGTACTGCGTATATTTGGGCTGGCTAATTGGCTGTCCGGGTTGAACTGTGAACTTCGGTTGGCTCTGGAACTCATACTATTTTGGATCATTATGGCCTCTCTGATATCTGGAACTTATAATTCGTGATCTGCTTCTCCCTTGGCTAGTTATCTTTTCTGGAACTTATTCCCTGGTAAATCTGGCTGTCTGTCGTCCGGTTATTGGCTCTTCTCGCACCAATATTTTATCGTCTTTATCTCAATATCTCAACATCGTCTGCGTTTATCAACGCAAATGCCTTTTCTCAGGCAAACCAATTCCTAGAACATTTCCTATGTACGGGAACCAAAATTCTTCATGGCTTCTGCCATCTTTTATAACAACACTCCATTGCTCCATCATTGAAACGTGTGTAGCGCTACCTGGACTGGGTAGCCACACTAAACAAAATACTCCTGGACTTTTCCCAAAAGTCCTGACTTCCACTCTGGAAGTGAACATCGCGGATACCTAACTCTGGTATCCAAACCATTAATTTTTCATCTGGATTCTCTGGATCCATTGCGACTCCGTGTGTAGATACACTTTAACTTGTGTGTATCCACACATCTGGACGATTTTTTTTTCTTCAGCCTGTCGTCTTATTTACCAAAATTAAATAAAACCTTTTTTTTCTCCTAGATAACCTTGATCTGTTTTAACTTGCACACGTTTGAATGAATAGTAGTGATATTTCTCAAGCCACTTGGCTATAAAAGCTTCATCTTCTGCCCAAAATTACCATGTCCATTTCTGTGTTTGAATGGATTTTGACGCGATGACATTCGCACATTTTACCGTACCGTTTTATTCCGAACTTGAAATCGAACCATTAAGTCCTTTCGCGACATAGCATTTGGAATTGCTTCAATGCACAACCGCACTAGCATGAAACTGTTCATAGGCACTACGCGTACCTCTATTACCGTATTTTGACCATACCCTGTACATGACTTCATGTATCGTGTCATTTTAGCTAAGCGCTAGTAGGAGATCTGCATCAGGATCTCTGCACCTCCATGACCATGACGATGAAACTGAGGACTTCTTTCTTGAAGCCATACACAAGACCTTTTGTTTTAAGTCTTTAAATTACATCATATTACAATAATACAATTAATTGCAATAACCAAAAAAAAATAAATAAACCCAAAGTTATTTTAAAAAAAACATACAAACACATTCTCTAAGGTACCAAAAGTATAAAATCAAAATAAAAATCAAAACTAACAATGTTATTAAACATTTTCTACGCACATGTTCCCAATAATAAATTCAAAAATCATCAAATTAAAATAAACTTATTTATATAAATACCAAAATCAAAATAATTATCCCAAATCAATTACAATATATAAATAACCCAACTTTAAATAAACATATTTATCAACATTTCAAAATGTCTGAACGTGACCTGTTAAGTTTCGTTCTATCTCTAACATTTTTATAATTCACCAAAATTAAATCCCACCTATATTCTTCCAAATGATTGCCCTGGCTCATAGCAAACATTTGTGCTATTCATCCAATATCTGACGGATATTGGGTCTGTGAGTCCATCACTGACTCTTATAGTTCGTGACACAAAAATCAAAGAAAAGAAAATCTATTAAAAAAACATAAGAGACAATTTGTCTCAGCTCACTACTCCATCTTACTTTATTTAAAAACAAATCAAAAGACTGACTCAATTACTGATCCATTTTCCAAAACAAAAACAAAATCAAATTTCTCTAAAGCTTACTCAATTATTGTTATCAAGAGCTGAATATAACCTTCCTCTTTACTACTCATTAAAGACACTTCCAATTATCTTTATTTTTACTTGTATATCCACAATACAGCCCCTGTGATAAATCTTTTACCTAGTCAAAACCATTAGCACTTCAAAATTTCATACTCTCTATAATCATGCCTCGTAGCACTAAAATCTTTGCAATAATTATTTACTGTCTTTCAAAAGTCGTCTGAATACTGATCTCATTACATTTAATAAAATATTTCATAATTTTACCAGAATTATCTTTTTATTTCTGCGGCGATTATACAACGTTAGTTAGCATTTCGCTTGAGTTATCTATGTTTCTCGGACTCTAATCTCGAAACTAAAATTTTACACTTATTTTCAAAAATAAAATTGGTTTATGTTTACCGCCATTATATCATATAGGAAAATCTTACGTGTGGAGAACAAAATTATCTCCCTAATGCAACAAAAAAAAAATTGTAATCTCACATTCGGACAAAAAATAGATCTTTGCATTTTAAAATAGAAAGTTCTAGGTAAGATTTACCCTTCTTGCATTTAACGACTTGTCCAGGAAACTAATGAATGGTTATGATAACCTTTTATGGGGAAGAAAAAAAATAAGTCTATTTGGTATAGACTTCCAGGGGAGGGGGAATCAGGATTTTTACATCCCTCATCCGGGCATGTATTAATTTTGCTTGGGTTTTACAGCTAGCCAATACATTAAAGCTGCGAAAAATATTCTCAACCTTTTTTCGCACGGCGAGCCACTATCTTAAAATTGAGTACGCCAAGTGGTTTTTCTGGTCTGGACCTTCGCAAGTGACCATCAGTATTCACCAAAAGCATTGGCATTTCTTCAATGCCTCTATATCAAGTCGTATCTATTAAAATATGCAATATACTAATCGTCTCTATTAAAGAAAAATCTATAAGGTTTCGCGATCTCTATACCTTGGAAACTTTCCAAAGTTCCGTATAATATTTCAAATCAAATGTAGTAAGAGAAAAATGCTATCAATAATAATAAAATATCTCAATATATCAAATGGTAAAACACTGCAATTCAAACACAAAAAGGCGATCAAAAGTTACTTTATATATATAATAAAACTCAAACTAAACCCTTTACTATAAATTTTTTTTCTTCTCAATTGAATTAAAATCTATAGAGCTAGCAATATCAAGAATAATTCGCTTTATTACTTTATACCAACAGCTCAAAAGTAAAAAAAATACTTTCTGTTCTCGTACACTGACCCTCAATTCGTTGATCCTTCAGTTTGGATCACCCGGTATGTAATTATCTGGTGTTTTTATTTCATTATTGAAATGTTATTAATAACAAATCAGTGAACAGAATAACAATTAAAAAAAATTACTCAAGTCTTGGTAATTAAATTTTAGAAACTCCCTGTATGAATATTAAAATAAAATTGTCAAATCTTTCTTCACAAATTATAAACAATCATAAACAGAATCAGAAAACCGATAGTGCATAATTTATATTTCCACATTAAATTCAACCTTTAATATCACTTCTTTCTTGCTAGACTTTTCAATCCTGTTATTGTTCAACAGTTAGTGCCAACCCTGTGTTTGTTTTCCTCTCTAAACTCCCTAACCTCACCACCTAACTTCCTAAAATATAACCAGATCCCACCGCTGCCACCAGTGTAACAGTTTGCCCCTCAGCTGTTGTATAATGGGGAAAGAAATATATTATATAGAACCTGAGAGAAAAGGGGAATGCTGCCACCACCCGAAGAAAATTTGTGTGGGAGAGAAAGACTCCGGGAACCCTTCTCTGTAAATGTTAGCTGAAAATAAATAATATAAAAGGAACTTTACTGCCCCTTATCTGCCTTGACTCTCAGTCCTTGGTAGCTTCTGGTTTTCGTCACCTAGCCTCCTCTAAGGGGGTAAGTTCCCAGGCTTGGAAAATGCTGGTGGTTGTATGGGAAGAAGGAATGAGGTAAAAGTAAACAACCAAAAAAAATTACACGTATATAAAAAAAATTAATTGAAAAAAATTAGAAACAATAAAACCAACCCACAATGTAACTAAAAGACAAAAGGGAAAAATCAAACTTTAAATATTGTTAGTTGCACAATCTGACAAAACAACTGTAACTCCCCAAATTATGATTTTTAATTAACCCAAGAAAATATGTTAATAACTTTATGGAACACAATATTACTTATACCCACTAATCCTGGGAATGACAGGTACAATTACACCCTATTTAAGCCCTATCGGTGTCTACTACAATAGGTCTTCCCTTATATCAGAAAACGTTGGTGAGCCAGTTTATCCAACGCATATATGAGTATATCCCCAATAAACATATAATGTATATAAAAAAACAAATTAAGACAAAAACAAATTTAAACAAAATATCACAAAACAAGAAAACAAAATTTTTGCCGCTCGTTCCTTTTGCCGACTCAGGGAGTCAGATGAAATCTTTACCAGTTTACAATCTAGCTGTGCGTACTCCGACGCTACTTCGTCCCTATCACGAGGTCTCTTCCCGGCCGTTTGCTGGTCTAAGAAACCTCTACCCGGGGTTCACAATCTGAACCTACAACTCTACGAAAAACTCACAGGTTTTTTGGCACTAACACTCCTCGGTTAGTAAAATGTAAAGGTACTCACCGGATGCGATTTATCCTTTAATCCCAAAAGGTTTACCTGTGAATTAAAAGAAATTAAATCTCACTAACTTTCTAGCTAGCTAAGTACTGATCAAAACACACTCGCGACTTTCGCGTTTCCCGTCCCCCGAAGATAAATTTTATTATGACTCTATAATTTAGTTCCAAACGCCCTATTTGGACAGGTGAAACGTTCCTCTCTTAGGAGTCTGGTTTCCACCCTTTTTATGTCCCCCTAAATCCGTCGCGTCACGTTAGACTACTTTTCTTGAGTTCCGGCCCCGAACTTGTTTGGAAATTCTCTGGACCTTTTCCTCGGGAACTTTGGCCCCTCCCATATGGGTACTATCTTCGCGAATAAGTTAACAACAAAACTCCCTAGCCCGTGAGCTGTTCATTGTCCGATTGGCTGCACTTTCCGCCATTACCGGACGGGTTCTACGCACGTGCCTTTCTTGGGCATTTTAAAATTCTAGCACAAACTTTTAATTAAGGACGGCAAAATCAGCAATTTTTCTCTAACTGCGTGTCTACCTGGTTTTTAGCACGTACAAGAGTTCAACATTCTGCTAACCATGAATCGACAAAAAAAAACCAAAACGGAAGGACATACCTAAACTATTCATTGTTTAAATAAATTATTATAACATGGAAAATGAGTAAAGTTTCGCAATATATGCAAGTGGTACACAATTTTAGTGACATGTTTCATATTCTGCAATACGAGCGAAATTTTTTTTATAAGACGTTTTTAGTTTACTTACTTGAACCAATATTAAATAACATATCCGATAAAAAAATAAAGAATTTAAAAAAATTACATTATGAATTCCTGTAAACATCCTGGGGATGTTACATCCTGATCAAAATCAGAATTCGGCATTGCCCAGCGAGGCTGACAAAGTCAACGTTATGAATGTCATGTTCGAAATCGATTCATCTGTTACACTCGACAATATAAAACCTATAGGACTAGGACTAGTCAAAATAACGCTTAAAGATGAACATCGGGCTAAAGCAATTGTAACAAATTTCAAATTCATGAGAGACCATAAAGTGTGCAAAAGTGGTTGTGTCATTTGAAAGAACACCAAGGCAAATGTTACATTATGAAAATGTAAATTAGCATCTTACTGATGGTCAAAATGCAGGTGACCGGAACTGCAAGATTAAATATATAAACGGTACCCCTAGGACAGTGTCAACTAGAAATCTAAACTAAGTAATCTCAACAGTAAAATCTCCGACTATGATCTTCTTCTTTACTATCAAAATGTCCAAGAGCTTAACACCAAAGTTATGTCATTCCATTCCTCTGCAAAGACTATGATGTTATAGCGCTGACAGAAACATGGCGTCAGGAAGGAGTGAACTGTTTCCAGAATCTTTTACAGTTAATAGATGTGAATTTAGTCGGAATGGGCTTAAAAACGGGTGGTGGTGTGTTGCTGAAATTTAAAGGTGATCTAAAAGAGAACGTGTGGATGTATCATTAATCACTTGTGGTTTTCCGGATATGTTGCAAATGTAGGGATAAACACCAGATGTTTTTTTTTTGTATTTGTCACATATATTAGACTAGCACGAGCGTAGAAATTTACAAATCATTTTTTGAATCTTTTCAGCAGTTAAATTGCATATTTGGTAAACCCTATATAGTTTTTATCGTTTTGGCGATTTTAATATCAAAATTATATTAACATAAGCAATAACAATTGTCTTGATTCTAAAATTTTAGCAAGAATGGAATTTCAAGCACTTTATAGTTTAGATCAATTTAATACTGTCATGAATGTAAATAATATCTTGATCTAATCTTGACTAATATCGTTTGCTCAGTGTTTTGAAAGATGATGGGTGTACCGCTATTAGAACAGGATGTGCATCATCCTGCTTTGTTTATATATGTAAACAGATTTAGTCTATGGTGAAGTGTATATTTTTAAGAAAACAAACTATTTAAAAGATGTAAAATCTATTACTAAGTATTCTACTGTTCTACATTTCCAGAAAAATGGAAAAATGCAAAAATATGTCCCATTCACAAAAGTGGAGATATTACTGAAATCATTAATTATCGAGCAATATTTATGCGGTGCAATTTTGCAAAAGTTTTTAAAAAAATTTTTTTTAAATAGTTTTCATTTATAGGTGAAATCATTTAATTCCTCATATCAACGTGATTCTCAAACACAGGTTGATGTTATATAGACAGACCTTTCAAAGGCTTTCGACCGGGTGAACCATTATTGAACATCCTTGGTTCTTATGGGTTTTCAGTGAATATGATTTGCTTCTTTCAGTCATATTTACATCAAAGATAACAGTTTGTGTTTTTCAACAATCACACGTCATCAAATATCATCGCAACATGTGTTCCACAATAAGCCAATCTTGTACCATTACTTTTTGTAATATTCATTAATGACTTCTAAATGTTATTTGTGGCATGTTCTTGGTTATTTTTATATTTTCTTGAGAATAACAACACAATTGAAATAAAAAGCTGTATATTGAAAGAAAATACCAAATATTTCAAAGTCGATTCTGACTTCGTTGTCAATGGCTTTAAAATATTGAAAATGTAAACTGCAAATTGAAAGTTTGATTTGACATTTAATTGACATAAGAAAAACTTTTGTTGTTTTTAAAAAAGACAAAGGGAACCTTACCTTAATTTATTTTAAGGGGTCACAATCTTTGGGCTAACGCCTCCTGCATTAGGTAAAAAATAGTGATCTAAAAACATGCAAACCATTCACAACCCCGTCAGGATTCACTTAGACGAGTCATATCACACCAAAACGAAATAAAACCCACTTTTAGTTTTTTCAGTCGCGATCGGAAATTTGTTTTTGTGCTCCTTTTTTTGTGAAAACCCCTTTTCTTGCCTTTTATCTCCGAAGTCTACTCATCTGAACGCCCGTTCTTGTGATGTTTCGTTTACGCGTAAAAGGTTGGGCAGGTCAACATATTGCCAGATTTACGACTCTGTTCTAGGTCTCCGTGCATTTTGTCGTCACATAATCTATACCATTTTTTTAACCGCTGTATAATCTTATGCTTAATAATTTCCCTGTGGCAAGCTAGATTTTGCTAATTCAACTTAACTTTAATTTGCGTCAAAATCCATTGTGCCACATAATTCTTTCAGTAACAGTAAACGTATTGTATTACATAATAATATGATGAAATTCGTTCTGTACGACGGATAGTTTTTTAATCCTTATACAATCCAAAATTTATGAATTCTCGGAAACTTTTTAAACTTGGCATGAATTTTAAAACGCAAGAAAATAAATATGTTACAATTTTCGAAATACTTTTATGGTGTTACAAAACGAAGGGAGCAGACCACGGGCTGAAGGATGGTTCAATAACTTCGTTCTGTAAGGTGGACTCGATTGTTTGTTTGACAGCCTACACACACACCTTGCGTGAGCCCGGGAACTGAGGCTACCCTTCGGTTTATTCGAGAAGCACCCCCAGCCCCCCTTTCCACCACCCCCTGGACTAAAGTCCAGGTCCTCATGCTACTCAGTTACCATCCTGTATAGCGCCGTCCTCTCTTGTGGTTTCTATGGCTTGGTTTGTTGTTGGCTTTGGCCTTCTAGAGTTTTAAAAATCATTGCCTTCTAGGTGTACGATTATCTTTCTGATTGCTTCTGATAAAGCACTTCCCTTTGCGGGATTATCGTCTGTGGTTTGTTTTTGCGTGCGTGTGATCCTCTTGGGTAAGGACCCGGGTTTGCAGTATGTCTATGATTCCTGAAAGAGAATCCTGAAAAGAAAATTCTGCAAGAGAAAATCTGAAAGGGAAAGTCATATTAGTAAATGGCTAACGCTAATCGTCTTGGTCTTGCTCTTGGTGCTCGTCTTCAAAGTGTAGTTGGTTCTTCGGCCTTTTGTATTTGTCGATGAATCTCGGGTCGTAGTCTAGCAGTTGTCTCAGGTGATGATTCAGGTGGTTCTCCAGTCTATCGAAGGTCCTTCTGGCTCTTTCCCTCGCTGATACAAGTACCGGGGTGTACTTGAAGTCTCGGAAGATGGTCTTGTTGCTCACAAACCATGGCGCATCGACGGCCTTAAGCTCAGGTTTTCCAGTCGCTGCATTTTTTTTCTGTTGTGTTTTTGTTTGTTTGTTTGTTTGTTAGGTTTAGTTTACTATACCTGCCCGTCAGTGGAGCGAGTTTCGATCTTACCGCCCTGGCTTTTTGTCGTGTTGCGTCTGTGTGCTTCGTGAAGTTTAGGCCAATGTCGATGGTCACCCCTAGATATTTGACGTCGTTTTTCCATAGAATGTGGTTTCCGTAGACCTCTAGATGTTGCGTTGGTGCCTCTGATGAGGATGGCTTTGCTCTTCTCTTCGTTGATCGCTATCTTCCATTTTACGCACCATTCTGCTAAGTCGTCCAGTGCTTCTTGTACTCTTCTTACTGCTATATCGAAGGACATCGATCGGCTCCCGATTGCGGTGTCATCTGCGTATTGCGCAAGCATTGTTCATTCCTGCCTGGGGGTGTCTGCAGTTTAGAGGGCAAACAGTTGAGGTCCTAGGACACCTGCTTCAGTAGGCCGGTATCCTGACTTCTCGTTGACTACTTTCACACGGATGAATCTGTCCCTGAGATATAACTTCACTATCTATATGATGTTGACGTGGTATCCTAGTTCAGCCATCTTCGCTATTACTCCTTCGTGCCAGACCCTGTCGAAGGCCCTAGCGACATCTAAAAAGGCGAAGACTGAGACTATCTTCTTGTTCGGGCCGTCTGCTGCGTTTTCTACGACCCTTAGCACTTGCTGTTCGGCAGCATATTGTTCTCTGAAACCAAATTGTTCGTTAGGAAGTATACCTAAATCTCTGGTGTGTTCCTGGCGTCTATCCAAGATACCCTCTCTGCGTTTTGCTCATTGCTGGTAGGAGGCTTATCGGACGCTAGTTCTGGGGAAACACCTTTGCCTGCCGCTTTGCCGCTTAAGAATGCGATTAAAAATCTGGTCGTGGCCGGCTGCTATTCTTTTCTTTGCTCTTCTGATCATGTTCCTTATTTCTTCTGGGCAGGTGTGTCTGATCCCTGGAGCTGCTTGTCTTCAAATTCTCCTGGCTGGTCTCTCGATTTCTTCTTCTTCGTCCTCGTCTTCGTCTGGATGCTGGTTTATCCTGCAGTCTCTCTCTGGGCTGTCCGAGAAGGCCTCTACTTTTTCTTCTTTAGTGATATATATTTCTTTAGTGATTATATATATTAATCTCCTATTCTAATTCGTAAATTATATTGCACAGTAGATACGTTTTCTATGGGTCTAGTTACTTAAAATTATCCTATAATTAATGCAATTCTGGTATAGAGATTTGATTCAAACGAAAAATACCTACATGGAGATTATCTGTTTCTTGTATCAAGATTTGGTTATCCGCGAATAACAGTGTTTTAGCGCATTGATTGGATGGCTTCAGTTTAGTTTTAAATTTTATTTGTTTCCTCCAGTGCCTTGCAGAATCCTTGGAGGGCTAATAGGTCAGATTATACCCAGCCAAAATAGCAAAATTTGATCTTTGTAAAGGCGTCTTAATTTCCGAGATAATGACACATATAAATATTGTGAGAAAGCCGACTGATTACATTAGTATTTCAATTGTGACAGCTACAAAGTATGAAATTCTAATATTATAATTTTTTCATCAAACATGAAACTATTGTTACTTACGTTTTGTTCACATTCTCTGCTATTCATTTTGTCCCAGTATACATTATTTTAGGACGGTGGTCACTAATTCTTATCAGATATTCTGTATGATTAAAGAAAAACTATTTATTTTTATATAACTCTAAAAACTATCGTTTTTATTCCTGATTGTCAGTTATAGCAGGAAAATTTGGGGTAGCGTGTAAAACTCTGAATTTCAGAATATATGATTTTAAAAGTGGCATTATCTTGAAAACTAAGACATGTTTACTAAGAATATGGGCTAACCTGATTGTCATCAAAGGGATAACGTTATCCTTTGAGATATTTTTAATAGGAGAACAGACCTACCGAATTATAATGATGCTCTGACTCAATATCACCAAATTATTCATAACAGCATAGAAAAGTGGGTTAGTGATGCGAATAAGCCTAACAACTTGTTTCATCACTAAACAAACAACTGACTGGGTCACTATTTATACATATGGGGTAATTGCTAGTAACAGACTTGTATACAAATGACTTGAAAGGGATTCTGTCACACGGGCCCTCTTGAAGATCATTGAGTTTAAAACAATACAAAGAGGAATTGTTCATCTACAATCTTTAAATCTAAAATCCACTAATAAAACAACCTAGGAAATCTAATGTAATGTTTTTATTTTCACTCTCGGGTTCATTTCTTGGATTTATTTAAAAACACAGTCCAACTCACGTTAATTTATTTCTACTACTTTAACACAAATTATTTATATTCACCGAACTATTTACAATTTATGTCTACTTAAATATGCGTCTGTCGAATACCGAATCAAACCCATCGTCAGCTATCCGTATTTATATATTTCTCTCGGAATTATCTGGTAAGTCAACGAACTATAGGGAAACTTTTTTCATGTGTTCTGAAAGCTTCAAGGCAATTCGGCGAATTCTCATTAACGCCAGCTGTCGGCCTAGGGTCGATAGACAAACAATATTTCGGCTTCCTAGAAATATCGGAGGAATGTTGCTTCCACGTATTGGATGATGGCCGATTACACCAGCTATTGGATGAAGTCTCGTAACAATAATGTTTTCGAAGCTCCCTCCCCACTCGATAAATCGCACTCCTGAAGTTCGACTATGGGTCTGCTCTTAACCAATGTGTTATACCAAGGATGGGCAAGTTAGCCGCGACCTCGGGTCAAAAACCAGATATCCTCATATGCAGCTATATTCAATAAACATTTCATAATAAGTCCAGTGTGAAAAACAATTTAATTCACAGATTTGTATGTTATAATTGCAATAAAAGAGGACACTTTACAAGAAATTCCAGAGAATTTAAGAAATCTGTACATAAACATCAAAAGCAGTCAGACATGTTGGCATTTAATATAGAGAGTAATTCTTTATCCCTACTGGGAGAAGATGTCTAGATACCTGATTGTGGTGCATCAATGCACATGGCATACAAACATAAATTCTTCAATGAGCTAAATGAGTTCCAAAGCTATTGTTGTAAAAATGTATCCACTCCGTCCCTGACGAAAGAGCATACAAACATCAATTTCTAGATGGTTCAAAATGAGCAAGAATTATCAATCTGGGCGCTGTGCAAACAAAGGTAGAACTACCAGAAAATTCGTCGTACCCTATATAAAGAAATATTAATTTCAGTATTTAGTTAGTATAGCGTATGTATTGTTATGATTTCGACGTTATTGCATTAGAATCAGCTGTTGAGAATATTTGATGTTTACGTGTGAATAAAATTTATAGAAAGTGAAGTGACTGTTAATTTTTAAAATTAATTAATTGAACCCACGAAGTTTATAGCACTATGATAATACGGTCAAATTAAGAAAAAATTAATGCAGAATACAGCAATACAATGAGGCGTTCCATTTGAGACAATTCTCGAGTCTGAGAGGGGGAGCAAATACATTCTGGTGGCAATAGATTATTTCAGCAAATAGCCTGAGGCATATGCTATACCCAATAAAGAGGCAAGCACGGTGGAGTCGGTGCTGGTGGAAGAGTTATTCAGCAGGTTTGGTGTCCCGTTGGAGTTACATTCAGACTAAGGGCGTAACTTTGAATACAATGTATTCCAGAAGGTCTGTAGGATGTTGGGAATAAAGAGAACGTGAATGAAACCGTTGCATCCACAATCGACGGAATAGTGGCAACATTCAATAAGACCTGGAAAATACATCTATCCAAGCTTCTTCAAAAACAACCAGCGTGATTGGGATCACCTGATTGGCTCACCTGAAGAACTAACCCATGATGTTAATGATTATGCTGACTAACTCTGACAAAGCATGCCGGCTATGCACTAACTAGCTCAGCGATCAAATGAGGATGATCTCAAGGCAAATTCAGTCGGGTTCTGTCATTGATAGATGATGTTTGGCTGTACACGCCACTTCAGATTTAATTGTAACTTCCCTAAGGTGAGCTTGGGATGTGTCATATGAAATAGGGAAGAATCAACAACGTGGTCTATCGTATTCGCCGGAATCCGAGGTATAAGATAATGGTCCATTTAAATCGTCTAGCTCCCCATAATGGAGTAGATAATTCTGATGAGGACGATCAGGATTAAAGAGAGGCAGTATTATAATGTTTAACTTGACATTACTAATAGAGGAATGGTCTAAAAATTAATTACCATAAAAGAACCGCGGCGAGATGAATTATAAATACCTTGAGACAGCAGGAGCAGGCAGTAGTTGAACAGCTCATGTAAATTTGACTCATCTATTTTAGCCTAAGAAAAATAATTAGTTATTGATTGTTAATTTTTGGTGTGGAAAGAAGCAAGATTTATTTTTGGTGTAAAGATTGTTTTTCAACCCACAGTATTGTAGATTACCTTGTCTCGCACAGTATCTGTGAGGAAAAACTTCAGTATAGACAACCAGTAATTCGTGAAATTTTTCAAAATTGCTGTAATATCTTTGTTCTCCATTATTAGGGTTCCGTATATGCAATATATGGATAACCTTATAATATCACTCCGGATTTCTGCCTCTGTCACATCACAGCAATTTTCTCCTAAACTACTGGTCGGAAGAGGTTGAAATTTGGTAGTAATGTCTAGTTTTGTGACCCGATCAGGAGTACATACCGTAAAAGAAAAAAATTTGATTTTAGGGGTACCTCTGGGGGGGGGGACTAAAAAAATCGACCGTTCCCCCCCTGATCTCCGAAACTACTGAGCCTAAAATTTTGAATAAAATAGGTAATATAGAACGTTGCCGAACTTTATAGGAAAAATAAGGAGAAACCATTAATATTAATTTTGGGGGGCAAATTATAGAATTAAATAAAATTTTAAAAATTAAAAAAAAAATTCAAACGCATCATGTAATATATCAAATGAAGGGTCTCATTCTGAAGAATACAATTTTTTTTTCATATTAAAAAAAAATTATTTAAAAAGATATTAACGAAAATATACCAAACATTTACCTCCCCCCCTTATCTACGAAACTATAAAACGTAAAGTTTTAAAAAAAATTGGAGGTATAGGTTCTGACCTAAAGTTTACTGGAAAAATAAAGAGAAACCCCTAATATTTATTTTGGGGGCAAATTATAAAATTAAATAGAAAATATAAAATTAAAATTATTTCTAACCCATCATGTTATATATCAATTGAAAGGGCTCATTACGACGAAAACAAGTATATTTTTTTTCATATTTTTAAAATAAACTAATTAAAAGTTATTAACAAAAATATAAAAAAAATTACACATTCCCCTTCCCCTGATCTCCGAAACCATAAGCTGGAAAATTTTGAAAAAAAATGGAGGCATAGCCCCTCACCTGAACTTTACTGGAAAAATAAGGAGAAACCCCTAACATTTATTTTGGGGGGGGGGCAAATTATAAAATTAAATGGAAAATATAAAATTAAAATTATTTCTAACATATCATGTTATATATCATATAAAAGGGCTCATTATGACCAAAACAAATATATTTTTTTTCAAATTTTTAAAATAAATTAATTAAAAGATATTGACTAAAATATAAAAAAATTACCCACCCCGCCTATCTCCGAAACCATAAGCTAGAGAATTTTGAAAAAAAATGGAGGTTAAACCCCTCACCTGAACTTTACTGAAAAAATAACGAAAAACCCTTAATATTTATTTTGGGGGGCAAATTATATAATTAAATGGAAAATAAAAAATTAAAATTATTTCTAACCCATCATGTTATATATCAAATGAAAGGGCTCATTACGACGAAAACAAATATATTTTTTTCATATTTTTAAAATAAATTAATTAGAAGATATTAACAAAAATATTAATAAATTTACCCATTTCCCCCCTGATCTCCGAAACCATAAGCTGGAAAATTTTGAAAAAAATGGAGGTATAGCCCCTCACCTAAACTTTAATGGAAAAATAAGGAGAAACCCATAACATTTATTTTGGGGGGCAAATTATAAAATTAAATGGAAAATATAAAATTAAAATTATTTCTAACCCATCATGTTATATATCAAATAAAAGGGCTCTTTATGACGAAAACAAATATATTTTTTTCATATTTTTAAAATAAATTAATTAAAAGATATTGACAAAAATATAAAAAAATTTACCCCCCCTATCTCCCAAACCATAAGCTGGAAAATTTTGAAAAAAATGGAGATATAGCCCCTCACCTGAACTTTAATGAAAAAATAAGGAAAAACCCCTAATATTTATTTTGGGGAGCAAATTATAGAATTAAATGGAAAATAAAAAATTATAATTCTTCTAACGGGTCATGTAATATATCAAATAACAGGGCTCATTATGACGAATTTAAATGTATTTTTTTAATTTTATTTAAATGAATATTTTAAAATATATTAAAAACATATGTTAAAATAATTATCCATTCCCCCCGTTATTCCCCAAACTATAAGACCTAAATTTTTTTGTTTATTGGAAAAATATGAAAAAATCCCTAATTCTATTATTTGGTCTCCAAATAATAGAATTAAACGGAAAATATATATTAGAAAACCCCCATAGTAATTTTAGGGACAAATTATACAATTAAATGGAAAATAAAGATTCAATTTCCAAAAGCATCATGTAATATATCAGATAAAAGATATTAACAAAAATATTAAACATAGACTTAATTTCCACATTAGAAACTACACACTACACATATTTTATTTGTATTTTTTAATAATTTGAATAACAGATTTAATAATTTATAATTTAAAACTTGACCTATTTTGCCCTTTATCTTCTAATCTACAGAGCCTCAAAACTCAGACAGTAGATTATAAAAGACTTCTCTGAAAGTTTATTAGTAAAAGAAAACTGTAATGTTAATTTTTGGGGGCCAAATTAGAAAATTAAATACATCTGTATTCTGATAAAAATCATGCGAATCCTGAAGCAGATAAAATAAAAATGTCTATGTGTGGAAAATCGAAGTGTATATTTTTCATAAATTTAAAACGTTTCTTTTAAAAGATATAAGGGTAAATATAAGAAAATGCACTCATTCCCTGTGTGTCTGAAACTGGAATATTAGAATCTTGAACGTGGTACGGAACTCTAAGTATGCGAGTCCAACTCACACTTGATCAAATTATCGATTTATAATATTTATCTGTGCAGGAAAAATCTGAGACAGAAACCCCTAATGAACCGGCAAATTAATCGACAATTATGACGATTTACTGCAGCATTAGACAAAAAATAGTGTCATCACGAAATTCAACGTTATTTAAAAAAGGGGGATCCTCGTCACATTGCAGCATAACAATTTCATAAAATTATAAGCGTTGATCAGGATCATCTCATTGTAGAGTTGATATTTGACTTACTTTAAATATTTTGCAATAATTGGCTTGCTTGTATTTTCCTGTCAAGCAATTCTCTTGTTATAATGTGAAATTTCCTCGTATTGCTAATAAAGCGTTTAATTTAGTGTCATCGTACATTTTAGGTGTGCTACATATAAGAAAATTTTGGGCACCTACCGCAGCGACAACTTTACTTACGGTACTTTTAGAAAAAGGATTATTTCCGAATGAACTTCATTAAATAAGGACATTCTTCTTCATGTCTCAAAAATTAATATGTAACTGTATAATTCGAGTACGTTTTCATTTAAAAAAAATCGTCAATTTATTGATGAAAAGATAATTTTAGCTTAATATTTGACAAGAAATTCGACGTCGTCTTCATTGTGATAAATATATATTTTTCTTTATTGACATAATGTCATGAATATAAGTTTAAATAGCTTTTAAGTTTCTGAGGATCCTGTTTAGTAAGATTAGAATTGCTACGCGTGCCGGACAAAATAATCTTGGTTCGAACGGTCGGCAGGCTATACTTTGCCCACACTGTGTTATTCTATGGTGCGAAAAGGGAATTAATCTGGAATCTGCTGGTTAACTAGAGATTGTTACTACGTTTTCTTTATGATGAATTAAAATAATATGGTTGCTAGATTTGATTCTTACCTATTATTAGCGTATCATACTTACTCTTGTAGTGTCCAGCGATTCAAGTCTCTCTGTATATAAGCCTCATATTTGCCACCCAAAGTGGCACCATATATATTTGCTACCATTGCCGTAGACGTGAGACCTGGACAAATTGCAACTACTCTAACTGTAGTTTCATCATAAAATTCAGGTACACCCCAAGATTTTGTTAGCCCCAAGACCGCATGTTTTGTAGCAACATATACTGGTAAAGCCGGATAAGGTTGTGTACCAGACGCAGATGCTATATTCACAATTACTGCTTCATCACCCTGTTTATATTTTGGCAAATATTTGTCCATTTCAAGAAGCATCCCATGTACTGTACCATTCTGTAATATTTTGCCAATTTAGTCAAGTCATCATTCTTTATTTCTATCAATTTTTTTGTATGTATATTACCTCATTTCTTCTTCACTTGTGAACGCATTTGAATAAAAAATGATATTCGTAAAGGCACAAAATTTGTGATTAGCGATATACCTATATATTAGTCGTTTTCACCAAAACCCTTTCAGATTTGTATAATGTTTTTTTTAATTGCATTGTATTAAGGAAGCTTGCAAAGTAGTCTTATATATTTTTCTTTGATTTGTAACATGCAGCTCTACAAAAAATTGCAAATTGCTTAAAAATCAAATATTCCTATTAAAAATACCATCGAACTGACATTCCCGGATACATTTTTTAATTCTAAAGTTATAGTCCGAGAACTGTAGACTGAAAGTTTTAATCCCGAATTTGTAAATCGCAAGCATATATGTGTATAGTAAAGTAAAATTAATTATATTTAACATATTTTCGGCTTGACTACCAACCTCTCTTTGTATACCTGTTAAAAAAATCAATTTTGGGAAGACAGCGCTTTTGGTGGACCGACTCCCCGCCTAATAAAAAACTCCGTGACAACACATGTCAAGCTCTAAAGTGCTATTCACACTTTAAACGAAAATGTATCATTCTTTAATGTTTGGCCTTTCGATGTTATCTGGTCCTGGTCTATGAAGATTATACATACAAAATAAGATATAAGAATAAACACCATCGGAGTTCAAAATAGAACTAAAAATCTGAAAATGAAATATTTAAAAAATTAACAGACTTCAACTTCAAAACTAAAAAGTTGAAGATAAAATATTTTTATTTAAATATAAACATTTTTGGAAATGATTTTTCTCTCATTTGTTAATCAGCAGCGACATCCAACGCCGGGACCAGGCATAAAAGTATTTGACTTTGGTACATCCAAAAAAACATCTATGTGAATATGACGTTCCAATTCAATATCAGGAAACGTCGAACAATGTTTTTTACGAAACAATTTGTAGAAATATTGATCCCCAGACTTTTATTGCTATTCTCAATTGAGCTACTTTCTTTCAGTTAATCCTGCGAGACAGTTTGTCTATAGGAAGACAAGTAGTGATCTGAATAGTTAACGCCCAAAATGAAAAATCAATCAATATTGTTTGTTGTAAGTAATAAATGCTAATTTGTTTCTAGGTACCATATCAATCATTCGTCACAGGTTTCAACCAATATAATACAAATTGTTAAATTCGTATAATATTTGTATTTATTATATATCTTTTCTTATTTTTACAGTTCCGTATATACAATATACGGATACTCTTATAATATCACTCCGGATTTCTGCCTCTGTCACATCACAGCAATTTTCTCCTAAACTACTGGACGGAAGAGGTTGAAATTTGGTATCAATGTATAGCTTGGTGACCCGATCAGGAGTACATATCGTAAAAGAAGAAATTTTGATGTTAGGTGTACTTCTGGGGGGAAAAACTAAAAAAATCGACCGTCCCACCCCTTCATCACCGAAACTACTGAGCCTAAAATTTTGAAAAAAATAGGAAATATAGAACGTTGCCTGAACTTTACAGGAAAAATAAGGAGAGAGCATTAATATTAATTTTGGGGGGCAAATTATAGAATTAAATGAAGATTTAAAAATAATTTTCTTTTCAAACGCAATCATGTAATACATCAAATGAAAGGTCCCATTTTAAGCAACACAAATATATTTTTTTCATATTAAAAAAATATTTAAAAAGATATTAACGAAAACATACCAAAATTTAACCATCCGCCCCCCCCCCTTATCTCCTATACTATGTAAAGTTTTGAAAAAAAAATAGAGGTATAGGGTCTGACCTGAAGTTTACTGGTTAAATAAGGAGAAACCTCTACTTTTAAATGTGAGGACAAATTACAGAATTAAATGGAAAATAAAAAATTTAAAATTGTTTCTAACGCATCATTTTATATATTAAATCAAAGGCTCATTATGACGAATACAAATTAATTATTTTAATGTTTTTAAAATAAATTATTTAAAAGATATTAACAAATGTATAAAAAAAATGTATGTCCAAAACTATAAAACGCAAAAAATTGAAAAAAATACAGGTGTAGCCACTCACATGAACTTCACTGAAAAATAAGGAGAACCCCCTAATATTGATTTTGGGGGGCAACCAACAGAATTAATTGAAAAATAAAAATTTTAACTTGTTTCTAACGGATCATGTAATATAACAAATCACAGGGCTCTAATTTTTAAATGAGTATTTTAAAATATACTAAAACAAGAAATTAAAGTATAAGACCTACATTTTTTTTGTTTACAGGAAAAATATGAAGAAATCCCTAATAATAATATTGGGGGCCAAATTATAGAATCGATCGATGGTTAAATGACGACGTTTCGGCAGAGTCACATTTGCCCTCTTCAGGTCGGTTCCCATAATTCTCGTAGCCTTCAGCTTTCGCTTCTAGTTACTCGAATATCAAGATTTTCAGGGGCGCGCGCTCTGTTATACAGTCGCGGCTCAGCGCCTCTCGGTTGGCACCGTGAACGGCTGCGTGTGATTGGCCCTTGGCGCTCAGTGGCCACGCCTGCCGCTTGTCGATTGGTTATTTCCGGTTGAGTTGTTATAGGACGGGTCCGGGCCGGTACGGTGTTTAATAGAATTATCCAACAATTCGATAAGTTCTGGATTTCATTGCGTTCGTTTAGACTGTGAGGCCTCTTCGCTATTTCAATTGCCTCTCTTACGAGTCTTGATTTCGGGTGTTCTATATTTGCCAGTACTTTGGTGTTCTCCAAATCTATTCGGTGTGACGTTGTCGTGGCGTGTTCCGCAATGGATGTTGTTTTTTCCTGCTTTCTTACAGCGTTCTGGTGTTCATCACGTCTAGCTTCAATTCATCTATTAGTTTGCCCCACATAGGTTTTATGACATTCTGCACATGGAATCTCACTCCCTGTTGTTCTAAAGGGATCCTCGTCTTCGGAGTCATTAACACCGTGCTTATGTTTCTGTCTGTATTGAAAATAGTATCGATGTTGTGTCTCCGTATGATTCTTGCAATACTGTCCGTGGTACCCTTGACATACGGTAAATAAGCCTTGGTTATTGGTGTCTCATGCTCCTCGTCTATTTGTCTTGGTTTTGGCTTTAGGGCTCTTTGTATATGTCGGTCTGTAAATCCGTTTTGTGTCAGAGCTGATTCTAAACTGTCCTGTTTGGTGTAATCCTGGTCAGCTAGTCTTTGTGATCTGGTTACTAAGGTCTTGACGACGGCTTGTAATTGGGCTGGGTGCTGATGAGAATTAGCATGAAGGTATCTGTTGGTGTGAGTTGCTTTCCTATATACTGTATGGCCAAGGGTTCCATCCTCCTTCCTATTTATCAGAACATCAAGGAATTGCAGTTGATTGTTAGCTTCAACCTCCATGGTAATTTTTTTTGTGATAGATGTCATTAAGGTGGTCTAAAAATTTGTTGAGGTTTTCCCTCCCATGAGCTCATATCACAAATGTATCATCCACATATCGCAACCATAAACTGGGTTTAAGGGTTGCTGTGCCAACTCCTCAAAGTTCTCCATAAAAAGGTTCGCTATTACGGGAGAGAGTGGTGATCCCATTGGAGCTCCATCCACTTGTTTGTATCGTTGGTTCTCGTAAATAAAATAGGTGTTCATCAGACAGTGCCTTGTTAAGTCTACAAGGTAGGCAGTTTGTATTTTTCTATTATGATATCCAAGGCTTCGTCGATAGGGATGTTGGTGAAAAGGGACACTACGTCAAAACTTACAAGAAGACACACTGGTTGTAAGACCGTTTTTCTAAGTATTTCGATGTAATATGTGTAATTTTTCACGTATGAGTCTGCCCCTTCTGCAAACGGTTGAAGTTGTTGGGCTAGGTATTTGGCTAGCTGTTGTGTTGGGGATCCAATTTAGCTTACTATTGGCCTCAAAGGTGCACCTTCTGTATGTACTTTTGGCAACCTATAGAATTTCGGACATCTCGATGACTTTTCACGCGGAATGAGTTGCAGTTGGAGGATTTTGTCGATCCTACTTGCTTGGATTTTGGCCGTGGTTGTTTTCTCCAGATAAGTTTTTGGGTCAGTAGTAATTTGTTTATATGCTGGATCTTGTAGCAATGTTTGTATTTTGTTTAAATAATCAGCTGTATCTAAAATTAGCCAACACGCCAATCGAGGTATAGTTCAATTGTACCGAAGACAAGTTATAAACGGTTTTATTCTTTTCCAATTGCCGTGAGGTTAGACTCTGACCGTTATTTTCAGAGAAAAATTCGTTTTTGGGCTTCTGTTGGAGCTTCAATTTGTTAATTTTGTCTATTGTTGCATTGTTGTCAACTCTGCCGCATCAAGCAATACATCAAATGAAAGTGCTCATTATGAGGAATACAAATATATATTTTTTATATTTATAAATTATTTGTTCACAAGATATTAACATAAAGTTATGAAAATTTTCATTTCTCGCTTTATTTCCGAAACTATACTATCTAAAATTTTGAAAATAATTAGGAACACTGGGGCTCACTTGAAATTCATAAGAAAAATTATTAGAGAACTCCCGTAGTAATTTTAGGGACAAATTATACAATTAAATGGAAAATAAAAATTCAATTTTCAAACGCATCATGTAATATATCAGATAAAAGGCTCATTATGTGAATAATAAATATATCATTTGTTTAAAAGATGTTAACAAAAATATTAAACATCGACTTAATTCCCACTTTAGAAACTACACTATTTAAATTTGGAAAATATATTTAATTTGTATTTTTAAATAATTTGAATAATAGATTTAAAAATTTATAATTTAATACTTGACCTATTTTTCCCTTTATCTTCCAATCTACAGAGCCTCAAAATTCATACAGTAGATTATAAAAGGCTTCCCTGAAAGTTTATTAGTAAAATAAAACTCTAATCTTAATTTTTGGGGGCCAAATTAGAAAATTAAATACATATATGTATTCTTATAAAAATCAAGCGAATCCTAAATCAGTTAAAATAAAAAGTCTATGAGTGGAAAATGAAAGTGTATAATTTTTCATAAATTTAAAACACTTTTAAAGGAAAAGATATTAGGGTAAATATAAAAAAATGCAATCATTCCCTGCTTGTCTAAAACTGGAATATTAAAATCTTGAAGGTGGTTCGGAACCCTTACTATGCGAGTCTAACTCGCACTTGACCAAATTATTTATTATTAACGTAAAACAATGCCATAATACTTACTATATTTATTAGAATTTCTTTCTCCCACAGTGCATCGTTTAATATTCCTGCATTATTTATCAAGATGTCAACATTTTTGAACTACTTGATTGTTTCCAAGAAAGCAGCTAAAATATAAAAATTTAATGATACCATAACAGTGTTATGAGTATTAGCCAAAACCTTCAAACTCTTATATTTTTACTACATCAGTTTTAACAAATATGGCTTAATTAGGGCCGAATTCGGTGTTGATTTCTACCAGTGCTCTAGTTACAAATTCATGGTTTATATCGCCTAGTGTTACCTCCTAAAATTAAGATATGAATCTAGTTTTATATTAGCATCAAATATTCAGAAATTGTGAGGTAGTAATGATTATCGTAAGAATAACCTCTAAGATCCTAATGTATCACACAGTTCATCTATAGCTTAAAGTTAAATCAATACTAAATAATTTAATTAGTTGTACATGTACATATAAATAATGCTGTTCTGGCAAGCCTGTGGCAAAATGCAGGGTATTTCTAAAGTAGGGTTCGAAACTTCTGGTGCGTATATAACTTATTAAAATAAGTCATAAAGTTCTTATTAACATTTGCCCTAAAACCCACACTAAGGAAGTTATATGCCCTTAAAAGGGCTCTGTGGTTAACAAAACGGTCGAAACTAAATAGATAAAATGTATGGGGCTTTCATAACTTATTAGGTTAAAAACATGTGCTACTCCAGTTGTCGACATGCATAAGTGTCCTATTTAGGTTGGTGATATATTTTTATTTAATTTTTTTTATAATATTCTCTACAGATTTATAAAATCTCAACAATTTTACCTGAAAAATTTTGTGTTTTGTCCAAATCGATATTTCCAATGGTTTTTAAGTAAATTGAAATTATAAAAATCAGTTTACCATGGAAAATGCAAGTCTGACATTGCCACACCGCTTAACAACTTGATGAATCCTCTGAAATATCTGTCGAGAAGGAGTCTTCAAATCGGGTACGCTGGGGACTCCATTTTATGAGTTGCATTAATGTTGTATATTTAAATTTTCCAATCACCACTTTTACTAATTAAACACTGCAAATCTCAGTTTCAATAACTTAAATTGTTAAGCGTTGTGGCAAAATCAAATCAAATCTTTTATTTGCCATGGTAAATAGATTTTTGTCATTTTTGGCCTAATGTATAATAAAATATCGATTTGGAGCAATTTAATATTTATTCCGTAAAATTTTAAAGATTTTATAAATCTGTAGAGAACATTTTAAAGAAATCGAAATACAAAAACCGAAAACCCCCTTCCCCAACCTAAATAGTATACTTATGATTTGCATATCGAAAATGGAGTAGCACATGTTATTTAACGTAAGATGTTATGTACCCCATACATATCAACAGATTTTTTTGCACATATATTACATTATCTACTAAGGAAGAAATGTTATACCTGAGCTCCATTTCTTAATATCTCTTTAGCGTATTCGAGTCCTATGGCAGAACCACCTCCGGTTATTATAGCCCCTTTGCTTTTAATTTCGAACAACATTTTAAAGAATAATTTGTACTGCAGAGAATGTTACATCGTTACTTATTTAAGATCGTTGAACTAAGTATTTCATAAACTTCGTACGTTACATAAGCCAGAATAATAAAGGAGAAAGGTTAAAATAATATGGACAAAAAAAAAATCAACTGATAAGAATGCCGAATAGAATATTTTAGTAGCAGTTTATCTTCTGATCTTCTACATGTTACAACTAAATCCACTACTTATAAAAATTTCAGCTTTGTATATTGTTTTATCAGAATATAGTTTTAACAGCATCTTCAGATCAGGTTTCTACATATAGGTTAAATTTACACAACAAAAATATATTTTTGGTTAACTTATTTATAGAACCTCTGACCAATTTTATCTTGTCATATTTTCATATAAAAATATACTATTAATATTTTTTTCGGCACAATATTTAAGAATGATTTCTTCAGTATATATTGTGGGTTCTTCATTTCACACAATTTCTTGGGTTACAAATGTGTTATATAAAGTTTAAGTAACATAATTAATTACAACTAGTATCGCCGGTGGTCGATATGGGGAGAAGTGTGCGGTAGAACACATAGGAAACCTGTGGTAATTAATATTCCATTTGAAGGAAGTGAATAGTGAATGTAGTGGACTTAATAATTCAGAGGCTGATCCGAAGGGAGCGGTAAGGTCATTCAGTTCAAGACTAAATCGAGGAAACTTGTTAACAAAGACTTTAAAAGTAAATTTTTACTGTGAATTTAAACTTCGACTATTTTTAATGCAGTAATCATGGAAATACATTGTATCTAAAAACTATGAAATAGCCCCCTCTACCTTCCTATTTAGGTAAAATTCATACCTGATGGCTTTTACCATGTCACACAAAGTGTCTCTCTCCTCCTTGATGCTTTGATGCCCCGTCCTTGAATGCACGCACGATAAGTTTTCATTGAAATTCAAGTGATGAGTATGCAATAACTGGATTAATTCAAATTTATCCGTAGAATCAATACTCCCTATTTCGTGGGATTCCAGTTAAAACTTCTTAATCAGTAGCACTCTTATGTAGACACTAAACAAGCCTTATTGTTCCATTAATGCTTCACTTGTATTTCTAATGAGAATGATTGTTAATGATTTTTTGTACTAAAAAATGTATGACAATTTTTCAATGAATTTGCAAATGTTTTACATGACAACAACAACTCTTCATTTTAATAAAAAATATTTGCATCTTCTTTCATCAAGAAAATTGCATATAAATGGGCATGAACGTAATCTTCTGAGTTATGCTTGAATCTCTAAAGAATTACTTAGTATTTGAGAAACTTGCCTACAAGAGTTTATCAGGATTCTATAGTAGATGCTAATTCTGGTGACTTTAGTATTTGTGGTTTTCATCACTTTATGATAAAGTAAGACTATGTTTTTTAGTATATAAATTCCATTGAGTATTGAGAACTTAAAATGCCTGTTATTTATATTATTTATACAGTTTTATTGTCATCGAACTAAAGTCAAATTCTATCATTAGCTAAGCTACTTGTTCATAGAGGGCGCCACCTCAGTTCGTAATCTGCAATACGTCATCTTTATGTTATGCATTTTAACCCTAGACACATAACCTTCGTCGATTCGACGAGTACGCCACCTTAATATCGCTATCTCTTTTCGACGTGCGAGCATATCACCGAGTCTTCACTTGTCAATTCAGTGTTCGCCGAGCTCTTTCTGGTAGCGATCGCGTTCGGGGGGTAAGTACTTCTCATTTTGAAATATTACGAAAATAGTGGTTAGGGTTTGTGTATAATAACTTATATCTTTTGCTTTTTTGTTGCTAATAATGCTTGCTCTTTTTTGTAGCTTTTACCATGGCTTCTAAGCGATTTCTTACTGATGAAGAGTTAACAAGTGTGTTAATGGATGAGGAAGATGCCAGTGCATTAGAAGAGCCATCGAACAGCGAAACAGAAGATTATTTAGAGGTGGATGATGCAGAAAGTGACGCTCAAGATGAGGTTTCCGACCACGAAGATATTTCTTCGCTTGATCTGCACGACAATGTACCTGAGTCAGAAATACCCCCGATTCCATCTGAAGAAGGCTCAGGTAATAATTCAAGTATTTTAACCTTATCCCAAAAAAATATTCGAAGTCGGGCACGTCATGTTTGGACAACAAGCAAAGGTCGTACTTCAAATAGAGCAGCAGCAATAAGTATTGTGCGTGTTGCCCGAGGACCTACTCGTGATTTATACAAGACGAGATTGTAAAATGGACAAACGCTGAAATTACAATAAAAGTCAGAATGATACAACCAAAGAACAGATCAGGGCTCTCATAGGTATTTTAGTCTTAGCTACAACTCTCAAAGACAATCACCTATCTCTTGATGAATTGTTCAAAACCGAGTATTCTGGTTCCATATATGTGTCATGCATGGGTAAAGAAAGATGTGATTTCCTTCTACGATGTCTGCGTTTCGATGACAGACATTCCGCTTGCAACGACAAAAGGAAGATCCCTTTACACCGATAAGAGACATATGGGAGATGCTTATGGTTCAATGCCGCCAAAATTATGTGCCTGGAACAAACGTCACCATTGATGAGCAGCTATTAGCTTTCTGTTGGCAGATGTAAGTTCAGAATGTATATTCCGAATAAACCTGCAAAATATGGGATCAAGTTGGAGATGTTATGTGATAGCGGCGTAACATATATGGTTCATAGTACACCATATCTCGAAAAAGGAACCAGTACTGGAGGTGTGCCTTTGGGGCAGTACTTGTAACCATGGATAACTGGTTCACGTCAGTACCATTGGCAAAGCAGTTACTCCAGCAACCTTATAAATTGACGCTTGTGTGTACTTTACGAGCCAATAAAAAGGAAATCCCTGAAGAAATGAGGAACAATCTATCACGAGACGTCAATACATCGATGTTCTGTTACGATGGTCCCCTTACGCTTCTTTCTTAAAAGCCAAAACCATCAAAAATGGTTTACCTACTTTCTTCATGTGATGAAGACGGTTCAGTTGACTCCCAAACAAAGAAGCCCCACATAGTTCAATTCTATAAGGGCACAAAAGGTGGTGTAGATACATTTAACCAAATGTGTTCAGTAATGTCATGCAGCAGAAAAACTAATTGGTGATCGTTGTGTGTTTACTATGGAATGTTGAACATATCATGTATTAACAGCTATATAAATTGCTGCCATAATACTATGCAACTGGTAGAACCCTGGCTCAAAATCCGACTGGAAATTCGTACAATGCCGAGAAATGTGAAGGACAAGATAAAAAATGTATTAGGACTGTCCACCGAAGAAGGTCAAGGTCAAGGTGAAGGTCAGACATCATCGTCTAATAATGAGCTTCAGCCAGTTGAGGCTGCGAACAGAAAAAGTAAGATCTGTGGCCTATGCTCATACAAAAAACGGCGCATGACAAAATGTTATTGCTCAAAATGAATACAGCAATTTGTGGTGAATATAAACTTGTTTTTTGTGTACAATGTGCTTCAAAATAACTTTTTTTTATTTTACTAAGTAATAAGACTATTATAATTTATGTTTGCCAAAGAAGAAAAGGATATTTTTGTTATTTTTTTAAATTTTAAGTGTCTTCAATGTTCCTAAAAAGTCTAATATTTTATAAAATATGGTAAAAAATAAATATTTTGTTACTAAAGTATAGATATTTGGTTTTATTTTACTAAAATAATGTATATTTTACTTAATGAACTACGGAAACTACTAAACAAATACATACAATATATAAAATTATACGCCCTTAAACATTGTTCATCGAATCGACGAATGGTTAGGTTAAAAGGTGTATATTAGAAGGTTAGGTGTCTAGGGTTAAAAGAAACCAATAAAGTTTTATACATGTTCTGATCGACGGCACAGTATCTTTCCAATTTCATATATTTCATGCCCCTCCTTTCAAAATAAATACCAAAAAACGGCTGGGCGTTTTTATATTCACGTATTAATATATAAGATCCATACTTTTTGTTTCAAAAAGGAATTGGTACTGTACATAATTAATTGTTTTTGTACCTTGTTGAACAAAGTAAGACTTGTCATTCCATTCGAGGTGAAGTTTTTAAAAAATATATTAAAATAATTCTATTCAGACCAGCATTAAAAACTTGTAACTAACGTTTATTGCTTATTATTGGTATTACTGTTTGGCAGCTAAATATTGTGCCACTCTCATAAAACAACAACGAAGAGTTGGAGAATCTAGAAAGTTCCGGATTCATTCGGGTCTGCTATATAAAGCCTAAATTTTATTGTTTGAGATATAAGGCATTCAGAAAATATTTCTTATTGTTGGATGGATTTCGGAATTATATTGAATAAATAGAAGTAAAACAGTACAGTTTAAGTAGTTATATCCACAAGTAAATTGTAGTTGGTATAGCGAGATTAAATCAGGTAATGTTTGAGTTCGACGCGTATCGATACTTTCAATATTTTTATCAAGAACTAAGTGCAGTATTTTATGAAGTTTTTATATGTACCTGAGTTCTACCTATGATGTTAACTGACGATAATTAATAGGTAAAACACGATCTTTTGAACGATTTCTTAAATACAGGTTTAATGTCGATAAAAGATTGAGGATAATTACATTATTCATGATTAAATATATTGAGTAGCGGAGAACTATTCAAGTCTCTTTGGTTATTCAACAATTTGCCGGAATTTTTAGACTTAAATTCTAAGGAATCTAAAAGGTTCAATTTTCTCTCTTTATTTGTAGAATGTAAAAATTTTAAATTTTTCTTCAGTGTATGATTTTCTGATTTTTAGATGTGCGCACCCTTCATCGCTTTGACCGATATAGAAATTTGGACATCAGTCAAATGTTAATTCGTATTCTCCAGATTTATTTTGTTGATTAATTTAGGGTCTGTTATTTTTGAGCAAGTATCCTTGGCTATTGTTTGTTTAAAATACAACATTAGTTTCTAAAATAGTAGTTTAGGTGTACCGTCATTTTTATTTCACCATATAGGGTCAACCGGGGCTAATGTAAACGATATTTACAAAATTAATTTTAAGGGTGTATATCTATGATTGTAATGCATATATAATGTTTTATTTTTAGGGGGTAATTCTTTGTAGTAAATTGCACCTGTGCACCGAAAATTAACTCAAAAAATTAAATAAACAATGTTTACATTTCCCCAGCTCAAAACGTTTTTTCCCATTATATTGGGGTAATTGTAAACATATAAATTTGTTTGTATTTAATGATACAACTGTTTAGATGGGGTAATTCTAAACGACCAACAATTCAGGAACATAAGAGTTTCAAGGAACATCATTATTGAGATGTTTACGATTACCCCACGAGTATGACAAGAAGTGAAAAATACTAAATATTAAAAAAAATCTTATCAGTTTATAGAATTTTACGTTTAATAGAAATAAAAACTTCATTACATATGTTACGATTCATTAGAATAGAGGCTTCATTGTTTTGTATTCAAAGTCAAGTTCGTAGTAAACAATGTCAAAGCTTACATGAAAATTGATATGATTTCCAAGGTAACCTCGTGAGCAACAGGAAATAGAAAACAAAGACTTGTTCATTAAAATGACTTTTCAGCAGCCACCTGCACAAGCTTATCTTTCCGCTAAATTGTAATTTTTTTCAGATGTTATAAATACTTCCAAACATGTAAGCTTGGTCACTTCTCGTTCTAGAACAGTAGTCACCAAGTATATTTTAATCTTCAATTTATTTCAATGTTTAAACTTTCAGTTAAATAAAATAAATATTTTTTAAAAATTTTTAATGTTCGGCTATGACCTAACATTTGGCCCAGTCAGTAGGATTTTCGTACGTTTTTCGAACACGCAAACCCAAGATTACGCTCACGGAGAACGGTGGATTCCAGTCCTTTGACGAAAAGTAAACGTACAATCAAGAAACCGAATTGCTGACAACTCCAGGTAGAACACGGAACTGCCTCACTGCTTGGAACCAGACAATTCAAAAACAACTCCTGATAGAACACGGAACTCCCTCACTGTTGGGAACCAAAGAAAATGAACCACGTAAAAGCGTGAGTAACGAATCATCTAATTATTTTTGAATTTTTGAAACTGATATTTAATTTTGATATTATTGCAACAATTTTATTTTTATTGAAACATTTATATATATTTTTATATGTTGAAAACCAGAACGATTGTTCTATTTTAACAAATTATATTTAAGAATTTTATAACACTTAGAGATACACATTTTCGTCTCTAAATCCCAATTAAATATTCAAGTGAAATATTTTCAAATTTATTCAATTTCCCAATCTTAACAAATTCCAATTTCAATTTTATTCCCAATTTCAAAAAATGGCTGAAGCTCAAGAAGAAGCCTACAAACTTTCTGAGATTTTCTCAATCGTACCCGAATTCGAGGGAGATCAAATCTTTCTCGGTACATTTTTAAATGCTTGCGATTGTGCACATAATATGGCAATCGGTGATCAAATATTCTTGCTAACGATTCACATAAAAAATAAATTAAAAGGTAGAGCAGCACAATTAATTAGCTCGCGAAAGCCTTCAACTTACCCCGAAATAAAAACCCTTTTAAGTCTTCATTTCGGAGACTCCCGTGACTTACCGTCCCTAATCCAAGATCTCCAAAGATCGAAACAACTTCCAAATGAATCACCATTAACTTTCTTTAATAGACTACAAGTCTTAAACGGGAAAATGCACGCAAACATACAAAAATCTGCAAATTTAACTCCAGAGCAAAGAAATGCTCAATGCTCATTAATAGATACCATGACCCTAAACACATTATTAACAGGTCTAGAACCACGCCTCGGGCAGATCGTTCGAGCAGGCAACCCCAAAGACCTACTAGAAGCAAACATTAGAATTAAAAGAAAGTTACAATTATCATATTTCGAAAATCATAAACGGCAAGACCCAATTCAAACAAAGAAACCAACTCCAATTTTAAAATGTAATTCTTGTGGCCGAAATGAACACACATCAAATCAGTGTCGTTCCAGACAACCTTATACACAAACTCAAAATACTTCTAACTACAATAGATTCCCACAGAATCAAACAAATCTCCAAAGACCACAATTTACACCTCAACAAAGACCACAATTTACACCTCAACAAAGACCTCAATTTAATTTACAACAAAGACCTCAAAATGATAGGCAACAACGTACAGGTCAATTTCAGAACAGCCCCCCCGTGATTCAAAAGAATCCCGCCTATAATCAACCCAGAGCGCATCATTTAAATGAAAATGAATATTCCGATTAATATAATTATGAAAACTTTAATGACTTTAACGCTGAAAATAATTATTATCCTGATGATAATCAATATTCAACTTTCTATTCAAATCCAGACGAATATCCAAATGAAAATTTCCAAAATGAAAATTTGTCAAATGAAAATTACCAAAGTGATAATTTCCAAAACGAAAATTATCCTGAAAATTTTCAAGAAACTCCTCTCCAAGACCATCCCCCAGACACAGACCAATTACAAGAACAAATTCAGCATTTGTCTTTAACCGACAATGTACATCAAAACCAATTCCCAGAACAAACTTTTATGTAAACACACTTTTGACTGGAAGCTGTAAAAATTTATATTACATCTACGAACTCACTAAAACTTTCAAAATCCTAATTGATACTGGTGCAGGTATCTCAATTTTTAAAAGAAAAACTGTCCAAAATTACCCCAAATTTCCAGAAAATAAATCAGTTCAAGGTATAACGAAAGAAAAAGTTTTAATTACAGAGTCAACTCTTGTCCCTTTCGCTCCAAACGATTCTCATAAAGTGTACATTCATGATTTAGACATTGAATTCGACGGAATTCTAGGAACAGACTCTTTAGAACACTACGACTGTGTTGTCGACTTAAAATCAAGGAAATTAATAACATTTTCAAAACAGTACCCCTATTCAAGGCCCTTAATTTCGAAGAACATTCCACTGAAAATTTCAATTCAATTCAAACCCCTCTTCTAAAGGAAAATCAAATTCAAATGCCCATTCAAAATACAATAAATTCTAAGACACCTATTTCAAATAAAGTATCTATTGAAGGTAGAACTGAAAAAATATCCAAATTAAAATGTAACCTTTCAAATACTGAAGCGATACTTCACGCTCAAGAAAAAGAAAAAGTTAGACTCCCAAATGCATTAGTAAAAGTAAATCAAAAAGGTGAATTTCTAACCACTATCATTAATCCCAACGAAATTCCCAAAATTATTGATTTTTCTGATATTTCGATTGAACCTGTGGATAACTCAACCGATTTTCAAATTTTAAATTTAAATTCTGATTTATATGAACCCTCACAAATAGACAGAAACTATATGATTCAACAACAACTCCGTTTAGACCACCTTAATGAAGAAGAACGAGAATTAATAACCGAACTATGTTTAGAATTTGCTGATATATTTTATCTAGAAGGTGATAAACTAACTTTTACCAACGAAATAAAACATTCCATTCAAACAAATAATGCCAAACCAGTCTATACCAAATCATATAAATATCCCCAAATTCATCGTCAAAAAGTCAAAACTCAAATATCCAAAATGTTAAATCAAGGTATAATTCAACATTCAACCTCTCCATGGTCATCTCCAGTTTGGGTTGTACCAAAGAAATTAGACGCTTCCGATAAACAAAAATGGCGCATCGTTATTGATTACAGAAAACTCAATGAATTAACCGTTGATGATAAATACCCACTTCCAAATATTTCTGACCTCTTAGAACAGTTAGGCAAATGCCAATATTTTTCAACATTAGATCTTGCGTCAGGCTTTCACCAAATTGAGATTGATAAAAATGATATTCAAAAAACTGCTTTTTCGGTAGAAAATGGTCATTACGAGTTTATTCGTATGCCATTCGGACTCAAAAATGCCCCATCCACATTTCAAAGAGTTATGGATAACATCTTATTAGGTATCCAAAATGAACGAGCTCTTGTTTATATGGACGATATAATAGTTTATTCCCCTACAATTCATGATCACATTTCTCGACTTAAAGAAGTTTTCAAAAGGCTCAGGAATTCAAATTTTAAAATACAACCTGACAAGTGTGAATTTCTAAGACAAGAAGTAGCATATCTCAGACATATAGTTAGTCCTGAAGGTGTTAAACCTAATCCTAAAAAAGTCGAATGCATTCTTAATTTTCCAGAACCCAAAAATCCTAAAGAAGTAAAATCTTTTCTTGGCTTAACAGGATATTATCGCCGCTTTATCCCAAATTTCGCAAAAATTGCTAAACCTCTTACTAGACTTCTGCAAAAGAATGTCAACTTTCTATTCGATAATGATTGTAAAAATTCGTTTAAACAACTCAAAGAAATTCTAACAACTGAACCCATTCTGAGATACCCAAATTATGATGAAGAGTTTATTTTAACCACTGATGCTAGTTCATTCGCTATTGGTGCAGTACTCTCACAAGGACCCATAAGGAAGGATCTTCCTATCGCGTATGCTTCTCGGAACCTATGTTCAGCAGAAACCAAATATTCCACAATTGAGAGAGAACTCCTTGCCATTGTGTGGGCAGTCAAGACATTTCGAGGTCAAATTTTTGGCAGACGTTTTGTAATTTGGACCGATCACCGCCCGTTAACCTGGTTATTTTCAATAAAAGACCCTGGCAGCAGACTTGCCAGATGGCGTTTAAAATTAGAGGAATATAATTACAAACCTGGAAAGCAAAATAAGAACGCAGATGCATTATCCCGCATCAGAATAAATCACTTTCAAGATTGTATAAACCTACATTTCAAAATTCATGCTTCAAATGAAGATGAAGACTCAATTCCCGAAAATCCTGATATTCAAAATTTTGACGACGAAGAAAAAAATGATTTCTGAATTTAATAGATTCGCAGAACTATATAAAACAAAATCTTGATAGACTATTCCAAAATTGAAACTTCAAACTCACAACTCCTAGACAAAACCCATAAACCCATCATAACTTTCTTCTGGCAAAATAAGCTAACCGAACTACATGATAAAATAATCGATGACTTTTTTGAAATAAATCCTGACTTCAATGCAGACAGAATTAATATACTTTCAAGTAAATCTTTAAAAGATAGAAAATACTTCATAATTCCCATACCCTTCGACCCAGAAAAAGTAGCTCCGCACTTATTTTATATATTATATGGATGCCAAAATTACTTTGAACCTTCACAAACTTATTATGTTGAAAATAATGTTGAACTTCCAACCCTAGAAATACTTTCATATATCTTTGCTGACAAAGATATAAAATTTAAAATCTGTCAAAATCTTATTACTACCCCAAATGAAGACCAAATTCCAATTATCTTAGAACAGTATCACTATGGAAAAATTAATCTCCATAGAGGAATTAATGAAACAATTAGAAGAATAAAAGAAAAATACAATTGGCCCGGTTTAGTTAAAACCGTAGAAAAATACATTAACTCGTGTGAAATATGTCAAAAAGTAAAATTTTGTCGCAAAAATTTAAGTGCTCCTTTCATTGTTACTGAAACTCCTAAAACCCCATTTGAAAGAATCATAATAGATATTTTTTAATACCCCGAAAAGAACTATGCTTTAACCATCAGAGATGAGTTAACAAAATTCACCCAAGCTTACCCCCTTTCAGATAAAAAGGCTTCATCAGTTATAAATACACTTTTAGTCTTTTTTCAACATTACGGCACTCCCCTCGGATACACTCTGATTATGGAAAAGAATTTGATAACACACTCATGAAAGACTTATGCGAACTTTACAATATTAAATTAACTTTCTCCAGTGTCAACCACCCTGAATCCAACGGATCGATAGAACGTTTTCACGCTACTTTATCAGAAATGATAAGAGCAAACACCGCAGAAAATCCCAATGAACATCCTTTCAATGTACTTCCATATGCGGTTATTTGTTATAATAACACAAGAAATTAAACTCACGGTTTCACCCCGTACGAGTTAATATTTGGCCATACAGCAGGTAGACCACCTGAAACACTCTACAATCAGAAAGAACTGATTTCAAAATATATACGCGACTTAAATAACAAAATGGAACATTATTATAAAATTGCAAGGGCAAAAACAGATCTTCACAAACAAAAATCAAAAACGCGATTTGATAAAAATGTAAATCAAAATCAACCAGAATATAAAATAGGAGATAAAGTCTATGTAAAGGAAAGTCAAATAAAAAGTAAAGCAGAAAATAACTTTAACGGCCCATCTGAAATAAAAGAAATTTTCCAAAATTCAGCTAAACTAATAAATCTTGCAACAAATCAAATTACTAAAGTAAATTTTGATAGGCTAAAGCCGTATTCTGATTAGAGTTTTCTTTCTTTACAGAATCCTCGCATTTCTCGGATTATGCGAAATTGCAAACTCCCAATATTCCTTAAATCCAGTGAACAACACAATAGGGATTTATTTTCAAGAAGGAGGAAATATGAAAATTTCAAATACTAAGTGGACGCTCCTTGTTTATAAAGAACTTAATTCAATCAAATCTGCCATAGACAATAATGACAATATTTTAGATCATATGTTAGATGTTCTTAGTGAAGAAACTAATCGTATGATGGTTTTCAAAACAGAAATTGTGACACACGTAAGTCTTCTTAGGCAAATTTCAAAAAATGTTAATGAAAAATATAGAGATATTTTCGCAGACACTAGAAGCTATATTTCAAGTAGACGCAAACGCGGTATATTAAACGGCTTAGGAACTATATGGAAAACCATCTCAGGCAACCTTGACGCTTCTGATGGCGAATATTTTAATAATTGTATAAATAAAATCAGTCAGGATGAACATCAGACTGAAAATCTATTAAAAAATCAAATCTGCGTAACAACTTCAGTAATAAAGAATTTTAATTCAACTATTCTAAAACTTCAAGTAGATGAAGAAACATTTAATAACGATATTGTTGAAATTCAAAAATCAATTTCAGATCTCACTGATGATCTCGCATTTTACCAGGCTCAAATTAGAACCTTAGAAATATGCGAATCTGTTATGGCAAGCTATGTTTTTATAGAGGAAACTCTAGACGATGTCTTAAATTCAATTTCCTTTGCTAATCTAAAAGTATTACACAGTTCTATAATTACCCCGAGCGATTTGATGAAATCGATTCAGACAATCCAAGAATCTTTGCAAAAGAACGATTCCCATATATACTTCCACTGTTGCAGAATATGTTGATATCATTGAATTACAAGCTTTTCAAATAGATTCGAAAATAATATTTGTCCTAAAAATCCGTTTAGTTGACCCAGAAAATTATATTCTCTATCGTCTATACCCCTTACCGATATTAGACAATCATACTGGATTTAATCATTTAATTCCAATAAATCATAAATTCATCGCTAGAAATGATGATTCATTGCTCTACGTAACTATGGATTCATTACAAAATTGTAAAGACATAGATAGAAGAACAAAAATATGATCAGACATTTTACCCTATCCTATTGATAGTGAAGCTTTATGTGAAGCTCAATTCTTCAAACCAATCAGCAGCCTTCCGAAAACATGTGAAACGGTCGTAATCTACGCAAAAGAATATAACATTCAAGAACTTTCCACAAACTACTGGTTAGTTTCAGTATCAGACCCGTTACCTGTGACTATTACATGCGAAAGTAGAAACATCGTTACGAAAATAATGCCGACAAACTTCATACTAAAGCTCCAACCTCAATGCAGTGCTTTCATAGGCTCAACCCGAGTCCTCGCAAAAAGGATAATTGATACTTATCAAAATATTTCATATAAAATTCATCCAGTAAACGTACCATACAGTTGCTGTGAGAACATGCCTCCAAATGTTCATTTCCCAAATTTGAAGCCCTTAAAATTGAACAAATTAAATACCGAAGACCTCAGTATAGCAGAACACAAATTATCGCAATATTCTGACCAACTAGATGATTTGATAAATCAACCATACGTAACCAAAAGTCTATCCTGGTTCACAATTTTGACATTATTAGTAATAATTTGTCTAATCATTTTATATGTCTACTGCAAATGCCGAAGACGAAGAAGACGAGCCCTTATAGCCATCCAAAGTTCCGGTGATGACCCTCCGATTCCACCAACCTTTTCACCAGGCCTATTTCAAAGACGCCTCAGACGCCTCGTTCCAAGACGACGCGAAAGCATCCACCTGGGAGAACCAATCGAAGAAGACGTCCAATTAAAAGACATTTCGTGAAAGAAACATGTATGTAAAAAATTTATTTTTGTTAAACATTATATAATTTTGAATTTTATATTTTCAAGTTATTGTAATCATAATTTTAATTTTTCAAAATATTCATATTGCAATATACTTCGTGGGTTCAATTTAAAAATTATAACAACTAGTATTCACTGTCACTTTTCTAGAACTTTATTTACATTCAAACATCTGATTCAAATACAATAACAATCCCATATAAGCTAGTCGACGCGGTATCACTGAACTGCGATCGTGGCGTGCTTCTTTTATAATCCCCGTGGAATTCTCCAGTAGAAAATAATCCTCGCTCCTTCCGCTGCCGAGTCTTTTCGAGAATCGTATTTTTTATCGTAAAGCGTTTGTTGTCGTGTTGAAAGGACACAGGGTCGGCTTTGGGAAAATTTCGTAACACTGCCCCCCCCTTAATTCTGATCGTCCCGATCAGAAACATCCTCTCCATGGTAGGGAGCTAGTCGATCTAAATGAACCACCTTCAATTTAGCCTTGGGGTTTCGACGGATCCGGTAGACGACGTCATTAAGCCTCTTGACCACCTCGTATGGACCATCCCAGGCGGGTGTAAGCTTTGGGGATTTACCCTTGCTCCGTTGGGGGTTGTACAACCAGACTTTGTCCCTCTCCTGGAACCCGACTGAATTGGCCTTGAGGTCGTATCGCGTCTTCATCCGGTCACTGGTGGCCAACATCTGCGTTCGGGCTAATTCGTGTATTGCCAGCAGGTTATGTCGGAGCTGGTCGGCATAGTCGTCGATGTCTTGGGGAGGTTCTTCGGGGGAGCCAAATGCCAAGTCGCATGGTAATCGCAGCTCCTTTCCGAATAGGACCCTGGCTGGGGTCAGGCCTGTACTATTATGTACAGCAGAGCGATATGACAACAGGAATAGGGGAATATGCTCATCCCAATCACGCTGGTTATTGCTGACGACCTTGGATAGGTGTTGTTCCAAGGTCCTGTTGAATCTTTCCACCATTCCGTCTGACTGTGGGTGTAATGGTGTTGTTCTCGTTTTCCTGATCCCCAACATCGTGCAGACCTTCTGGAATACATTCGATTCGAAGTTACGCCCCTGGTCTGAATGTAATTCGATCGGGACGCCAAACCGGCTGAATAGTTGTTCTACTAGCACCGTCGCTACCGTGGTTGCCTCTTGGTTGGGTATCGCATATGCCTCAGGCCATTTGCTGAAGTAATCCATTGCGACCAGAATGTATTTGTTCCCCCTCTCAGACTCGGGAAACGGACCGGCGACATCGATGGCGATTCTCTCAAATGGGACGCCCACATTGTACTGCTGCATTCTGCCCTTGGTCCGGGTCTTCGGGCCCTTACTGGCGGCACATGTGGCACATTTGCGGCACCAAGTTCTGACGTCTTCGAAGTAATTCACCCAGTAGTACCGCTGGCGAACTTTGTCTAGGGTTTTATTCATGCCCAGGTGGCCTCCGGTAATTCCATCATGTACTTCGGTCAGGATGGCTGGTACCTTTTTCTTCGGAACTACCAGTTGGGACTTGGTTTCTCGTCCATCAGCGCTTTCCCAAACTCGCTTGAGCATTCCATTGTCCACTCGTAGAGAGTCCCACTGAGCCCATAACGATTTCAGCACGCCGGAGTATCTAGCTACCTCGTCCCATCGTGGCCTGGGTGCCCCTCTCATTTTGAGTGACAAGATTGGTTCGATGTCTGGATCAGCCATTTGGTCCTGGATGCACTGTTCCGTTGTCCAGTCTTCATTGGCCTGCACTCGAATCTGCCTGATGGAGATACCCTCTCGCTGTTCCGTCTTCAGACAATGCTTGCATTCCGCTCTACAGGGTCTTCTGGATAGGGCATCGGCATTATTGTGCAACCGGCCGGCACGGTGTTCCACCTTGAAGTCGTATTGCTGTAATTTCTCCATCCATCTGGCCAGTTGTCCTTCCGGTGTCTTCATGTCCAGCAGCCATTTGAGTGCGGCATGATCTGTTCGGATTAAGAAATGGCGACCATACAGGTATTTATGGAAATGGTCCACAGCCCTTATTATTGCAAGAAGTTCTTTTCTGGTGACGCAATAATTTCTTTCTGGCTTCGAGAATCCACGGCTGTAGTACTCGATCACCCTCTCTTCACCATCTTGCACCTGGGATAGGACGGCCCCCAAACCTGTGTTGCTGGCGTCGGTGTCTAAGATGAACTTGCCGGACTGTGTAGGAAAGGCTAGGATTGGGCTGGAACATAGTGCTGCCTTCAGTCGCCTGAATGATGTTTCGCAATCCTGATTCCAATGGAAGGTCTCTTTATCAGTGGTCTGCCGATGTAGAGGGGCGGCGATGGTGGCAAATCCCTCAACAAAACGCCGGTAGTATGAACATAGGCCCAAGAAGCTTCGGAGTTCATGTTTGTCTCTTGGAACTGGCCAATCGCGGATGGCTTCTATCTTGTCTTCGTTGGTGCGGATTCCTGACTCGGACACTACGTGGCCCAAAAACTCTACTTCTTTTTGAAACAAGGAACACTTCTTCGGATTGAGTCTCAGGTTGGCATTATTAATTCTGGAGAATACTTCGCCCAGGTTCTTCAGATGGTCGTCGAATGTCTGGCCCATAACTAGAATGTCGTCGAGGTATACTAAGCACGTCCTCCATGTTAACCCGCTCAGTACATACTTCATTAGCCTATCAAATGTAGCGGGTGCATTACATAACCCAAAGGGCATGACCGTGAACTGAAACAGCCCTTTACTGGTGGAGAACGCTGTCTTCTCTCTGTCGTTTGCGTGCAGACCAACCTGCCAATATCCACTTTTTAGGTCTAGTGTGGAGAACCAACGGGAGCCTGCTAGTGTGGTCAAAGTGTCATCGATTCGGGGTAGTGGATAGCTGTCTTTCTTCGTGACGTCATTGAGCTTTCTGTAATCCACGCAAAATCGGGTGGTTCCATCCTTCTTTTTAACTAGCACGACGGGAGCAGACCATGGACTGATGGATGGCTCAATAACTCCATTTTGTAACATGGACTCGATGTTTTCCTCGACTGCCTGTTGTTGCCCCAATGGTAGTCGTCTAGGTGGTATTCTGATGGGCTGAGCCTTTCCGGTATCTATTCGATGCTGGATGATGTTGGTGCGACCGGTGGTTCCATTTTTACTGTTAAAAATTTGCCAGTGTTTTGTGATAAATTGCTTGGCTTTTTTCTGGTTCTCTGGTGTCAAGTGTGTTAAGTGGTCAGCAAACTGTTGTAGCAACTCTTTATCGGGCCCTGTCTCCTTCACCGCCGTCTGGTACTCTTCTTCGCAATTGATGATGGTCTCTACTGGCTCGAAACAAGCTATCTCTTGACCATTGGTAATTCTGATGTCGTTGTTGGACAAATTCAGGACTCTGATTGGTATATCTCGTCCGGTTTTAACTATAGCCCGTCCAACTAAGTAGTCATGAGCTGAGTGTACGGGCTCCACCATTCCAACGCAGCTCCCAGGATTGCTGTCTAGCTGCCCATGAATAATCTGTTCCGTTCGACCGGGAATTCTAGCTGAAGACTTTGCCACAATTTTTATGGGCGTGAATGATGTGTTGACGGGCCGTGTCAATACAAATTCCTCATTCAGGAACCGAAGAACATTATCTCGGGTCGAACATAAATCCATGCTGGCTAATTAGGTCCATTCCCAAAATAAAATCGTCCTCAATATTCGCTACCAGGACCCTATGCCGGATCATGTTGTCCCCTATCTGTAGCACGACATCTGCCTCACCCTGTATTGACATGGACTCGCCGGTGACTGTTCTGAGCTGGATGTTATTGGTAACTGGCCGAATTTCTGATGCTCTCAAAACCCTGGACTTGGCAATGGACACAGCGGCGCCGGTATCGATGGTGATGGTAACTGCTCGCCCGTTGATGGTGCCTCTGATGACTAGGCTGCCGCTATCTTTGCAGAATCCCCGGATGGAAACTGTCCTGGGGGCTGGTGGATGGTGAGTCAGCATTCGCCCCCTTATGCTGACTGGTTGGAGTTTCCCTGGTTGGTAAGGTCGGTTTGTTGGCTACCCCTGGTTGGTGATCGTTCCGGTAGCCTTACTCGGCAGTCACGTTGGAAGTGCCCTGTCCGTCCGCAGCGGTAACATGCCCCTCTGGTGCCAGTTCTTTGTGACCGGTCTAATAATTTGTTCAGACCAGCCAGCAGCGCATGAAATTGTGACTCTGACTCTTCCTGGTTGAAGGAAACTGCTCGGACCCTCGGCTTGGACATGTTCATGACGGCCTCTACTTCCAAAGCCCGAAGTAGAGCTTCACTACTTTTCTTGACGCCACTCAGTCTTAAATTTCTTTGTACTTCCACATCTCTGATGCCGTTTATGAAACTCTGTGTGGCCAACTGGTCTTTCGTTTCCTCTGGCAGGTCTGGGTAGGACAAGTGAACTAACCGTCTAATTTCTGCTTCGAATTCTTGGAGGCTTTCACCGGATTTTTGGGTTTTTCCACTCAGTTGGACTTGGTATACCTGGCTCAAGGATTGATTTTCGTAACGTTTGTCTAGGATAGCGATGATCTTGTCGAAATTGCCTTGTTCATCGACTGGAATGCTCTGGAGGAGTTCTAGGGCCGGACCTCTTAAGGAAATTACCAGAGATGTGGATTTTTCATGATTATCCCATCCATTAGCTGTAGCCACGGCCTCAAATTGCCGTTTATACATGGGCCAAGATGAACTGCCGTCGAATGTGGGTGGTTTACTAAAGGAACCTTTGGTACTCACGGTGTTCTGGTATTTTCCTCGCTCTAAGTCCTGTTGCATTTTTTAATTTCTGTTTCTAGTTTATTTTGGATGGCACAGATTTTATCTTGTACTTCAGTGTGTACTGTTTGCTTGATGGAACTGATTTCAAATTTTACCTGGCTTTGGATGGAATCAAGATCATCTACTTTTGTTTCAAGAGTATCCACGGTATTTTTTATGGTCTTAATGTCATCATTTATCTCTTTTATATCTGACTCAACTATTTGCATTCTTTCATTAACTGTTTCATTAACTTGTCCTACTATTTGCATTAATTGTTCGAATTGCAGTTGTCTTTTCTGTTCAGTTTCGTGTCAATTTAATTCAATTTGATCTTGTTTTTGTTCAAATTTCGAGAACAATCCCTCAATTAAATTATGTTGTTCACTTTTCATCGTGGAAACCAGATTTTGTTGTTTTTCTTCCATCGTGGAAACAAGATTTTGTTGTTTTTCATCGATATTAGTGACAAGATTTCCTAATTCAACTTTAAGTTTATCATCAAAAGATTTCACTAACCTTTGTTGAATTTCTTCTTGATGTTGTTTCTCCTCCTTGTCACGTTTTTCTAGAATCTGTGCTATTTTTTCGTCTAGTCCCTCTGTAACCTGTTTGATAATTTTTCTGGTAGTTTCGTCGGTTTTTTCCATACTTCGAGTTTCCATAACTGCACTAATCCTTTACTTCTGACACCAAATTGCAATATACTTCGTGGGTTCAATTTAAAAATTATAACAACTAGTATTCACTGTCACTTTTCTAGAACTTTATTTACATTCAAACATCTGATTCAAATACAATAACAATCCCATATAAGCTAGTCGACGCGGTATCACTGAACTGCGATCGTGGCGTGCTTCTTTTATAATCCCCGTGGAATTCTCCAGTAGAAAATAATCATCGCTCCTTCCGCTGCCGAGTCTTTTCGAGAATCGTATTTTTTATCGTAAAGCGTTTGTTGTCGTGCTGAAAGGACACATGGTCGGCTTTGGGAAAATTTCGTAACAATATGCATTTTATATTTAATCAATTGCTTATTTTATTCAATATTATAATTTTCAACTGCAAAGCTAACATTTCCCTATCATAATTACAAATTCAATTAATCAGCAGTTTACGCACTATTTTAAAACTTGACGTATAAGCGTCATCTTTTTTATATGAAAGGGACGTGTTACGATTCACCTATGGCTCGAACTATTGAGAGATTACTGTGGAAACCTGTTTCGTCGGCATTAAAAATAGATCTCCCATTATCATCACCAATAAACCCTTTTGCCGTAACCAGCTTCTGTAGTATGTAGTAAAAATCATATACGACGAAAGGATCCCTAGAGTCTTTTCTCATTTTCTGAAGATGTTCGGGTTCCTTGAAAGATAACTTCGGATGACGTTTCATAAAACTCATGTACCAATCATAGCCAGGTGTATTGTTTTTAAATGGTGTTTTTTGATGTCACGTACTGCCCAACCAGACTGCAAAGTTCATTTCGGTCACAATGCCAGCCCATCTGAGAACGAGCTCTTAAACAACTTTCAATTGCAGTCTCCATATTTTTGGACAACACACAATGACAACCCCCATTGCAGTAATTCGCCACTTTATAGTAGTAGTTTGGGCTTGCCTATATGTGCTTTTACCAATCAGAACATCATTAATTAAATCAAGTTCCGAGTATCTTTCGAGAACTGGTCCCTTTTTACGTAATTCTGAACCATTTTAGCTGAAAAGAGCAAAAATATGTATAAGTTCACAATTACCTCAATATTGTGTTTACATTTGCCCTGTTTCGTAAAAATCGGGGGTAAATGTAAACACCGATATTATAGCCTAATTCAACTTAAGCTATATCTTCCACACACTCCTATTTACTGTAAATACTTATAAAATCCAAATCAGAATTTTAAAATCATCTTAACTGTTATTTCCACTTTATAAATGAAGATTCGATGGTCACTGTTCCAGAACGAGAATGAAAAATAATGACAATATTTCCTCCACAAACAATTAGAGTTCCACAGGTTGATTTATTTTTGCGTTACTGTACAGAAAACGTTCGAGAGCGTCTCACAACAATACCAACCAATTATGTTACCCGCCAAATTTTAAAATAAATGATGAGTTTACAATTACCCCATGTTTACTATTACCCTAACTGACCCAACTAGTCGATGAACATAAAAATGTTGATCAAATAATTTCAGACATACTAAAAGTGGGTTAAGTTCCAGTGAGAGATGACTCATGAAAAATTAAAACTAGTCAGGGGGTGCAGTGTATCAGATCGCCAGCTTAAGGCCAAAGCCAGCGGGTTGGGAGGGAGTGCTCCACTTGGTATTAGGATCTAACAACTTTTTCATAAAAATATATATTTTATCCTATATATTTCTTATATACTGGAAATACATGAATAGAAAAATAACTTTTGCAGTCCTACCATTTCATCCATTTAAATATATATTTATATATTTTATGACATATGATATAACATTCCACCATATTCAGTTTTTCTTTCTTTACAATATTCCATTTTATCACGAAAACTTGTCAATATCGACTGTCAGTTCAGTACTACTAATAGAATTACTCTCAAATGAGGAAACGTCAAAGTGAAAACATTCTTTTTCATGGCTACCTACGTTAAAAGTGAAAATAAGAGAGAAAAGCATCCATAACTCCGTTATTTTTATGAACAACTATATCGAGTATTATATCGTTGAAAAGCTATAAAAATGTCCGATTTTTTGAGGTCATAGCCAACTATGGTTTCCATTCAGAAAAAGATAAGTTTATGTCATATCTCGAAAACGAGAGCTGTCACGCAAACGAGGATATGACAATCATATTCGGGATACAATTCCCTTCAATTTTAATATTTACACTTTTTTTATAAAATCAAAAACAAAGGAGCTAGAGGAATTTGACTAAATCGACAGAATTTCGTTTTTTAAAAATATCTACTAAGCCATGACTTTTTACAAAAGTCCGAAAGTGTCATTAAATTGGGCCAGTAAAACTGCAAATCTTTCCCAATTTAACCATTGCTCTATCTCCGCTAGTTTCCGAGATCCCCATACTGATCATAAAAAAAACTCACCCTGTATATATATATATATATATATATATATATATATATATTTGTTTGTTTTTAAGTTTTCGTGGGCACTAAATGTTTTAGGTGGTTTCCGGGAATTCATCCGCGTAGTTGATAACTGATCCCTGCCGGGATCGATGGTGAAATGACGACGTTTCGGCAGAATCACATCTGCCCTCTTCAGGTCGGTTCGCATAATTCTTGTAGCCTTCTGCTTTCGCTTCTAGTTACTCGAAATATATATATATATATATATATATATATATATATATACAGGGTGTAAATAGTTTGACTGCATATATTTTAGGTGCAGATAGTACCCACCAAACCAAAAAAAAAAAAATTTATAACACTATGGTCTAAAGACCTTAATAAGCAAGACAATTTGAAATACATGTTAAGTAAATTATTGTCAATGTGGCAACGTCACGCTAAAAATGAGATTTGCTTGTAGCGTGAATAATAAAGAAATGAGTCACCACAAAAAAATGAACACCTGTTATTTTTTGTATTAAATAATTTCATAGTTTCGAGTGCCGGTAGATTTATTTAGGTACATAAAATTTTATGAAATATTATTTTCAAAAATGTACCATTTTAATATCTATGTATTGAAATGAATATTTATATTTGGCGATTTATTTTATGCATCAAGTTGAAGAAGGGAGGATACAAAGTTGTTTACATTATGATACAAAAATAATGCGATACAAACTATATAAAACATTTCTTATATGTAGTTCTTTTATGTGTTAAATTGTTCGAGAAATAATTGTTACTAAGAAATTAATATTACTTATCTTAGACAAATAAAAACTTTGACCTGCAGGATGTCATTATGATAGACCTCTGGCGAGCAAACGGATTATTTATAGTAAATATTCAAAATTTAAAATTCTTGTTATTACATTTGCTTTCCCCACAATTAATAGCATGTCAGGTCTTTACCTAATTGTATGATTGGCACTGTTTGTCACAAAATAATACACTCGAACTCACAATTCACAACAGGTTTTATTTATTTTTCCAATTTATATTTTAAAATGAAAATCAAATAACTTACGCTATGTCAAATGTCACGCAAAAATCACTTTCACTTTCTTAAAAGAACCGCGGAGCAATAAAGCATTCATAGCAGCGGCCAGCTGTAGTACTGAGTATATGCTATGTTGCCACATCTGATCGGAGAAACGTAGGGCAAATTATAACAGAATATTTAGAGTTTAAATAATAATTTTCTTTGTTAATACAGTTACTAAAGGTGTATACACTATTGAGTATTTACATATTTAGATTTACAATTTCTGAAAATGTTATAAAGCTTTTTGATTTGTTTGGACCTGAAGTATTGATCCTCAAAATCTTTGCACTCAAACCGTTTACACCCTGTATATATATATATATATATATATATATATATATATACATATACTCACTCTTGTAATGGCCAGGAGTCCACCTGCGTCTGCAAGTAAGCTTTAATTTCCTCGTAAAATTCTGGAACACCCCAAGACTTTGTTAATCCCAATATGGCATGCTTTGTAGCAGTATATACTGGCATGGGAGCATAACCCTGTGTACCAGCTGTGAATGAGATGTTTACAATTACAGCTTCGTGTCCTTGTTTACATTTTGGCAAATATTTGTCCATCCCTAAGAGAATTCCATGAACTGTACCATTCTGTAATTATTGACAACTTTTTTAAAATCCAAAACTCTTGAATTATGAAAAAATTAAATACTGTACATTTACTTCGTTTTGGTCATAAATCTTGGATCGTGGGTGAAAAATTCAACAACTGAACAGTGATAAACTTTAATAAAAAAAAACATAGCACTTGTCCTAATTAAGGCATTACCGAATCTCGTAAATATAAAAGTGTTTGAAATACTTGAGTTATGAATATATATATATATATATATATATATATATATTTAAATACATTTTTAATAACATAAAAACCGACTTCAAAAAAAATTAACTAAAAAGTATGAAATAATTTTTGCAACAATTAAATACTTTTTATGAAGTCGATACAAAGAGAAAGTGAAACTAATTTGGGAAGTACATTGATAGTTGTACTTCTCAACTTATCTGTTGAAATTGGCACCGACTTCAGAAAAAATATTTAATTGTTGTAGCAAATATTATTTCATGATTTTTAGTTAATTTTCTTTTGAAGTTGATTTTTGTTTTTCTTAAAAATGGCTTTATTTTACATATTTTAGTGATACAATGTCTTAATTGGATACAGTTAATTAACTTTTTCGATGTTGCCTAACATAAGGTATTTTGCTTCCATTTATTAGCTTGACCAACCGCGTTTACTATTGAATAGAATAAATTGTTTAGTAGATATATGTATTTGTATTAAAAAAAATGTGTATATCATTCCAACTTAGGTGGCTTACTATATTGTAGACGATCCGTGTACCATCATTCTTTGCGTTTATTAATTATAGTGACATTCACTTAATAGTCTCGCCTCCGTGGAATCTTATAAAAATTCGTTATACAGTTTTGATTGATATAACATAATACTACGTAGTTTTTAATTATAATTAACTATGTCTATTAACAATTTGAGTTGTTATTAAAAATTAAGGTACGTAACTTAAACAAAATGTATATTCTCTATAAAACCTAATACACAATTTGGAAAAGTGACATGAAGATCTATTATACAATTTTCAGTGATGTGGCAGAATAAGATGCATTTTATAATTCTGGTTACCCCTGTCTGATAAGATTTTATATATTATGAAAAATAGAGGAATTTTATTTTAAGCAAAATTCATATTGGCTGACAAACTTCGTATACAGTTGAAAAAGTGACATGTAACGATTACAGTATACGTTTCTGATAATGAAAATATTTTTTGAAGAATATTTTTGCTCTAGATAATATTCATAAGAATGTTTTCTGTTTGAACTCAATTTATGAAGACACACTGTATATAGAAACCAACTGAGAACCTCCACTTTGAAGTTTGATTAACTGACATTTATTTGGATTAATTTCCAAACAACTTTCAATTTATTACAATTTTTAATAACACAGCACAACTGGATGCAGTTTTCAACCCTAATAATACTTTGCTTGATTACAATTTGAGATAAAATAAAAAATAAAGTTACCTCACTTCTAAACAAAATTGATATAGTCTTCTAAATGTAATTTGTGGCATATTTTTGATTATTTTTATGTTTTCTTGGGAACAACACCACAATTAAAATAAAAAGCTGTATAATGAAAGAAAAAACTAAACGTTTCAAAATGGATTCTGACTTCGTTGTCAATGGCTTTATATGTATTGAAAAAACACAGCTTTTTATTTCAATTGTGGTGTTAGTCTAAAGAAAACATAAAAATAAAATTGACATATATTTTAAAACCTTGTATATAGTTGGAAAACTTACAGAAATACTTTTAATACAATTTTTAATGTAATGGCATAAGTAGATGCAGTTTTTAATTCTAACTAGGTATTTCTATTCGATAAAAATTTTAGACCTTAACAAAAATGAAGACACTAATTTGTATTCAAAAGTCCTCTTTGACGACAAACCTTGTCTACAGTTGAAAAAGTTACATGAAATACTGTTTACGTTTCACACCATGTAAATGAGTTTGTCAAGAATAACTATTTCTCTTAAAATTGTTAATAAAAAAAATCATTTCATTTATGAATACACACTGTATATACATATTAAATGATATTTATTTTCATTAATTCATCTTATTTATAATTTACCCCAAGTTCCGAACAGTTAATACCTACAACTCCATCAAAGTTTACTGTATAAAAATATCGTTAAAAGTTTTCCCCGATTTTTTAAAAAACGGTTCAAGCTTTGTTATTGAAAAACAATATGGGACAACTTCGGGATCCTCCGAAACTAATCCAATTCCTTTTTAATTAGGTATATGCCATGTTCTGAACAGAAAATTTTTCTGTATTTTTAATACCAAAGTTTACTGTATAAGAAAGTCGGAAAAAAGTTTTTTCCGATATTCTAGGAAACGGTACAAGCTATATTATTGAAAAAATATGGGACCACTTCGGGATATCCCGGATCTAATCCAATTTCTTTTTAATTTGTCCCATGTTTCTAATATTTTTTTTCATATTTTTAATATTGGCGCCTCCACCAAGGCATATAGTATATGAAAATAGTAAAAATGTTTTTCCCCATTTTCTAGGAAACGATACAAGTTATGTTATTGAAAAAAATATGGGACCAGTTCGGGATATCCCGGAACTAATCCATTTTCTTTTCAATTTGCCCCATGTTCCGAATAATTTTTTTTCCATATTTATAATATCCACCAAGGCATAGAATATAAGAGAATAGTTTTTCCCCATTTTCTAAGAAGAGGTACAAACTATGTTAATGAAAAAATATGAGACCACATCGCGATCCCCCGAACAGGATCTAATATAAACGGTCGAAATTCCCTGTTCCGTTTGTGAGTAATCGGTGAACAAATATAAGAATACAGATACAGACGAATTGATATCCTCCTTCTTGTTAAAGTCAGTTAAAAACAGGGAGTCCTCTTAAATCCTCAAGAACAGCTCCGATCGTAATATTTTTTGGGTAATACTTTGTTTTCTTCTATTGCATAAAATCTGAAATCTTGCAGAATAAGTATAGACTCTGGGGGTGGTTGCCTTCCACAGGGTGGAAATCGTTTTGCTTGAAATATCCCCAGAGGTCAACTTATATTTTTAACCATATAAAGTAGTATGAAGTTTTGTTACCCTCCCAATACTTTTTGAGTTATTTTTGGTAAATAATGTAGAAAGAATTTCTCAGAAATATATTTGAGATTTCGTCGTTAATTTTCAAGCCATCTGAATAATCCCAAACCTGTTTGGCAGAAAATTTGAACTGCTACAAGGTCATATGAATTAAGATACCCTCTCTGTTAAAATTTGCAAATGGGTTTATTCAGTCCTTTATATAGTTTGATTTGTAACATTCAAAAGTTAACTCCAACCAGTTATGCACCTTGCATGGAATGCTGGAACAGTTTCGATGGGATTCACTCCATGAAGTTTCAGTTCATTATTTGATTAACTCATTTTGTGAATTTGTATTGTTACTAAATTGTTCATGTTATAGTAGGAAATGTAATTCACATCGCTATGACGAAATTTGATTTTTCAAATGAAGAAAAATATGTTTGATAGTTTCTGAAAATAATATACGGAGAATTTTCTTAGAAAAGAATGAATAACAATAAATTATAAATTATAACTATGAAGGGAAGTCAACAATGCCGTAATACATGGTATAAGTTTTCCAAAATATCTAAAGATAAATAAGCGGGAGAACCATGCGTTTGTTTTAGAGTCATTGTAATAGTAAATAATTTTTAAGAGGATTGGAAGATCTGAAAAAAATAAAAATTGGAGAAGATATTACAAGTATATAACGGTAAAGACAAGTAACGAGGAATGAAATAAAAAAAACTATTTTGTAAAATCAGCAGGAGATGTTACAAGTTTAATAGCAATATGTAATAATACAAAACCCATAGAATAAACAAAGATTCAATTACAAATATAATTAAGTTATCAAAAGAAAAAGTAATTATATTGATGTGGAGAATTAATAGTCTAAGTAGATTTTTGGAGGAAAAAAATAGCATACCAGTAATCAAGGGTATCATTTGAGAACATCTTGTGTCAAAAATAAAATCGCTTGAATTTTTAAATAAAATTAATTATATTGATGTAGGGAAGAACAGAATTACTAAGCAGTTAATATTCAAAGAAGATTTTTTTAGAAGAATTTAAACAACAAGTAAACGAGGGCATCATTTGGGAACACCAAATGTCAAAACTATCATCGTTAATATAGACCAAAACCTAAGCCACAAACGTTTCGAATAATATTTAATTGAAAATAAAGTGATATAGATTATAAAATAAATTATAATTTGTGTTGATAATATTTTCTATTAGTTATACAAATGAAGTTCCCACTGTTAATTAAGTATTGAAATTATTAAATGAAATTTAATTTATTAGAAGTAATAATTATAATAAAATAGAAATAGATTTTTTTTAAATAGTGTGGGTGACAAACAAAATAAACTGAGATATAGTTTAAAGGTTTGGAATCAATTTTGTCGCGTACCAAAATTCATATAGATGTCCACATGTTAAAGGTTTTAGATCCAACTTGGCATTCTCAATGCGTTGCTACCGTGACAACACATTAAGAATGGCAACAAAATCTTGGCGAACCGTCTGTGGGTTTCAAACTCGATTCATAATAACGACCACAAATGTGTACACTTACTTTCAATGTCTTTATTTTTAACCAAAATAAACAAATAATTCACTGATTACAAAATAATGACTAATACTACAGCTGACTTCTGCTGTCGGTTCAATCGCGCAAATATAAACTCAGCCAACTAACTGCCCAACTTGTACGATCCTCTTCTTTTATAATTAGCTTGGAATATACTCGAATTTCGATGTCAGTTTCTTTGTTGTGGAAGAGTCTTTCAAAAATAGCCTCGAGGACCCTTTTTTTCTGAACCCTTCGAGATTTCGGGATAGCCATTGTTGCAATTTTAGTTATTTCAGCCGGCATATGTTTATGCTGTTTTTATGTTTTTATCGAATCGATTAATTTAGAAGGTTCCTTAATTTTTTCTCTTTGGCGGCGTAAATTGAACTATATAACAAGTACCTGGGTGACCGAGCTTCACTCGTAAATTCCAGGTTTTATCATAAACGTACATATATCCAAATAATCGGACATTTGTTATGTAAACTAATTTAAACTCCCCTAACATTACATTTTTTTCTTACATTTCTTATTTACATGGTGTTACTACAATTCAACTCCCCCCCCCCCTATATTTCAACCAACCTATATGTACAACTTCTTATGAAAAACCCATCCAAACATTTTTTTCTAACATTTTTTAAATCACTCTACACTTTCACTCGATTCCATATTCCAAACAACCCTGTATATACGACCGCTTTTGGCCATTCTACAAACACTTTTGTTTCCAAATTCTTTCATTTATATTGTAAAATTTTTGTAAACACTTTATATAACTATAATTCCGCTCCACCCTATATATGCAACATTTTACAGGCTACCTAATATAACATATTTTAAATCACACTGCATAATTATAATTTCACACCATCATATGTTTTAACTACCCTGTATATGAATTTGTTTATGGCCACCTATTGTAATTTTTTTGTACCACCATATATAACTATTATTCCAGTACACAATAGGGTAGCTATCCTATAGGTAAAACATTCTGTTAACATTTTTTTAGTGACCTGCATAACAATACTTTTACTCCGCCCTGTATGTCAGCTATCATTAATTTCCAACTGCTTATGGGGTACCTCACACAATTATTTTTTCTGGCAATATTGTAACCAACCTGCAGAGCAACTCTTATGGACCATATAAGATATTTTGTTAGACCCTGTATAATTATAATTTTACACCACCAATTCATATTATATGCATCAAACTAACATGCGAAATCACTAGATCTTACTCATCTAAAAATTGCCTACCATGCCAATTTTTTCACCTTGAAAACTTGAAATGTGTAGCTATAAAAATGTAATGCTAGGAAAATATGACGGAGGCAGCAAATAGTTACATGTTCGGAACATACAAACACAATATTATAATTCTAGTACATCCATATTGCAACTACCCTGTAAATGCAAATGCTAATAAGCTACCCTATAGGTATAACATTCTATTAACATTTTTTTAGCGACCCTGCATAAGAATACTTTTACTTCGTCCTGTATGTCAGCTATCATTAATTTCCAACTGCTTACGGGGTATGCGAAATCATGATATCTTACCCATTCAAAAATTACCTACCGTGCTAACTTTTTCACTTTGAAAACTTGAAATGTCTAGGTATAAATATATAATGCTAGGAAAATATGACGGAGGCATAAAATAGTTACATGTTCGGAACATACAAACACAATTTTCATTGAAAGAATGTTTAAAAAAATAGGTCACCAAATCACCCTGTATTAAAAGAATTTTTAAAACAGGAGTCACTCTTATTTAGGTTACCAAATTACCCTGTATTGAACGCCTTGAAATTACAAATAAGCCGCCTTGATTGTCACAAACTGTCAATAAATTTGTTAATAATTTAATTTCTCAGTAAAACGATTTTTCCCAAAGATGAGACTCTCACCAATCGATTTCTTTCCATCGAAACTTCGAAATGGGAAAGTTTCATCGAAATCGTTAGAGTCGTTTCCCAGAACTCAATATATATATATATATATATATATATATATATATCCGCGTAGTTGATAACTGATCCCAGCCGGGATAGATGGTAAAATGACGACGTTTCGGCAAAGTCACATCTGCCCTCTTCAGGTCGGTTCGCATAATTCTCGTAGCCTTCTGCTTTCGCTTCTATTTATTCGAATACTATAAGATTTTCTGAAGCGCGCGCGCTGTTATATAGACTATATAACATTTCATATCAACTTTTGTAACTTATTTATTCTTCACTACAACTTCACCAAATGAATTTATCTATATGTTATCTTTGATGATTGTTGACTCTCCTGCAATCGATATTTGACTCAAATAATTTGGTCAAAAAATAATATAACTCCATAAATGGAGAGGTTCCATAAGAAAGTCATTAAGTTAAACACTTTATCACACTACAATAAAGCCGAATATCGAGAACTTCGAATGCTTACCAAAAACTTATACTTTCCTCCTCCCCCCTCATCAAACGATATTCCACAGTATTGGAAAGTAATTAGTATCGTAATGAAATTTGAGACTGTAACTTAGAAGGTTTGAATTACAAAAAATAAAACATACAACAAAGTTGCAGGAATTTGTTAAAAATTTTATTCTAACTGGCTTCCACCGCTACGGATGCAAGAGCGACATCGTTTTCTGACTGTACAATCGTAGTCTTTAGTTGCATTTTATCCGGCATTGTTTCAAACGCAAAATATATTCTTTCTCTTAACTGCTGCTTGGTTCTATTTCCAAACGCTCGTATTGGAAGTGCTGGCTCTATAAGCTTGCCTCCAAGGTCCCCAGACTTGAGTCCCCTAGTTTGTATGGAGACAGGCCAAACAACCAAGGAGCAGCTAAGGGAAAGAATAAATGTTGCTTTTGAAACAATGCGGGATGAGATGCGACTCGAGACTACAACTGTAGCAGTCAGAAAAAGATGTCGGGCTTGCATCCGTAGCGGCGGAAGCCGGTTTGAACATAACTTATAAAAAAGTGTCGCAACTAGTTGTATGTTTTATTTTTTGTAGTTCTAACCTTGTAAGTTACAATCTCAAATTTTATTATGATACTAAATACTTCCCAATACTGTGTGCATTAGAAATTCACGATGTGCTTCTTATTTTTTTGTAATGTGATAAAGTGTTTCACTTAATTACTTTTTTATAGATCCTCGTCGTTTGTGGACTCATATCATTTTTTCACCCAGTTATCATAGATTAGATTAAGTTTATTTGGTGAAGCTACAGTGAAAAATCTAAAATTGCAAAAGTTGGTATGAAAAAAATTGGGAATAAAAAAAAATGAAAAAAAAAGAAAAACCGTAAGCTATCCAGATGTTATGTGGTTTACATAATATAGCACATGAGCTCACCTTGTACACAAAACCCAAAATATTTCCTCTCTATTTATAATTCAGAAAAATGTTTTGCATGATTATTTTTGCAACAAGGTAATACTTACTAAGTTTATTAAAATTTCTGTCTCCCATATAGAATCGTTTAGTACTCCAGCATTATTTATCAAGATGTCTACATTTTTGAAGACTCTGATCGTTTCCAAAAAAACGGCTAAAAAGTAGAATAATTAAAGATAATATTATTACTGTTGTAGCAATTGTTGTAGATTACCTTCAAATACCTGTATATTTTTCACATTAGTTTTTACAAATATAGCTTTGTTAGGGCCAAATTCCGTCGTGACTTTTTCCAGTGCTTTAATCCCAAATTCGGGATTTACATCCGCTAGTGTTACTCCCTAGAATAAAAATAATTTAAAAACAGTTAAAAAGGGAGAAAGCACAATGTCAACTAACAAATACTAGTCAAATTTATAAGAGTATTCAATAGCCATGATTACAATTGTAAGAAACGTTAGGACCTTAACTGATCTAACGGCAACCTCTTAATATTTTTATCGCATTAAAAAAAATCAATGCTCTGTTGGAATTGAATTGTATGTTTTGATCATCAACGCACTATAGTTTAATACATAACTTTATTGGGTGGGCTAATAATATTTAAACATATTCCTTATCTAGTAATGCCTTTACCTACAAATGTATTTATTAATTTAGATCAAGTAAAGATGATTTTATTAAACAAAATATACCTTTGCTCCATTTCTCAATAACTCCTTAGAGTAGTCTAGTCCTAGGCCAGAAGCCCCTCCCGTTACTATAGCAACTTTATTTTTAATATCGAAAACCATTTTAGAGAAGAATATAATGTTGCTTAGAATTTGTTTGTTACTGGCAACATTACCAACAGATTATTGAAAAATATGTTTAATGAACTTCGTATTATTTACTCAGTGATTAGATTAAAATTTACCTTGAAAGGTTATTATCTAAGTTATTTTCTGAATAGTATAAAAAATGTTTTAATTCGATAACATTAATCATAAACAATTAATAAAATAAAACATATTAATGAAATAGAGATTAAAATCGTGTTAATAGCAGTGTCTTTTTTTTGAAGATGTTCATGAGCCTCTTAGTATTTACGTAATATACAATTTGAAAACAACCTCAGACAATATTAATTTTAAACTAATTTAAAAAACATACTATAAATAAAAATCACGGAATTAGATTAACCTTAATAAATAGAGCCGTCATTGATTTCGCAATGTGAGAACCAAGTCTAAAAACGACAAGATATTGTAAACTATTATGAGTTTTCTGAAATAAACATTTATATCATTTTTTCAGTTTTATTTAAATTCCATATTTCACATTCAAACATAAGTACTGGCCTATATGTGGCTTTATATACACTAGCGGTCTCCCCGTGGTCGAAATTCGACCCTAATTCAAGAAAATTATGAGTTGAACATTATTGACGTTATTTTGTATGTATAAGAAATAGAGTTGAGGCGAAATTAGAAAAGTAGGCCAGGCCTTTGCTATCCCTATTACTTCATTTAGAGTACATTTATAGGAATAATTCACGAAATATTTTTTTATTTATTTATATAATTGTAGGATTATTTTTATATAAATATGTATATGCAACAGCGGCGGATTCTTTTTGTAACCTAAAAGTTTCCGTCATTTACACACAACCGATTTTAAAAATAGAGATGACAAACAACCCAAAGAAAACTCTAATATTTGCACAACACCTTCGGACCATTGTGAAAATTATATTATATTAATGACAGATAACAATTCAGATTTATAATCACCACAAAAAATTACAAATATTATTTTCTGCGAAAGTTAGTACTACTTGTCAATCAATACTGATCTGTAATTTACAAAACTAAATATTTTCCTATTGAACTACAGGCAACTCCAAAGATAGTAAAAGATGGTCATGACTTGGTCTGAAAGAGCGTTACCCAGCCACTGCCGTGTTAATGATTTGAAAACCAACTCAGCATATATAATTTCGCAGTGGTTTCTGTTGTCATGTGGAGCGTTTTGGATTTTAATATTTTGAACAATTAGGTTGTAAACTTTAAAGCCAGCAGTGTACGATTTGAAAGATAATATATATAAAAAAATATATTTTACTCTAGAATAAATGTACCTAACTTAACCTAATATATTCAAACAAATCTTTCAAATGTTTTTAACACTCAGAACTTTGCAGCAATGGGACCATGTAATGTAAAATTAATTGACTATAAGATACCCACATTGTCAGAAAACATTAATTTTCAGAATGATTTTCAATACAAAAAATTACTTACCAAGGTATTAACCCAAGATGATTTATGTTTTATGTGGAAAATATAAAGAAATAGGAATCACATACTGTTAATTAATAGAATTAATAGAATTTTTTTTCTGTAAATTGAAATTGAAACCTTGAAAATACGTTGAAATCTTGTCTCACTGAATTGAAAACTTTCAACTGAATCGCTACAAAATTAATGAAATGTCAAAATTTAAAACAAATTTCCGGCAGATGGCTAAGCATTCAGTGTTGTCAGATCTACCTATTTATCGAGAATTTGTGCATTAATTCACAATTTCCTGTAATCTTAGTTAAACTTATCTGAAAGTTACTCGACAAAAATTAAAAAGGACTCTAAATTAAAAGTATAAGGTTATAAGCGATTATTATGTATTATAATTTTTCGTTGGTTCTATTTCAATAGTATAACTATGTAGGATAACTTTAGCGAAGGGCCAAAACTTTTAGTTTTACATTTAATTTAGTTTGTCTTTCACATTGGAGTCAACCGATCTTATGATTTTCTTTCCAAACAATCTGGGGGCACTGTTTGGCATTGACAGTATGCGTGTAAATAATGATTTTTTAATTATTTTATTATTTAATTATTGAAACAATATTATAAATTAATTACAGAATTCTGCACTGAAGGTCGTCTGTAGTTACTAAACAAAACAAAAATAAAGCAAATCGGTTGAGTGACAGAGGAGAAAATGGTACCTAACCGTATTGTCTTGGCCTATTTATATATAGATTAACCTTTTTTATTATTTAGTTCAACCCATAATATTGTTTATTTTTGATTGATAATTGTGGCATCTCTGGTTTTTATTTTTTCTGAGTTCTTTGGGAAAACACCACATAAACTTGAAAGTTTGTATATTTCAAAAGTCCAAAGTTTTCAAGGTCTAAATCGGACCCCGTTTTCAATGGTATTACACAAAATGAACAACCAATTAAAAAATTAAAAAATTAAATGCAATGACAAGTATCGTAATCACAATTTGTCATTAATGTTTGACAATAAAACTGATGTGACTAAGGGAATTTACTGCAAATTTGAGATATATAGGGTAGAACAACATGTGAAATAACAAAACTCCTTTCATATTGGAAGAATTTGAAAGAGTTATCTTTAGAATTTCCTGTGGCATTCCTAGGTACGACTTTGTTATAAGATTCTGATCTTCCAGAGATTTCATTACCCTCATAAGGGAAAACCTAGGAAAAACCTTATGAACTATCCCGATGTAGGGTTTATGAATTTCTTCCTTGATTATTGGCAAGCAGGAAGTACTAGAGCAATCGCTTTCATTTTGTGTTGTGTTCTTCTTTGTGTAATATGGTTGAATTTTGAAATTGTATGTTATGACCAAGGTTCCAGGCATGTTCCAAATTTTTTACTTTTCGAATTGTCATTTTTATATAATTTTTGTGTTCGTTTATGCGAACATTTATGGGCCTAGAGGTTTCTCCAATAAAAAATTTGTTACATTCGCTTATAAAGCAATTTTTGAGTTTTGTATCGTTATTTGGTTTAGTTTTTATAAATGATTTCAGTGTATTTCAGTCTTTTGAAAAAACGGTTGTTATCAAAAGAAAATTTTGAACAAATATTACAAAAGAAAATAAACCTTTATTTGGTTTAGGTTTCCTAAGACATCAATCGTACCGATTACAATATTTTTGAAATTAGACGTTTAAAAGAAATGTAATCAAAATTGTACAATATTTTTATACGAGTTAGATAAAATAAAGCAATACAGTATAACATTCAACACAAGTTGACCCTTGTTCCCAATAAGTCTCATAACTGACAATTTACGCTGTTACCAAAAATTAGCGTCCAATTTAAAGTCAATTTTGTTTCGAATAGGGAAAAGTGAACACGACTAACATAAATTTCAAAAACCATATTCCCCTAAATGAAAGCCATTGTATAGTAAGTACTTTTATAGAATTCAGCCGTTCCTTGTTGCCAATAATCAAGAATTAAATTAATAAAGGTAACATCATTTTGAACAACCCTATATCGGGATAATTCATAAGGTTTTTCCTAGGTTTTCCCTTATGACTTTAATGAGATCTCTGGAACATCAGAATTTCTTTGATCTAATTATCTTATAACAAAGTCGAACCTAGGAACGCCACATGAAATTATAAAGATCACTCTTTCAAATTGAAAGCTTTGTTATTTCACACGATCTTTAAAATTTTTTGTGCTACACTGTATATATCAAATTTGCAGTAAATTCCATTAGTTACATCAGTTTTATTGTCAAAACTTAATGTCAACTTGTGATTACGATATTTGTCATTGCGAATCCTTTTAATATTTATTTTTTTAATTTCTTGTTCATTTTGAAACGTTTGGACTTTTGAAATATACAGACTTTCAAGTTTATGTGGTGTTATTGAATGAATCCAAAATCCCATTTTTTCTTGAGAATTTTCACAAATGAAGTGAAAAGTGTGAATCCTCTCTAGTTGTTACAGTTTTTTTTATCATCCTTCTTTTATACTGAAACTATCTTTCCCTCTCTCCACTTCTTTAGTAATTATTCATCTTACCCTACTCTATTAATTACGTTTTGCACGACATACTCCCATCTTGTTAATTGTCATATTTTCATTGTTCATCTTGACATATGCAGTTGTTTACCAAATTTAAATCCTTTTACGGAAGGGACCTGTTCATTAGCTATTAGGATCTCTGCTTCCTCTGGTTTTAACTTCTCGCTATTATTTCTGAATTCAGCCCTACTGGTTTTCCTTTCTATAATTTATAATAATATTTATTTCCATGTTACTTGTTTTTCTTTTGTAATTCTCTCTCTGATTTATATATTCCTTCCATGCTATTTTTTTTTTAATTTGGACCTTTATTATGTCATCCCACCAATTGTTTGTTTCTTTGCATTATTTTTAAGGTAATATTGACATGTATTTTTATCTGTTCTTCTGCTTACATTTCTCTTCAATCCTCTTAATGTCGGTGTTATTTTTATTATTTGTTGCTTGTTTGTTCTTCTCTTAGTTTGTATACCCTTACCTTCTCATGTTTCTCTGGGTAGTCTATTTGTTTTTGGTGCTTTTTTTGTGATTGTTCTTGTATTGTACTGAACACTAAGTAATGATCGCCACTTTTGAGTCAACTCTTTCATTTCGAATAGTTTTCTTTACTATTCAGAAATGAAGTAAGTTGTTTCTCCGTGTCTGTCCATGTGTTCCTATTACCATACTGCAAGTGTTCTCTCTTCTTTCAACTGTACTGTTAAAGTCTCCTACCATTTATAGCTTTTCTTTTGCCCATTCTGATGCTTCTGTTAATAAATTCCAAAAGTTATGTTTTTGCTCTACCTTATCATCTTCAGTTGGCTCATATGAAACTTTTGTAGTTTTCTTTATGTTATCGTTAAAATTCAGGGCAGTGTTGCCACATGTATATAGGTGAAAACTGGAGGCCAGGAGACTAAAGGAGAACGGAAAACCAGTGCAATATTCATTCAAGGTATAGGGCCTAATCGAACATAGCCAGGTACATTTGATCAACCGCCGACAACAATATACTGGAATGGACGATGGTAACGTTTCATGAAAGACAAAAACCTATATTTAGGAAATTCAGCTAATGTTGAAATCTTCATCTGGCAAAAACTTTTGGTACAACGAATAATTGAATTAATTACAAACTGCCAGAATAGATGGAAAGAACATGTAATGAGGATGTCTCTAGAACGAATACCCAAAAAATACTTAATTATTATCCCGCTAGAAGTAGAAGGGTCGGCAGGCCGAGAACAGATGATAAAAATTGCCTAATCCTCGAAAGTCAGAAGAAGAAGTTGAAATCTACTACAGAGCTGGAGAGAGATACCTAACAAATATTTCTAGAAGACTACAAGTTCCGAATCCCAAGTTTGAATTAATCACAAACTCAGACAAACTGTCACTGGCAAACTAATTTGGCAAAAAGGATAATTTGTGTTTTTTTTATAGAAAAGGGGGAATGAAATTCTCAATGAACAAATAACATGGATCTCATTAAAAAACATTTTAAAACTAGAGACGTCATTTCTACAAAACATTAATGAATCACAGATGAAAGCAAGGTTTTACTTCTACTTTAATGTGGAATTTTCCAATTCAAATGATTGTAAGAAGCAAATCAAAGTTTTAATATGCTTGTCTAGCGGAACCTTCTCAATTTTCATAGGGTAAACTGACTATAAATGTATATGAATAGACTAGTCAATGGGGTCATAAAGACGGTTTGATAATGAAGCCGAAATGTGGCCGTAAGAACTTAATATCAACATAAGATACGTTGTTTGCCAGAAGAAAACAAAAACAATATATTACATTTTCAATACTCAATAGTAAAAAAAAAATAAATAATGTAAAACATGTTTTTAAACCAAGCTTCTACTTATAAACTACTTTGTATAAAATGATATTAGTAGATACCTAAACATAGCACACTTAAAGTTTTGAATATTTAATTAAAGAAAAACAAACATTTATTAATGAAACATTTATTACTGAAGGTTTAATCGAAAAGCTGTGGAACCTTTGGTGTGTCACAAATGTAAAAACACAGTTTTGCACCCTAACACCAAACCTTTATTTTCAACACTCAACGCACGTTTCAACAACTCTAAGTTGTCATCTTCAGGAGTAAACCCAAACTCCTGAAGATGACAACTTAGAGTTGTTGAAACGTGCGTTGAGTGTTGAAAATAAAGGTTTGGTATTAGGGTGCAAAACTGTGATTTTACATTACTGAAGGTTTATAAGCTTCTGCCAGTTTTAATAAGTACGCACTATCTGCATCTTTGATCAATAGCCAAGGATGTGATACTGTACAATACACAATATATATATATATATTATTTCTCTTTTTAGTCTAATAGTTTTTCAATAAAGGCTTGCTAGTTATTTAGAGTATTGTAGAAGTACCAGCATAGAAAGTAGTGTACTGCAAAAATAAAAAAGTTTAAGTACAAACGTATTATACAGGAGAATGATTTGGAATGTAGAGAATTTCATTTCAAAGGCTTAAATCTTTGTCCATCTAGAGAACTGTACTCACTTTCGGCAACATCTTCAACAAACACCAACTATAGTACTAAATAATAATAAAATTAATATCGACAATAATGATTCATATAGTTTAGGCTAAGAATTTTAAAAGTTATAAGGTGTTTATTAACAGAGATATAAACTGGTATTTAAATATGGAACAAATCTCCAAAAATTTTCTGATCAATCCAAGTGTTAGCCGAGGCTTGCATCTTATCATAGTAAAGATAACGAAGAGCAACGTTTGATAGTTACTAAATATTACTACCAAAATTGTCGCAACTGTAAGATTGCTATAGTAGAAAAAAAATCAAGATAATGCTTTCAATACTGAATGTCTCTGCGCATCTGTTGAATTGCCGAAAAGTCTAAAATGAACTAGTAATTATATTTTTTCCTACTCACGTTATAAGATCAACGTAACTCATAAAGGCTCTTCATTATTCTATATACTGAAAATTCCCCTATTCTGCTCTATAAATTTTCGGAGAAAATCCTGAAAGTCAACAACAGACTAAGTTCAGCGAAGAAGCTCATTTTTGGCATTGTATCCATAAAAAGTGATGGTGTAGACTTTATGACTGCTGTGGTGGAAATTCTAAGTGCTGAAACTTTATTGATGAACCTCATGTTTTTGGTGCTTTTATCCTTATCGTACGGTGAATGGACTTCGCTATTGTGCCAAGTTTCATGCCTATTCGTGGCAATAATTGCGTGGTCCCCAAATGAGTGATTCCAGCAAGATCGCCCCACAAGTTTTCCAGCTGCTCAAACAATTTAATCATGTAATCTCAAGAAACAGTCGCGTTACATTGGCACCTCACTCATATAATTAACGCTGTTGGAGTTTTATTCTTGGTTTACTTTACCTAATTGTTAATACCGACAAGCCAACAAAATTAGGAGAACTCAGAAAAAATAAGGAATATTGAGTTCCCACGCCTAAATGGTGTACTACAGCTGGAAATACTTTCAGCCTGACATCTTAGTTCTTTTGTGTCTTATTTAATAAACAAAATTGTTATATCCTTATGAAAAACATATTACAAGGGATTGTGCCTTGAGCAACTATCAAAAGTTGTTAGTGAATTTTGAAAAACTTCCTCTTGATTACTTTTGAGTCATAAGAAAGGAAGGTATAATGCTCAAAAGAGAAACTAATATTCATCAAAGATTTATTTCTTAATTTTTAATGAGAACATTTTTAGTCATTGTGCTTCTGTCTGGAAGAGCATATTCATAGACCGGTTCCCCTCCCTCAATTATCCAACTGGTACCATTTGGAGCATATTTGATAATCTTCATAGCTTCCGCTGCTAAAAATTCTGGTCTGAAACAATTTAGAATTATATTAGGGCAGTATCTATTAAATGAGAACAAATGAGTAGCACCATTAAAACAAAATTGTGTATATGTTGTTTTATAGCGTTCAGTATAACAGATGAATGGAAATCCTTATAGAACCACTATTTTGTTCGTCCGGCTGCAACAACTTATTCTCTCTAAAGGACGGGACGAAATTAGTTGAAATTTGGTATCTGAACTTATTTTGAATAATTTGTACAGAATGAGCACCCTTTAATGTTTACATTTTTTTCTTCCTGGGTAGGTACAACATTGAATGTGTTATTTATTTGTTAGAGTTGTATTTTGTTATAATTATTTTTAGCTTTTTAGTTATAGGTAGAAGTCGGTTATATTTTAAAAAAAAATGTTTTATTTTCAAATTTTAGGTTTTTTTTCAACTCAGGTAGTTTTCATTCTGTATTTTTTATTTTGTTAGTATAACCTTAATAGACAGAACCAGGTAACATCGAAAGCCTCAACATTACACAATGATACTTTCTCATTTAAATTAACAGGTAAATCTTTACGAACAAAATGTACTAGTACGCGTTGACTTAATAAGCCCAAAATATATTTATACCTTATGGACTACGTCATTTAACCTTTTTTCAACTTTTTTTGACAACCCTGTATAACTATAGATAATTCCACTCCAACCTATGTACCAACCATCCTGTACATACGACTGCCCACGGACAAGCATAAATTTGTTAGCTGCCTTCTGTAAAGTATAGGACGTAGTAGAATCCATCCCATATTTACGGAGTCAAATCCGTCCTATATTTCAATCATAGTATATAACTCCTTGTGGGCTACCCCATAAATTATTTCATTTTTAACGTTTTATATTATCGCCCTGTGTAACATTAATTCCTCTCCACACTTTATGCAACTTCCAATGGGATATAAAAGAAATATTTTTTTAATCACACTGTATAAATATAATTCAACTCCAGCATATATTTCAACAATCCTGTATATGATTTGCTTATGTCCACATCATATAACATTTTTTTAATCACCCTATATAATTTTAATTTCACATTTTTTCCAACAATTTTATACCACCAAACGTCTAATCCACCCTATATTCCAACTATCCTGTATATACGGCTGCCTACGGACCACTATCATTCTACTTCGTCCTATATTTCAATCTTCATATAAATGCAACTCCTTCTATCACTTTACTTTGTGATTTTGTTTGCTGTTTGTTTTATTCCCATAAGATGTAAACGAAATATTTATCTAAAAGTCAATTAATAATATTTTAGTTAATAATACTAGCGGGTAATTTTTAGCGGGCACCCGATGAAATATGACTTTTCCTAGTTGTAAAAATACTTAAAAATTAACTCTGGATAATCTAAATTATTAATGTACTAATTTAGCAGCCGGAACCCGTACTATTACTCATATAGTTTAGAAGATAGTGAAATGAAAATAATTTCGTGTAATATGTACCGGGTGTGTAGATTAAATGTAGAGTGGTTCCGAAATTCCGAGAATTAATTTAATTAGAGACTAGCAATTTTCCGAAGAACAAACTTTACAGCTTTATTCATTTTGTCATACCAATATGCTGCTACAAACTAACATAATACAATCACAAGGATAATTATTCATATTACTGCAAATTAAAAGGAGTTAAAACCAAATAATACTAAATGGAATAAAAACCATGTATAATTCTTGGCCACTAAATTAAGGTAAAATGCTGTATAAAAAAACCTTAATGATATTATTTTGTCAGGATGCTGTATGTAGCAAGTAGACAGAGAACAACATACCGTTAATGTTACAATTCTTTCTGATGGCAGTTTTAAAATAATTGATTAACTGAAATTATCCGTCTCATCATGATATCAGCTAAACATTTAACAGTCGTTTTTTGTAGTCGCAGAATATCTTGACTAAAGACTCTGGACTATAGAATAGTACTCAAGTGCGTGTTGGACTCGCAGGGGGCTTAGTGATCCCTATTACTTGTGAGACATGTTATCATCTAAATAAATTATAAAAAATAATTTAATCATTTCCTAGTTTGCTCTCAAAATCCGCTGAGCTCTTCTTGCATTCTTTTTCAAGCTAAGTGTTTTGAAAATAAGGAAAAAATAAGTTCATTTTCTTATATTTTTCTCAATATCTTTTTATCGTGTCTTTAATTTAAAACTACCTATACATTCTTACAACCTTTTCATTTGATCTGCTACATGATGCGCTTATCTTTTGAGTGGAACCATATGTTCTCATTTGTTTCCAAAGTCTCTACTTAGTTGTTGAGGAGATAAAGGAAGAAATTCATCAAATATTGTATATTTTTAACCGACTTCCAAAAAGAAGGAGGTTATCAATTCGTCTCGTATTTTTTTTTTTCGCTTTTTTTGTATATATGTTACCTGATTTCCTCTCCTGTGGTGCACCGTTTTGAATGAATATAGTCTTGTTTAATAGAGTATATATCCGGATTGGAGAAACTTCAAATTTTGGAAAAGAATTCTATTAGTAAAGTGATAAAATTTGTGAATGAAGACATGCGTGCATGGAAATCGACCAACATCCCTAATATTTTAGTCGATTTTTCGATAAATCCTTATGGATGTTTATAGTTTTTTAACTTTTAATCTATTAGGGAAGATCCTTAGGTGATCTCATTACTTTTCTGCGACGTGCAACTTGCAGTTTTGCAGAAAATCGCCGAAAATTACAAAATTTTATCAAAAATTTCATCAAAATGACATAACGGATATTCCCTCATAAATATTTTAATTCCAATGTAATAGTGCGGTAATTTTAGGCACTGGAAGTTTAAATTGCGAATTTGAAAATTTTCTATGTACATCTCAAACATATAGCATAGTATTTTCGAATCCTTAAATCAATGAGTACCAAGCTCGTTTTGTTTTTATACCAGGCAAATATCTATTTAAATGCAAATTTTTCCATTTTGCGACGACGGTGCTTTTGGTTGTCACATTCTCCCGGCCTAATAGAAAATTCAGTGACAACATATGTTAAACTTTAAACTGCTATTTCGTGCGCATGCTCCGGTAAATAGGGTTCTCAGTCAAGCAGCTGGGCAGAGGTCTGTGTTTACAGTACATCCTAACCACAATGTTTCGGAGCTCATGTTACGTATTACTTTAATTGTTCTTGTTTAGTACTTAATATTATATTAATATAATTAATATTGTTATAATATTACTCTTGTTTACGGAAAACTTAAATCGGAAAAAATGTCCAAGTGTTTTTTGTGTAGCAAATCTAACAATGTGCTTCAATTTAGTAACGCATAATTTAAAAAATCCTTGTCTAACAAGTAACCTCGCGCACTCATTCTCTGTCACTGTATTTTTAATACTTAGCATGTTTAAGGGTAGGAAACTTTTACTTGCGGGTTTTTTTATATAGGCAGCTTTATGTCATTAAATACAGAAAAAAATAAGCTTTAATGTGGTATAAATGAAATGAGTATACATTATAAACGAAAATTTTAAACAAAATTATACCTGTTTACACCTGGCTGCGTTTAGGTTGCGGCTAAGCAATTGACAGCAACTGTAAATTTTCAGATATTTTAAATACACTGTTGTGTAGTGGTGTAGGTTTTATTCCCATAAGATATAAACGAAATATTTATCTAAAAGTCAATTAATAATATTTTAATTAATAATACTAGCGGGTAATTTTTAGCTGGCACCCGATGAAATATGACTTTTCCTAGTTGTAAAAATACATAAAAATTAACTCTTGATAATCTAAATTATTACTGTACTAATTTAGCAGCCGGATCTTAGACTATAAGTAAAATGATGTAACGAGATTTTAGTTCAAGAAATTGATAGAATTAAAAATTAAATATTAGTATCTGCTACAACCAATAAGCTCACTTAATAATGACATTATAATTCTTATTTTATTTTTACACAAAAACCGTTTTTATGACGTACATTTTGGTGGCATTTAATTAACTGTGCTGACTAAACCGTTTGGGAAACCAATACCGATAACATAACATAACCTAACCTGTAATAAGACAGTAAAAGGCTATCGATTTGTCAGTGGTTTCGGAATTTATTTAATGCAAAAAGTCAAATTGGTTAGAGATTAGTGCGTTGAAATATCCAAAATTCTCAGCCGTATAGGATTGGTATTTCAAAGCAGATCTAATGAACACAAGAAGGGGGTCGCCAAATTCCCAGGTCCCAAATTCCTCCAGGCTGACTTTATTTTTCCTCAAAAATGCATTATTATTGACTTTCGTCATAAGGGAGAAATAAGTTGTTGACAAAAAACCCAATATCTTAGCTACATAGAAAGGTAGTAACACTAAACATAGAATATTGAATTTTGAACAACTGATTTCTAAGAAAATCCAATTCAGCCTATTGCTTACCGAAAATTTAAATAAGCTCTTGTTGAGATATGTATGCGAGATCATTTTTGTTTTTTTATTAACATTCATGGTGCTATAAGATCCGGGTGTAGTAGTGAAAGAAACTATAACTGAATGAAGCATTCTAGTTGAATTAATTATCTATTTAAAAATTGTAAATATAAATATCAACTTTGTATATAAATAGAATATAATTTATATTAAAAAAAAAACGACTACAGCCGACTTAAAATAAAACCTTTTAGAAACCGTGTGCAATCAATCACTATTTTCATTTTCTTTTTTATCTGATGTAAGGTAGAATTTAATTGAAAATTTTAGCGTATTCTTATCTCTTTCGATCTTTTTTCCCTCTCTCTATCTCCCGCTCTAACTTTTATTCTTTGTCTATGTTTTCAAAATATATTCTAACTTTTTTATTTGTTTGATAATTTGGGCCACTTTCTATAAATGTAACTCTAATTCAATTTATATTTCAGCCATACTGTATATGCTTCTGTGTATTGGTCACCCCTATATAACTTATTGGTCTATCGTTTCCTGAATCAACCGGTACAACTATAATTCAACTCAACACAATATTGTAACGGTCCTGGTATCTTTACAACCACTCTGTATAAGTATAAATCCTGTCCACACTATTGACCCTTTCTATTTTGCCAGTGTTTAAAATATCCCTCTATACCAATAATTTTATTGCGCCCCATATATCTAGTATTCCATTGATGCAACTGCTAATGGTCCACCTTATAAAACCACATTCACCTTTGTGAACCCATTTTATGACTACAATTTTACTCTACCATTTATTTCAACCACCCGGTATATGCAACTGCTTCTAAAATTTTTTGAACCCGTATTTATAAGTATGTCCCGTCCTACGTCCTATATTTCAAATATCCTAACTACTTAAGTTTATATAAAAAATTTTTGATACACCCTGAATAACAATTATTTTACCCGGTGCTTACTTCAAACCCCTTGTATAACCAACTACTATGTTCCAAACTAGGCAACTTTTTTAAACCGCCCTATTAACTGTAATTCTACTCCACCTTATATTTCAAGCATCCTGTATATTCAACTGCTTCTGACAATTTTCAAAGCCCTTTGTATAATTGTAATTATTCTCAGTCCTATAACTCATATAATGTCCACTCTGTATAACTACAGTTTTGCTCCACTCTTATTTCAACGACCTTGTATACGCAACTACAATATTTTTAGAACCACCCTGTATAACTAATTAAATTACAACTTATATTTCAACCATCCTATGTATACAATTGCTTATGTACCACATGCACATGCACGCACGCACACACCTACAACCGTATATCATATAGAAGAGTTTGCCGACAAAACAAATTTTCATTTTAGTTTATTAAAACTAACGGAATATTTTCTGCAATTTCACCCGACTATATGCCCCCTAACTTAACTTCGTCTTTAAAATAAACTTACTTGAAACGAATTAAAATGAAAACGATTTCAAACAACCTGTACGATATATTTATGATGAAAATTTGACATTTACGATGATGTTTGCAGTTTTTTTGCATATATTTTTTTAATTTTCAGAAAAATCGTAAGTTTTACGTTATAGAAAAATATACGGAATCAAGCTGGAACATATCTTTGTAGAATACAATTTATAATATTCAAATTTCTTGAACGGTTTTAGAGAAAACTGAAGATTCATTGAGATTCACCGAAATCTAGACCCTTTATTACTTGTTTTTTCTGATTTTCTAGAAAACCGTAAATCTTATAGACAATTATATGGGAACTTTTTGTAATGTTCCTTAATATAACGCAGTTTAAATCATCAAAATTTCCACGCCGTTTGTGAATAATCGCTCGTCATACATAAAAAAAAAGTTGCATACGAATTGATAACCTCCTCCTTTTTGGAAACGGGTTAAAAAATACTGTAGGTATTTTCAATTGCAAAAATCTCCACAGGTGTTTGATTAGCTTTTTTTAAAGAATGTATATAGGATAACACATAAAAACTCTTGTTAATACATTTTTGTTCCTTAATTAATATTACGGGGTGTTTAAAGTTGCAAAAATCGCAATTTTGGCAGTTTTTGTAACTTTTCAGCAACTGAATGAATAGTTCTAGTTCCAAAAGTAAGTTAATTTTACACCAAGTTCCAATAGCTACTAATTGATAGCTGATTGTATAATTTGTTATTGAGTTATTTGGAGAAAGCTTAAAATAAATACGTATTTTTCAATCGCTCACAGTTATTGTTTAGAAAACGGTGAAATATTGAAACTCGGCAGAAAGTTTCATTTTTACCAGGTAAATAACTGGTAAGATTCTCAACTATAGGGCTTAGAAGGTTTTCTCGCAAATCTGATTTTTTACCGTGCTTTTGATTTTACGTGAGGTTTATATAGCTCCCATTTTCCGCTAAATTAGCTTTTTAACCATCTGAAAGGTCGTATAAACAAAAAAGTTTAGTACCTTAACACCAAATCTTTCTAGTTTCACTCAACGCACGTTTCAACAGCGAAGCTGTCATCATCAAGGAAAGGAAAATATTAATTATCAAATCTCTCAGTCTTTTGGTTTTGTTTCATTGTATGTAAATTCAGTTTTAAAACGTGCATTATGGTATTCGGAATGAAACAAAATTTACTGGTGGGGAGTCCCTTCCCCTGAATTTAATATTGCGTTCGAACTTACATTCAATTCACAATGCTTTTCATATTGAAAAATATATTAGTAGTTTTTTTTGTATATTTTTTATATATGCGTTAATTTTAATTAGATGTTTTTAATAAGGAATTGATAATGATAATTCATATACAAGTATATAAACTAGTGGTTGCCCAGTGGTCGAAATTCAACCCTTGTTCTTCAAATTCTAAACATTATTGGGTCTCTTTTGTCAAAAATATATGTTTACGAGAAATGGAGTTGAGGAGAAATCGGAGAAGTAGGTGTAATGACCAAAATGTTTCACGTCAATTTGACAAATCTATTGAAATAAGAAGAAAATATAATGAAATATAGGTATTCAAATTTTTGACTGGAACCGCTCCTGGTAAAATTTTGGATATAATAATTGGAAGATGGTTCTTTGCAACCTAAAAGTTTCCGTCATTTGCGGTTTCAATCGAGTTCATGAATATTAAAGAAAAGAGATGACCAAGAACCCTATGAGAACTTCAATCTTTATTTATTCTCTATTGTCCGCTGACTGACAATTAAATTCACATCAAAACAGAATATTTAATATGAAAGTTACTGCAAGTTGCCTGAAAAATCAGTACTGATCTACTACATTGACTGTTTTACCACTAAACAATAACAACGCTTGTTGCTGAACTATCAAATGTAGTCTTCACATGGTGGTCGGAACGAGGGTTAGCCTGTCACTGTCAACCAATCTAACAGCATCCATATACAATTACACAATGTTTTAATGCAAGATTTCGAAGGAAAAATATGTTGAATAAAAATAAATTTTATTCTAGAATAGATGTGTCTAAGTACATACCAGTATATGCATTGAATATCCGTATATTTCAAATAATTCACCTCTTGTCTATGAAACATTTATTTTACTTAAAAGTGAGTACTAAAAACCAGCATTTTGCAGGAAAGGGCACATGTAATATAAAATCTATGTGATAAAATACATGAAAAGAAAACAGTAAAAAGATTTCGCCTTTAAATGTATTTAAATTTGTAGCAATAATTTTCTACAAAAAACTCTCAACTACCAAAAAAATATTAACATTATATTATATACTAAATTAATAGTACATATGATATTTTTAAACATTAGTCAATATATATTTTGGGATATGAGACTGAAAAATCATAATATCCTTAAATTGAGTAATAATATATAATCTTTATTCTAACATTTCAAAGTTAACTATTTCAACTCATAGGCAGAAAATGCAAGCAACCAATTCAAAAGTTACTATTAGTATGACAAAATAACTACAAAATATAAGAATATATTATTAATAAACCACAGATCTTAACAGAAGAAATGCACCTGCTGTTAATTCATTTTAAATAATACCTATTTTTGTTGGAAACTTTTCTCAGTGAATGAAACTTACATCTTAAACGTTACTTATTGAATTAAAAAATTTACTTTACCACCGTGCTATAACCTAAGGGCTAACAAAATAGTGTTAGCCCTTAGGCTTAGCTTAGGCCCTTCATAATAATGAAATGACAAAATTTAAATCAAAGTCCGTACGTGTATATATTTAAGTTATTTGTAACCTTAGTCATATCATATGAAAATATTATATAAAAATAAAAAGAACCTAAATTAAAAGTGTGATGTTAAAATTAATAAAATATTATCAGCAATAACTTGAACAAAAGTTGAAAAACCACATTTATAAAGCAATGAAAGTTGCATACTTGCGAAAGCTCAATAAATGGCGATTATTAAGTAATATCTATAAATTTTCCTGAGTTCTAGTTTGACGATGTGAAATAATTCAGGGGACGGCTCCAAATTTGTTAGTTTTTCGCTTCATTTAGTTAGTTAGTTATTATACATTCGAATCAATCCATCTCATGATTTTCTCTCCAAGCAATCAGGCGGCACTGTTTGGCAGTGACAGTATGGACATAAATAATTAATTTAATATTATATTTTATTTAATGAATTAACCAATATTAAAAATAAATTTTAGCATTCTGCACTGAAGGTCGTCAGTAGCTACTAAACAAGACAAAAATAAAGAGAATCGGTTGAGGGATAGAGGAGAAAATGATATCGAACATTTTGTCTCTGCCTTTTTATCTATAGATGTTGAAATTTATACATGCTTGGAGTCTTTCCCAAAAATAAGTGCCATGCCAACTGTCAAACTGTCTGCTGGTAGTCCAGACACGAGAAACGGTGGCTAGCATACGTTCGAAGCTCATGAGCAGATCACTTTGCGTTTTTGTACTTTTCCTGTTATTATATTTGAATATAATTATATTTGTCTATTATAAACATTATGTAGCCAAGTGAACATCTGAATTTGTTTAACGTTTGATGATGCTGTTTTCTAAAGATTCTAATTTAGTACAGTATAAGATTAATGTACTCATTAAACTTTGGTCATATCATCCTTTTGGCTGTAGGATTAAAGTTCCATAGATTCTCTAGAATTCAAGAGGTTGAATACTATTTTCGAGGCAGAAAAGATATACAATTTTGCCATTAAAAAAATTTCGATTAGGGTATGTCCCCATTGAATCAAATAAAAGTATTTTCAGGTGGAATGAGCCAGTCCTAAATTGATTATTCACATAAAAACGTAATAGAATAAAAGTAGAAAAATGAAAATTAAAGGCCGACTATTATAATATAAAATTGACATAAGTTTTTTGTTTTTAAAATCGCCGAATAAATTAAATGCCATACTACGATTATTACTTTCTTTACTCTAACAATTAAAGTGTACAAAACAATTAAGAAGGTAAATCATATATAAAATGTACTACTTTTGGTACGTTTATTGAATAATATTACACACAAAGCATTGTTTTAACATTTTTCAATATACCCTCCTGCGAGATCTACACACTTTTGCCACCGATTTGGGAGTTTCAGTATTCTCTGCTCACAGAATGTTTGAGTTGCAAGCCAACTGCGCATGTGCTCATTGGCTGCTTCATCTTCCAAATCGTTTTCCTCCCGATGATCCCTTCAGAAGCACGAACAAAAAATAGTAACATGTGTATTGCTATAAGTAGGGTGCTCGAATGTTTCCCAGCTCATTTCTTGTAGTGTGTTCCTTGTTTTTTGTTTCAAATAAGCGACTTTTGCCAGTCGTACCATCTGACCGTAGTAATCTGCTTTCCCTGTATGTTGATCAGCAAAATTCCCTTAGTTTCAAAAAAATCGTTTCAAGCACTTTTCCAGATAGATAGCTTTTATTCTCTCTTCGCTACTCCTTACTGGCCATTTTAAACCATGCGTTTCAAAAAGGCCTTCCCTTCTCGCTGAAATCGATTCAGAAACCTTTCAGACTTATCCGATTTCACCTGCTTTTGGTTTCCAGTCAACAACCTCGGAACCGATCGAGCACTAATTTTCTGGAACCAAGTTGATTAATGATAATTAAATAAACACTTCTATTAGGTAACACCCAATTCCTTGGAAATTTCTTCCAATATTAATCGACGGTCACATACAATAAGTTCTCGAATCCTACTGGTATTGTCGGCTGTAAGGGTTGTCCTTGGGCGTCGATGGTGATTATCGTTCTCGTCCACACGTTTTCTCACAAATTCCATTCTAAGACAGTGTATAATCCTCAAAATGTGCCTTCAAACGAGTTAATATTTGTGAGGGTTTAAGGACTCCACTGGTTAAAAACTTTGTATAAAACTGTTGCGCAACAAACGAAAGTTTCTCTTGCTCCGTCATGACTGTACTCTGTACTCACGGTCCATAAACTTTATACGGTTGCCTTCTCCGTACTAGAAGCCTACCTCACAAGTATCTAAAATTTCTTTGTGTATTAATGGCTGCCTACATTATATTATTCTTAGTGCTTTAATAAACATTTTGATAAGTACATTTCTAAAATTTTTTTGGACTGTTTCAGCTCTGTTTTTTATTCGATAATAATTATTTGTAAAGTATTTTTTTAATATTTCCATTTTAAAATGACTAGGTAGGTATAGGCCTTTATTGAACAAATACTCAGAAGTTCGAAATGTGTTATTAGATTTTATTGTTGAATGCTAATTTTTTTTAATATGACGAACAAACTGTAGTGTTCCTATTTGCAAAAAAGAGCAGAGTTTTTGAAAATGTTAGTCATTGAACAGCAACAGCAAACCGTTTAAAATATGTATTGAATTACTAACCAAAATAAATCTATTTAGAACCTTAGGTAATTTTTCGAAATCTATTATTTTCAAATGTTTTATGATATTCATTTTGACAATGTCTTGTTGAAATATAAATAATATTTTGGGATTAAACTTCAATTATCCTTTCGATTTAATTATATAATATCTGTATATAGTAAACAGGGACACAATAATGCCACAAATATAAAAATATGAAAGTAAAGTTCCGACATCATATGATTCTCACTTCGGAATATTTTGAATTGACACACTTGTAACGGCGAGCTCACTTTTCATTGGCTAATTCGGAGTAGGTAACCGTATAGAGTTTATGGACTCTGTACTAACCACAGATCATACAAAAGGTATTGACGACAAAACCAAGAATAAGCATGAACCACGCTCATTTCACCACCCACGAAGTATAGATACAAGGAGTCCGAACGGTATAGGCTTTTCCGCAGTATTCGTGGTATACAATATTAAACCCAGATCATAGTTCTCTTTTCTGCCACTAGCTGCGCAAATGTTCAGGACGTATGTCGAAATTATTAAAATTATAAAACTATGTATAAAATATTAATGTAATTGTTTAAAAATAGTTTTAATAAAAAAATGGGAAGGGGTTGTGCTGTTCATGGTTGCCTCAGTGGCCGAAAGGCGAGTGGAAATGTGGCTAAAGTGGGTATATTCAAAGTTCCGAAAGTGAGTAACCTAAAAATAATATTAAACATCAGTGTTGTTAATAAATATTGTATTTATAAATTTCCAAATTACTGAAACTTACGGTTATTATTAATAGAAAGAAAATTAATCATCTTAACTTAAATAATAATTTAAACTTTTTTACTATGAAGAGAAATTTCCACTAGTGTATTTATCAAATCTAAATTGTTTGGTATTTAAATGTTAAACGTCTTTTATATATAACTAATACGATTAATAAATAATATATTTGATTGTAATCAATTAATTACTTTCCTATTATCAAGCATATATAGTAAAATAAATAGGTATTTAACCATTTTTGAATTTATATTTACTACTTAATTTGCAGAAACTATGTTTAAATTCTTTACTTCACTTACGGTTTGTTTAATAGTTTAACATGTATGTCTTAAAGACCTGTTGATAACATTAATTTATTTTTTAATAAAATTGTTTTGTCAGCTGTCAGTATCAACAAGATTACCCGCGTAAGGATTTACGTGCTTTGTGGCGCGCTCTACCGGCAAAACATAAAAGTTTAACACGTTCGTATTCCTTGTATCTATACTTCTTGTCACCACCCCTCATAAATTACACATCTACTCCACACAACATCTTCTAGCTCGAGACAATAAGATTTCTTTGGGAAAAGCATTTTAAACGTCATCTATAATGCTGTTCGTGTTCTACCGTGAAGGGAAATTAATTCCCTTCTACGAGGGCTCTTTTATATTTCGGGATTGGACAACCTAGTGTTGTCATCTGACTGACAGCTCTATCGTAAATTTGACATTTTTTTAATACTCAGAACGTTTTGACTACGAAGTATAGATTGCGTAATGTTAAATAAATGGTAGCACTTTATGGGATAGAATGTTGTGTCGGTAGAGTACGCATCTTGTTGATACTATGAAAGCAAACAATTTTATTAAAAAAATAAATTAATGTTATAAACAGGTCATAGTTCATTTTTTGTCTCTATTACCCATAGCTGTAAGGTAAATATAAATTCAAAAATGGTTAAATACCTATTTATTTGTATTACTCTACAAATATATTATAATAATCGTATTAGTTATAAATAAAAGACGTTTAACATTTAAATACCAAACAATTTATATTTGACAAATACACTAGTGGAAATTTCTCTTCATAGTAAAAAAGTTTAAATTATTATTTAAGTTAAGGTGATAATTTTCTTTCTAATAATAATAACCGTAAGTTACAGTAATTTCGAAATTTATAGATACAATATTTATTAACAACACTGATGTTTAATATTATTTTTAGGTTACTCACTTTCGGAACTTTGAATATACCCACTTTAGCCACATTTTCACTTGCCTTTCGGCCACTGAGGCAACCATGAACAGCACAACACCTTCCCATTTTTTTTTTATTAAAACTATTTTTAAACAATTACATTAATATTTTATACTTAGTTTTATAATTTTAATAATTTCGACATTCGACAGCGCGTATTTACGTTTGATAATAATAATAACATCGGTACGTCCTGAACATTTGCGCAGCTAGTGGCAGAAAAGAGAACTATGATCTGGGTTTAATATTGTATACCACAAATACTGCGGAAAAGCCTATACCGTTCGGACTCCTTGTATCTATACTTCGTGGTTTTGACATACGAGCGCTATGTATTGTTTACAGTAACTTAAAGGATTCATCTCGGCGAAGAAATGGAATTAAATCGTGAACATTTTCATGCGATTATTTTTTACAAATTTCGACGTGGATTAAGTCAGCAAGAGTGCATGGATGAACTTAATTTAATTTTTGGCGATAAAACTCCATCAAAGTTTATCGATGGTATGGTGAATTCAATCGAGGTCGTAGTTCACTCCAAGACGAATTTCGTGAAGGTCGTCCAAAAACAGTTGTTGTTCCGGAAACCATTGATGCTGTGCTCGAACTGATATGGCAAGATCGTTATGTGACCTATCGTGAGATTGAGTCAACCTTACACATTAGTGGGACCAGCATACATTCAATATTGCATAAACATTTAAATGTCAAAAAAATTGATCGCGTTGGATCCCACACAAATTTTCAATCGTTCAAAAAAAGGCTCGTGTAGATTGGTCGAAAGAAAAGTTCAAAAAATAGATCGCGGTGCTTCAAAACACGTTTATGACATAGTGACAGGTGATGAATCGTGGATTTACGCGTATGAGCCTGAAAGTAAACAGTAGTCGACTGTAAGGGTGTTTCAAGATGAGCCGAATCCAACAAAAGTTGTTCGCGCACGAAGCACTTCCAAGCAAATGATCGCCTGTTTTTTCGGAAAAACTATTACATCTCGCAACCGTACAACTAGAAAAACGCAGAACAGTCAATTCTAAGTGGTACACAACCATTTGTTTGCCAGTTGTCTTCCAGGAAATGAGGAAAACCAACCGCCGAAGACGGATCACTCTACACCACGACAATGAGAGCTCTCACACATCGGCTCAAACAATTACATTTTTGACCACTCAAAACATCGATTTGATGAGTCATCCGCCGTATAGTCCTGACTTGTCACCAAATGACTTCTTTTTATTCCCGTACGTAAAAAACAAACTGAGAGGTCAAGGTTTTTCGACACCTGAAGAAGTGGTTGCTGCGTTCAGAATGCATGTTTTGGAGATACCTCAATCAGAGTGGAAAATGTGCTTCGACAATTGGTTCAAACGCATGCAAAAGTGTATAGATCTTTATGGGGAATATTTTGAAAAACAATAAAGAGATTTTCGATGATTAATATTTGTTTTTGTTCTCTAATCCCGAAATATAAAAGGCAGCCCTCGTAGTAATATTTATGCGTTGCCGAATACCAAAATGTAGAATTTTAAAACTAAATTTGACTACAATGGAATAAACCTGAAAGAATGTTAATATCTGCCGAGTTGTGCCGAAATATTTGATAATTACCATATTAATATATAATTAATTTGATGTAGAATGGGATCATTGCAAATTTTACCAAAAATACAGAGCTCTCGCAAAAAAATTGCATTTGTGCAAAAACCTTCAGACATGAAGTTGAAATTTTTAATAGTATTTTTCGATAGACAAACGAAACTTTTTGTCAAGTTTCATGGTTCTAAATTTATTACGCCTTTGCTATGAATGATTGAAAAATAAGCCATTTTCACAATTTTTGCGAATAACACACTTATTAATAAACCAATCCCATCAATCAACATCTGATTTAGTAGGTTCTAAAAATGCCATACAACACACTTTTGATCCTGTAATTGCTATGCTATTGCTGAGAAGTAACCAAACTGTCAAAATTACGGTTGTAGCTAATTTAAGCACCTCTTATAATTAACTAAGATTTAAAAATGTTTTAAAAAACTTCTTTTTGTTAATCGGTATACCTTCTTCAAGAAAAAACATTCAAAAAGCTGTGGAATTATGTTGCAAAACTAGTATTAAAATAATAATAATTTCCCTACTCTAAACTCTAAAGTTTTACTTGTATTTGCAGCTGTAGCATTAGAACAATCAAAAGCAAACCTCCAGTGTGACTCCACAACACATAACAAGGTTAAAACATAATACTTTAGCCTTTTCAATAAGAACCACATCCACAATTTAATTTCAGAAAATAAGAACTTAAAATTGGTTATCAAAATAAATTTGTAAATTGTGCTTTTCAAATTAAAAACTTGTGAGCTAAAAAAATACATATAAATAATTAATAATCAAACTGAGAACAAAAAAATGTATTTAAACAATATACACAATAACGGTACTTACTCCTGTGTTGGCCAACAATTAAGCATTTTCTGTAAATAGCGCTTATATTTGCCACCCAAATTTGCTCCACCCATATTTGCAATAAGTGGCGTATTTGTTACACCTGGACAAATAGCTACAACTCTAACTTTAGTTTCTTCATAAAATTCGGGAATGCCCCAAGACTTAGTCATTCCCAAAACTGCATGTTTTGTACCAGAGTAGACTGGTATGTGACCATAACCCTGGGTACCAGCTGTAGATGATATATTCACAATTAAAGCCTCTTCACCATGTTTATACTTAGGCAAAAATTTGTTCATTCCTAGGAGCATCCCATGTATTGTTCCATTCTGCAATTATTATACCATTGAGTGAAAATCACCAACGATAAAATAAAAGTATTGATATTGTTTCCTAATCTTCTCATTCAGAACAGATAAGTTCAAATTAATTTTCCATCCAGTGAACATATTTTTGAAAGCAAAGATAGGAACATATAATGGTTAATATCTCTTAATTGTACACCTGCTTAAATAGTCTCCAATTGCACCGAAAACATCTGTAGCCGTTATGAACAACAGATACTGGAGGCTCTGAATTGTAGACACGTGAGGGTTAACCAACTTATATGGGTATATGTATACTCTATGACAAAGAAATTGCATCTCCCAGAAGGAGATGTTTAATTTTAATATTGTTTTGGTACAACAAAGATGCTATAGTAAGGAGTAACTGATAAAAATTGGAACAAAAAATACCAATTATGTTTGATAATAATTTGTTTGTCCACCGCGGTTAACTATACACTCCACAACACGTTTTGGAATTGATTCAATAAGGTGGTCTATTTCTTCTTCAGGAATACTATCCCAAGCTACCCGTATTTCATGCCTTAGACCCACAAAAAATCCGTGAGGTCTAGGGTAAATTTCCGAGCCTTCTACCTTTCATATCTGAAACATGTTCTACGGGGGGATCTGGGAGGCCATAGGAACAGATTCATATGGGTCTCTTTAAAAAAGTTTAAACTAATTAGAGCAACACGAGGTCGAGTATTATCTTGTTGAAATAAGGGAGTACATACGGGTCCACTACTTCCTGAAAATAACGCGACGTTCACATGTTGCCTCAAACAGAGACTAATGGTGATCTGCTTCTATGCGCAATAGCTCCCCATAGCATAACGCATAAGCGGTTAGAGGTAGCACAATATGGACTCGACAATGCTGCAGTCCAAAAGACCTTATACGGTCGTAAATCGTTCGATAAAGACGGCCTTGTTCTCCTAAGCACTCATCAGTCGTTTCGGGTTGTCGAAAATCGGTCTCTATAGGCCATATGTGTTAGACGTGGATCTTGAACTTCAATTGTGCCCCTTGGACGTCCGGTGCCTACACTTCTCCGATTTTGGGTATTATCAAACCACGCTTGACAGCATCTCATAATAGAAAACTAATTGTTCGACCTTTCAAATTCACTTAGCTGGCCATACAATCAGAGTACATGTACTCAAAGCATTTTAACGTTACTAAACATCGATTTTGGATTCCGCCAAACATAAAACAAGTTTACTTCAAAAAACATTCACAAAACTTTACCAAATTTTAATCATTTACTCTTTACTGTATCATCTACGTTTTACCAAAATAATTTTAAATTTAAACATCTCCTGCTGGGTGTTGCGATTTGTTTGTCAGTGAGTCATATTTTTGCCTACCATAAAACAATATATTTCAAATTTCACAACAGATCTTGGATACCAGACACCGATTTCAATAATATACTACTTAGAGAGATAATTCATTATTTTGGTTTGGTTCGCCACTGATTTTTGGAATACCCTATATATTTAGAAAGTTGTCCAAAATGTGCCCTTTGGCGATGTAGACAACTTTTTTAAGGATTTTTCCCTTACTGTTAAGGATGAACGAGATACTTAGCAGCAGGTTGTTCAAATTAAATCTATGATTATACGCTTTAAACATGCAGAGTTTTGAATTTGAGAGCAATATTGGCAATTATTAACAATCTTGCCAGAATTTGTTCGCACGGATTGTTACTTAATATGGTGGCGAACAATTAGGTACAAAACTGTTCTTTAGTTACCTTTTCTTATTCTTAGGAATTAACTAAAGCGACAAAAAACCTTTGTTTCAATAACTATATAAGATTTTTACAAGAATTAAAAATAATCATAAATTAAAGACATAGATTTGACCAGATAATATAAAAACATTATGGTGGTCGTTAAAATTTTTTTTGCGACGCCCCCTAAAAAGCTTCCATTTGATGAAAAAATTTAATTTTTAACGACCACCCTAAAAACATTTTGGAGGCTGTACATCAAATTGGGTGGCGCTGTTTGACTTTGCCACACTGTGAGAGTCTGCTTTGGGGCATTAGACCCACTTGGGTCAACGACTTGTTGAATCATCCCATGTACTTCAGGAAGGATTATACTTACTATGTGATATACTGTTTTATGAGAGAATTGAACTTTCTTAAGAGCGCTTTGCCTAATACTAAAGTCTCAAAAAGAGCTTATATGGCAGGTTTTCCAAGAGTTTTGAAAACTGGTTCTTTTGTAGATTTCGATGTTCTGGTTCAGCATTTATATTTGGCCGCTCGGCCGTTATTGGAAGACAGTTTTTTGATAATGTTTCCTTTTCGGATTATTTTACTAACAAAATAGATATGTAATAAATTAATCTAGAGAAAATTTCCGGTAATTTATGTAGTAAGCTATTTTTGTAAAATGACTACTTTTAGCGTACGAGCTGTGCAAATTCAACTTTGCCAAAAAAATAATTCCAAACCACCAAAAAACGCGCCTAATGTTCTACCAGGCGCGTTTTTTATATTTGTATCTTCAGTATGCCTAATCTATAGGTACTATTACATAAGTTAGATCATACTCCTTCTTTCGCTGTTCTTGATGAACCAAGGGTTTCTAGTTCATAATCTTCAGAACCGATTGAAAAGTCATTTATATTAATATTTTCAAGGCGAGAACTAAAAAAACACCAACTTTCAAAACTCCCGAAGAAAAAAACATTCCAGGTAGACGTACCAAGTAGCTGAACAACTAAATAACGTTTCTGTTTGCATTGAGTAGTTAAGTCGCCTGAATGCACCCACTAATCGACGAAATATTAAAAAAACCCTCACCAACGTAATGGGAATTGGGTTTCAGTCAAATTTGTTTACAACTTCTGGTCAAAAAAAAAAGTTTCCTTTCCAATCTGGAAGCTGCTATATTAGGCCACTTGAAACCCCCCAACTTTTTGAAATAATGGAACCTTTTCTAGCTATCACCGTTTCTCGAGATAAATGCCTGGTATAACAAAAAGATAGAATTTGTTTTCTACGTGAACGTCCTAGGAGTTGCTGTAAGTTTGACCTGTATATCTGAAAAACAATGGATTTTGGGACATCGTGCACATTGGAACTTTTGATCGGGACATCAAGAACTCCGTTTTCAACCCATTTGATCGCGACCCAATTCCATTAGATTGGTGTGGAGTTCTTTGAAAATTCGATCTTTGACAATTTTGGACTAAGGTGACTAACAAATAAGTATAAAGTAATAAAATACTTACGATGTTTATTAAGATTTGTTTCTCCCAGATTGCATCGTTTAATATTCCTGCATTATTAATTAAAATGTCCACATTTTTTAAATGATTAAGTGTTTCAAAGAAAGCGGCTGAAACATAATACATTTTAATAAGACTAATAAGAAAGCACTCAGACTTGTTAGGAATGTATATGAGTAACTTCCTTCAAATTGTTGTAAATTCGTTACATCAGTTTTTACAAATATAGCTTTATTAGGTCCGAATGTGGATTTGATATCCTCCAGAGCTTTTGAACCAAATTCTGGGTTTAAGTCAGCTAATGTTACTCCCTAAAATAATATGACGTCCAGTAAATTTATGTATTAAAAGATTTTATAGATAATTTAATTTTACGAAAAACAAATATTAACTAATAATCATTGGACATTAATAACCTAGAGAAAAAAGTTATCGTTATAGGGCAATACAGTAGAATAACGAAAAGTAAAAAATTACGCCTGTCTAATGTAGACGAGTTCCAATTTCCGAAAAAAATATATAGGAGTATTCCATATAAAATTATCAATAATTGGATTTCGGTTTTAGCATATATAGTATTAATTTGTTTTATTTTTTTTTTGATTTTGCCATTATATGGAGATTTTTAAATATACCTTTGACAGGTATATAATAATTTAACAATTTTTGTATCAAATGTAGTCCGCCCGTAATAATTTGTTTTTTTAATTGATTAAAATGAAAGACCTGTACGATCAATAATTTTTTCTGCAACGTCTTGGCGTTTAAATTTAGAGACTGCCGTTCAAATTTGTGAAATTTCTTTCTCGTCTACGGATTTTTGCTTTAATTTTTCAATTTACTGAAAAACGAGATGTTCAATATTATAGAAATAAATATTTATGGAATCAGTTTTAAAATAAGAAAATCTCTCCGAAATAAAGAATTAGAGACAAAAACGATTTTTTTGAACACAAAATGTCCGTTGAACAAATTACGGTATATTCAAGATAGCCACGATATACTTTTGAAAGACAGGATTGCGATGGAAAACCTAGAATAGGTTTAAAGCAAAATATTAATGTGTTTATTGTGAATTTGGTTGAGAAAAATAATGAATATTTATTTTTTGGAATAAAAAAACTGATAGTAGCCACAGAAAATGCTTATCAAAATAAAATTGTGAAGACGTTTTAGAGAATTCGATTTTCTAAAAAACGTTAAATAGTAAATTATGTGTTGCTCTTTCCTGATATTCCTTTAAGCAATGCAGGTTAATAATTGAGATTGATTAAAACATTTCACAGTAATCGATCAGCAATACCTAAAAAACGATTCCGAATAACTTAATAACTAACTCCTGTTTTTTAGTCTTGAATATTACAAATTAAATGAAATCTCACTAAAATAAAATTAAAAATAATTTTAGCATTCATTTTTTGTCTGTCAAGCTGAAACATCCATTTCGTATGGCCGAAATCTAACCTGTACAATAATTTATTTAATATGCGATATCTCGGAAACCAAGGGGGCTACTGGTGTGCTCTTTGAGCCCAAATTAATTGCTAATTCATTGCTGAAACCTAGGCTTTGAGAGACTACCTCGCCATCATCAACCTCGGCCCCCGCCTGCATCAATCCTTATATTGAATTAATCAAAATTCCATTAATAACCATATACCAGACAAAGCGGGCACGGTGGGTTTAATTGCTAATATATTGTTGGCATTTGGTGCAAAATACGATTTTATTCCTCCTCACCACGCTATTCCAGTTTGACAATCAAGCTAGCATAGTCAGCCCGATATCTCGGAAACCAAGGCGCTACGGGGGTGCTCCTAGCGCCAAAATTAATTGGTAATTAATTACTGAAACCTAGGCTATGAAAGACTACCCCGCCATCATCTTATCGTATTTTGGTAACAGAACTTCACTAATATACTAATGGTTTAATCAAAAATATTTCTTGAGACGAAATGAAGCAGTTTAAATTCAATTCTCTAACGTTTATTTACACACTCTTTATAATAATTCCACTTCGTAATATAATTCAATCTCCATTTATATGCTTATGGACCGCTCATTTCTTAAATTTTGTGAACCATCCTATGTAACTATGTCACTTTATATTCTAACTGTATATACGACTGTCCAACCTATACACATTTTTTGTTGCAACCTAGTATAAGTTTAATTCTATTCCGCCCTATATTTCAACCCAATAGTTCTTTTCTTTTTCTAAACTTTTTTAACCATTCTGTATAACTGCAATTCTTCTCCACCTTATATCACACTATATATGCTATTGCCTATGGGCTACAAATATGGTATTTTAGTTTTAGCAGTTATAAAATCAAGCTGCGTAACTATAATTCTACTCCAGCATATATGTCAACCACCCTGTATACCCATGGCTACCCAATGTAATATTTTTTTAACAAAACTGTTTAAGTTTCACTCTACCCTATACTACAACTGTATTTGCCACTGCCACCTTATAGGTATAATATTCTTTTTCCTATTTTTAAACCACCTTGTGTAACAACTGTTCTATTTCGTCCTATCTTGCAACTATCATATGTAATCAATTGCTTGTGGGTTTCCCGATATAATGTTTTTTTTAGATTTTTTCTAATGACCCAGTATAATACTACTTTCTTTCCACTCCACTCTAAAATTCTAATCCCCTGTACATACAATTGCTTATGGGCCACCCAATAAAATAATTAATTTCTAACGTATTTTGAACCGTACTGTATAAGTATAATTCTACAACGCCTTATATTTCAACGAATTTATATAAAATAAATAAAACTACTTCTTGGCTACATACAATATTTTTTTAACCGTCTTGTACAACGATAACGATAACCAGGTAACAAAAACGATAGTTATGGTATAAAATGTTATAGATATACACAACTCACCTTCAATGTGTGCCTTTACCCTTCTAAAAAGCCCTCTTACCATTTTTTCTTGAATTAACTTCATAACCAATTTCGATATTGCCAAAAGAAATGGTATATCTTTTACGAAAAAAAATCAACTTTTTTGACGAACCTCGTATACAGTTGTTGATAAAAGTGTCATGTGATGATTTAATGTGTAGTATCTGACCATGCAACTTTTTGTGAAGAAAACCGTATTATTTTCTAAATATTATTTTTACAAAAAAATTTACCATACGGTTCTAAGTTAAGTGCACACCCTATATATATATATACATATATATATGCGTGCAAACAAATTCAACATTCGTTTGGAAAGCGGATTATTAACAAATATCTTGATGAAATTCCAATCTATTTTCAAATAATTTCATCCTAGATTGCGAATACGATAAATTTAAATCTTTTAGTACATCCGAATTCGCCACATATTATGATTCATTAAGAAGTCGACTAGCAAAATTTTTCCGTTTTGTTTTTGGAAAATGACATTGAAAAAACTGCAAAAAATATGGGACGAAACTGCAAGTCTATTCTACCAAATGGAAAAAAAAAAAGAATAATGCAAAACGGTTCATAGTGGGAGGAGTACTGAGGTAACAAAGTCAAAAAATATACAACCGAATTGAAAACTTCCTCCTTTTGAAGTAGGAGAAAAACAGTCTGCAATGTAAGACAGACAATTACAAAGCGTACAACTGATTCGTGAACAGACCTATTCAGGATTTGAATACACTTTAAAATATTCAAATTGATTGAACTGTTTTAGAGTAAACAGTGTAGATTCATTGAAATTCGCTGAACTGTAGTCCCTTTAATGATTTCTCTGATTTTCTGGAATACCATAAATCTCAGGTTGTATAAAATTACATGGTACCTTTCTGTAACATTCATTAATGCAATGCCGTTTAAATCATCAAAATTGCGCTAGCCGTTTTTGAATAATCACTGAGCATACATAAACGTTCCAACGAATTGATAACTTCTTCCTTTTTCGTTAAATACCAAAATACTGCACACCAGAAACAAAATACTATTTCGGAGAATTAGCTCACAACCATGGCCGGAAGCGTGAAAGTCGGTCTGGAATCCAATCAGGAATACGAATGAAGTACAGTACATGGATATACTAATAAACAAGTAGCATACATGTATTCCCCCGACATTGAAAATTTATGCCACAAGTACCTTTTAATGTAGTTGAGAAGAGGATTACAGAATCACATAATGCCAAAGTCTTCTTTAGAAGCACTCAAGAATATATGTACCACATGTTACACAAAGAGTCCAAGATATTTGTTCTAAAATAGAAATGTAGAAATATAGCGTTTATAGGTTAAAAATTAATACACCCTTTCATACAAATATTTATAACTATATATCCAAAGTTAAATAAAGAGGTAATTGTTTGGTCAATTAGTGAATTACATTAAGGAAAATGTGTTATACCTTAGCTCCATTTTTTAACAACTCTTTAGCATAATTGAGCCCTATGCCTGAAGCACCTCCGGTTACTATAGCGACTTTATTTTTAATATCGAACATACTAAGAAGAATGTGCTCTTGTTGAAAATTTAAACAGTACTACACAAAATCAATTACCACAACATTATCGAAGATTTTGTTTATATCTCGATATCATTAACTAGATGACATTGCATACAAAGACATTAAATGTTGGCCTGAGAATGACGCATCAAATTGTCTTAACATTAACATAATATTTATATGAGATAAGTATAAGGCGATACTGTGAATTAAGCAGATTACAATATTAACAAAAATATCATTAAGTACTTAAAATATTTCTCTGTGGCAGTAAACAAATTCTAGAGTTTTATTTTTCTTAACATAACTCTCCAGTGGTCGTTTATCTTCACTGTGTTCTCGAATGTTTGACTAAGGGCTGGGATATTTACATTCAAGTTAAATGGCTGATAGCGATATATGACAAAATACTTGACTAAATAAACGTTACTTGACAAAATAAAGATTAGTTGACAGAATAAGTGGATATTCACTCCTTGGTAGGGTTTATAATTCAGCCATTTCGCCAGAAAAACCGCTTTTGTTATACAATACTTTTTTGTAGCATTTTTCACGTTCTACAATTTATGTCTTATACATTTCGCGTATTATTGTTATCAAGGTATCGATCGAAACAGTAAAAAAAATAGTACATGAAATTTACGATCTCCAGCGGTCCGCAAAGTCGGTGAGTCCGCGCCCATCCCAAAATATTATGATTACGCAATGATAATATTTTTGAATTCATTATTATAGAACTTCAGAGAATGGCCCAGCAGGGAGCTGGAAGTTTTCTGTTAGCTTACCACCAGTTCAAAATATTAGTAGTTTCATCAGGTCTTTGAGAACTCAACTATCTATCCTATTTGACTTCCCGAGATTCCTTTCTGGCTAAGAATGCTGTGACATATGAAGCATTGAAATTAATGGCAAATTCATATGCGCCCTGCTTTATATCAAACTATATCTTGACTGTAATATTAATGCTACACTATAAAGATAAATACAACAAAAAGATGGCGGGTGTTGATATACCTCTGTTAACGTGGGAATTAAATAAGTTGAAAAAGAACGAGTTAATAGACATAATTTTGTGTTTTAAAGTGCCAGTGACGACAACTAATGTTATATTGACAAACTATATTAATAAAATTAGTGCAATAGTTAATCGTAGAAGTGAAACATTTCAAAATGCTGACGAAGACATAACCTGTAGACGATGTGTCAAATTATCTACTACAAGTGAAAACGATCGAAAGGAAACAGAGATAGTGAGTAAGCTAAACTATCATTTAGAAAAGAGGTGTGAAGAGCAAGAATCTTTAATTTCATTATTAAAAGAAAAATTAAATATTAATTTACATGCTACATCAGTAGCACCATCTACTAGAAAGAACTCAAATCCAACAAACACCGCAAAATCAGATTCCTTAAACTCCACTAAAAAAATTGAAAACATAAATCGGAGTAACCCAGAAGAAACAAAAAATATTTGTGGCAAAGAAATTGGTACACAAAGTGATAAGCACCTGCCGATAAAAACGTATGGGAATTCTTTGCGGAATTCCGCAAATAAAAACAACGCCCATAAATTTAATGCAATATTTGGAAACAATGACGACAAAAATTTTAAAACTGTACCAAGAGTGGGACATTTACATGTTTCACGTATTTCACCGGAAATGAAGGTATGATTTAAGAAAGTTCTTATCAAATATATCACCGAATGTAACTTTTAAATGCGAGGAGTGGAATAGAACAGAATATTCCTCAACGTACAAAATTGCATTTCCTTTGGAAAATTGGGATGAGGTTTATAATCCATTAATTTGGCCTAAAGGTTCTGTGATTTGTCGTTTCCATTTTAAAAATAATTTGAAAAAGAAGGTGAACAATACGACACAAGAAAATGCATAACAGTAACAGAAACGGACAACAATAAGTTAGATGATTATTTGTTAAAATTAATGAACTGTAAAAATTCGGTGAGTGTATTCCATATTAACACCCAGTGTATGACTAACAAAATTGAATTATTTAATATATTTTTGTCTGAATATAGTTTTGATGTTGTAAGTGTTTCTGAGCACTGGCTGAGAGAAGCAAATCTTGTCAATCTTAATCTTGATAGGTATGTTCTTGCACACTTTTTCTGTAGAATGATAAAGGAAAGGGGTGGCACGGCAATATTTGTAAAAAATAATTTAAAATTAAGGCATGTAAATTTGGACGAATTTAATTCAGAACAAAATGCTGAGTTTTGTGGAGTCGAATTACTAAAATTAAAAACTATTGTTATGTCGATTTATAGATCTGGAAATGGAAAATTTGATATATTTTTTAAGAAATTTGAGCTTGTCTTAAATCGTGTTATGAAATTTAAGAGTAGAATAATAATGGGTAATTTTAATATTAATTTTAAAATAAGTTCTCCATTTTTGAAAGAGCTGAAGGACTTACTATATTCTTTAACTTATCCATTTGCATAAATGAATATACAAGAATAACATCATCGAGTGCTACTTGCATTGATAATATCTTTACAAATTTAGATACAAAATTATTTAGAGCGGGTGTGTTTGAACGTGTATTTTCAGATCATCGTGCACAATATATAATTTTTGACGTTTTGCAAAAAGATGTCGAATACAACTCATCCAAAAAAGAGTCATAACAAAATCAGGACTTCGTAAATTGAAAGACTCGTTATTGAATGTAAATTGTGATTTTTTTGAAAAAAATGAGAATGTCAATTTACTAGCATCGTTCCTAACAAACACTTATTCCAATTTAATATGTAGTAATTTTCCCATGAAGAAAGCCCCAATTAAACAGAAAAATTGTCCTGTAAATTGGTTTAATGATTCACTTAGAAATATGAGAAAAACGTTAGCCACCTTAAAAGTTATTTCAGAAGTAAGAAATGAACAAGTGTTCGTTACTAATTATCATAATCATAAAAAAACGATACAAACATGAATTGCAAATTTCTAAAAAAATTGCTTATAATGAATTTATTTCTTCATCAAATAATAAAGTAAAAGCTTGTTGGAATATAATAAATCACGAAAGGAATAAAAACAGAGAAACCAATAAAAATGCCTCACTTGATAGTTCGCTTTCACCAGAACAATTTTCTGATTTTTTTGTTAGTATTGCTGAAAATATAATAAAGTCTTTACCAGCCATATCAGATCAAGATTTATTGCATTTCAGAAATTTTCCTTGTCCTAGTCACTTTTTTTACTTAACACCAGTCACGATCGAAGAAGTTGCAAACACAATCCGTGGTTTAAAAAAGTCTGGTTGTCTGGATTCGAATGAAATCAGTAGTATCATTATTAAGGAGACGTTTCATATCATATTAAAACCATTGACCAACTTGATAAACTCTATCTTTATCACTGGGATTTTTCCCGACTCGTTTATATTTTCAAAAGTGATTCCTTTACATAAGAAAGGTGACACTGCTTTGGTAGATAACTACCGCCCAATATCAATTACATCTACTTTCAGTAAAATAATAGAAACATTAATCAAGCATCGTTTAGTTGCTTATTTTGAGGAAAATAACGTTCTAAATAATTCCCAGTACGGATTTAGGAAAAATCGTTCAACAACACAAGCAGTTTTGAGTGTTGTGAGTGGAGTGGTTGAGGGCCTTGAGAATGGAACCTATACAGCGATTAAGTTGTGTGATCTTTCCAAAACCTTTGACTGTGTCTCGCATGAAATTTTACTAACTAAACTTAATTACTACGGAGTTAGAGGATCTTCATTATCCATATTTAAAACTTACTTGACAAATCGCTTTCAAGCCGTCACTTATAATGATTCTACGTCTGAATTTAGATCAATAGAACACGGTGATCCTCAAAGTTCCGTCCTTGGACCCATACTGTTCATTATTTACATCAATGATTTGCCTAATTTTATTCGTCCCAATAAATCTGTTATATTTGCAGACGATACAAGTTTTGTGTATTCTGACACCAATTTAGCTAATCTCACCAAACTATCGGACGATATAGAAGCAAAATCTGAAAAATGGTTCAGTACTAATAAACTCAAGCTTAACAAGGAAAAAACACAAAGTCTTATGTTCTCAACCACTTCTAATACTGATACAGCTAGCGTAAAATTACTAGGTATTTATTTAGATAACAACTTATCATGGAATGTTCACATAGACTACTTAAGAAGTAGATTATCGAGTTCACTCTTTCTACTTCGTCACCTTCAAAATACTACAGACTATAATACCTTAAGAACTGCATATTTCTCACTATTTCACTCACATATCAATTATGGAATTATGATCTGGGGAAATTCGTCAAATGCTCTTCTGATATTCAGGTTACAAAAAAGAGCAGTGAGAATACTGGCTAAAGCTGGAGTTCGTGAGTGGTGTCAACCTTTATTTCAGAGATTCCGCATCTTGCCATTGCCTTCCCTTTATTTGTTTTGTGTCTAATTTTTAATTGTTTATATCTGTTCTTATTTTTAACATGTATTTCATATTTATATTATTTTAATTGTGATTTTTTTCTCACTAAGAGTGTATTTTGGACTTGCTACAAACCTTGTTTAATATGTACCGTAGTCAAATAAACAAATCTAAATCTAAATCTATAACCAACTTGTTTTATTATAGTTTATTTCTACCTGATTATTTGCTAGGAGAAACACCTGATCAGCTAAGCTTAGTCAGGCTTGTTCATTGGTATTAGAAGAATTAAATTCAGGACAATGGGCTAAAAAAAAGTAAGAGTGTCTTTATTCGAAGAAATCTTAACACATAAGTGGAGCTCACGTCTCTAGATTTTTTTATGGGGTGATCTAAAAATTGTAATGTAGAACAGTGAACTCGGCAACATAACATTTAAAAAATCGAATAAAACAACAAGTAATAAGCATTTTGTAAGAAGCCATGAGTAAAGAAGTTATTGATTCTCTAGGATACTGTTCTGTAGAGGAAAAAAGGCAGTTTGAATATATACTCTAATTTATTCTAGCCTAATTTAGTATGTCTGCTGTATTATTGTTTTCATTTTTAGTCCAGTCAATGACGAAAAAAAACGGTAATACTGGGTGATTTGTCCAAGCAGCACCAATTTTCTTAAAAATTTGGATTTAATTTCTACTTACCCTCTACTTCAAAGTTGACCCTGTGCCAGGTGTTGCTTTTTTCCCGGGGGATGCTACCCCACTCGGAGGTGAAAAATATTATGTGAAAAAAAGTCCGGGAAAGATTACATTAAATAAGTTTAAGCAATTTTTGTTCAATAAAGTTTTTTCTGAAAGTCAATTCCTTTCGAGTTAAAGTGAAAGTATCGATTTTTCAACAAAAAAAAAATGTATTGATACGGTGTTTCGTAAATTACATTAAAAATTTGCACTTTCAGAAAAAATTATTTGGATCAAAAATGTAGCTTATAAAAAAGAACAAAAAAAATGTTGGGTTTACGGTTTCAAAAAAACAGAGTTATAGCTTGTTGAAATTTTGTTTTTATTTGTCAAAACAAAAATTGAAAAATTTATCGTGAAATTACTGGAAAACAATGTATGTTTCTGGAAAAGTTTATAAACACTTTTTTAAAATGCTTAAAAAATTCTTTAATTTGTTTTTTGGCCTCTAGCATGAAAATTAAGTGATATAAATAAGATTTTTTTGTTTTATGACAAAATAAAGGACAAATACCTTAAATACCACCCCAGTTGAAAATATTTGCTACCACTTCACAAATCACCAATTTCTCGATTTTTTTATGACCCATAAATTATCATATAAATTGAAAATGTATTTAATCCTTATTTTTGAAAGGGCTTGAGCTAAAAGGGTGGCCTAACAGTACTATTTACGAACAGCACAAACATTAAACTGTCATATTCGACTTCATTTTTATCCTACAAAAACAAAAGATAAATTAAAAATAACAAAACCTCCAATTTTGTACTGTAGAAAATTTTGCCTATTTCTCATAGCTTTTAAGTTATTTTGAAAAAAGACAATTTTTTGCAAAATTACAAAAATACCATATACTTTTGAGACTTGTTTTTTTTCAAAACCACGTAAACCGGTCAAACTTTCTGAGCCTAATTCAAATAAGTAAGTCAAGTAATTTGTGAAGTGGTAGCAATTAATTTCAACTGTGCTGATATTTAGGGGGTAATCTGTACATTTTTTTTGTCAAAGTACAAAAAAAACTAACCTAATTTATTTATGTCATAACATGCTGGAGACTTTTATACAGAACCATATTAAAAGATTTTTAAGCACATAGTTTTCAATTATTTCACAATAAACCTTTCATAAAATTTCAACAAGCTATAACTACGTTCTAAAGAAACATAAGCTACATTTTTGATCTAAATGATTTTTTTCTTATAGTGCATATTTTTAAAGTTATTTACGAAAAACCGTATGAAAACCAGTTTGCTTGGTAGAGAAATCGATAATTTGTCTTCCGATTAACTCGAAACGAATTGACTTTCAGAAAAAACTTTATAAAACAAAAGTTGCTTAAAATTAGTTAATTAATTCATTTCCGAACTTTCTGTCATATAATATTTTTCACCCGCAAAATCTCCCCCCCCCGACCGGGGTAAAAAGCAACCCCCGGCAAAGAGTCAACTTTGTAGCAGAGGGTAAGTAGTACTTATTGTATTGAAATTATTGTATTTTCAAGAATATTAATTACCGAATATAATACATTTTTAGAATTTACTTGAAATCGATCGAAAAATTTTCGATGATGTGTCATAGATAGACTATCCCGTATATTTCACCTTTACGTAAATATTCATTATATTGTATTTAAAATTTTAACTTTTCCAAGATTTTTGCTGAAAATTATTTGTTTGGCTAAAAATCAAAGTAGTCCATGCTTTATCTACGGAGTGGAAAATAAAATGATTTTACATAAAGCACATAGAGCATGTAGTTAGGAAATCTAAATACTTAATCTTCATATTCAAAAAACTATACTAGCTTGGGGAGGAGCGTACAATAAAGTGATTGATGTACTAATCAATATACAAAACAGGTTACTAAAAAGAGCCAAAATAGATAAGCAAACAGTAGATCAAATTCCTTAAAGCCTAAAACAATGTTTTATACTAGAATCCCCCAAGTTTCATTATGAAAGCTTAAAAGATAAATATTTTCACTCGAATAGTATAACAAGAAATAAACCACTGTTACTTGCAAAAATAACTAAAAACTGCAGTATACAGAATTCTAAATACGAAGCCATTAAATATTTCAATAACCTAGACAACAATATTAAAGCTATGAATTGTATAAAAAAATTGATAAAAAAAAAGCTACAACTGTGAGTTTCAAATACAACGCCTAGATAGTACAAGTCCATATATTATAAGAAATAGGTAGAAATTAATTCGAACACTATAGATATAAATGTAGAAGAATATTTGTATAGCGGTATATGTGAGTATGATATATGTATAAGTATAGAACGTAAAACAGTATATGTGTATTTTGGATGTGCATATGTATAAGTATTTATAACTGATATAACATAATCACTTAAAAATTATAATTAGCAAGTAGGATCATTGGGCCATGTACGAGAATATCATTTGTCTAATGTCACCTTTTGGTGCTCATTAGAAATAAATCTTTTAGCGTGTAATTCAATTTCGAATTAGTTTTTAATTTTTTTTGTATTCTCCTAGCTCCTGTGCGCAGAGAGTTCATCTCTCTCTTACATGATACATTACATTGTATTATTGCTTATGGCGGCACTTCACTTGGTGTAGCGTATTCGTATATTTGCTATATTTGTCCAAAAACGGCGAAGTGTGGAGAGGTTATTCGCTATTTTTGGTTTATGTGAACAAATACGTCGAATACCGCTAAGATCAAATACGCCTTAGCGTACACATCAAAGGAGTCAAATAAGTCAGATATTTGCTTTAGCCGTCCACACTGATTCATACAGTTGCACGCGGCGATAGTGATCAACTAGTATTGTTTTTAATGGAAAAGTAGTGTTTGTGGCATTTGGAACCCCAAACATACCCGCCACAAAAATAAAATAAATGATGCATGGACAGATATCCAAAACAATATGCCATGCACAATTGCTAATTTAAAGAAAAAAAGGTAATCTTTGATGTCTGCGGGTTGTAACACAAAAATTAAGAAATCAGAAACATCGGGAGCAGGCACGTCTAGCGTATACAAACCCACATGTTTGCTTACAAATACATGAATAGTTTTTTGGGAGACATCTATAAATGCAACCCATCTAGGAATACTGATGTAGGTAAAAAATAAATAAAAAACATAATAATAACAAAATAATAATACATTTTTAAATGTGAAATCATAATCGTTTGAGGTTTTCTCGAAATCGAGTTAAGGTCGAGACTAGATATAGATGAGATTTGAGATTTTGTTGTTTTAGGAGATATGTAAGCTAAATATAGTTTCTAGATGCATTCTGTTGAAAAAAATAGACCTACACAAAACAAAAATATTTTTTTCAGAAAATACACCTACAACCTATCGAAATGGTTGAATCAAAATAAATCCAGCCAATTTAGAAAGCAATATCTTGGACATGTGGTTTCCGCAGAGGGAGTAGTGGTTGATAAACAGAAAATTAATGCTGTCCAGGAATGGCCGATACCTAAAGATATCCACCAGTTAAGAAGTTTCCTGGGGTTATGCACGTACTATCGTCGGTACGTAGCCGGATTTGCCAACATCACCAAGCCACTTACTAAGTTTAGTAAGTGAGGAAGGTGCAGTACCAGTGGGACGAGGAATGTCAGCGATCATTCGAGATATTGAAAAGAGCTTTGACGAGTGCTCCCATTTTAAGTTATTCTTTGCCAGATGGAAACTTCGTATTTGATACCGACGCAAACAATGTCAGAATTGGTGCTGTGCTTTCCCCGATCCAGTAGGGCCAGGGGAGAGTCATTGGACATTTCAAAAAGACCTTGAGTAAGCCTGAACGGAATTACTGCGTTACTTGCAGGGAGCTTTTGACTGTGGTACAAGGGGTAAAGCATTGCTACAAGTAACTCTATGGTAAAAGATTCCTCCTGAGGACTGAACACGCAGCACTGAAGTGTCTCCTTCAGTTTAAAAACCCTGAAGGAGAAGTGGCTAGGTTGATTGAGCGGTTGCAAGAATTCAACTTGGAGACTGAACATCGCGCAGGAATAAGCCATAAGCATTCTGATGCCTTATCGAGGAGACCGTAGCCTGATGAATGTAAACATTGTCAGCGAGCAAAAGAAAAAGGGGCTGTTCTCTGTAGAACTACCGCCATCGATGACCATTGGCAACCTGAGGAGATCCAGAAAGACCAAAAATTAGATCCAGAACTAAAAGAAGTTATCCTGGTGGAAGGTAGAAGACCGCAAATCTACGTGGCAAGATATTTCCAGATACTCACCAACCATAAAGTCGTACTGGGCCCAGTGGAACTCTGTCATCCTCGAAAATGGAAAGCGCGTCGTGGAAACTCCAGAGGAGGGAAACGACGGGGAAGTTCAAATAACGCTTCTATTGGGTAAACCGCTAAGTAGATGTGAAGGATTGGTGCCGGAAATGTACGGTTTGTGCAACAAGTATTGGGCCTCAGAAGCGACCAAAAGTTCCCATGAACCAATATAACGTGGGCAGTCCATTTGAAAGAGTAGCCATTGATGTTGCCGGTCCATTTCCTGAATCCGACTCTGGAAATAAATGCATTGTGGTGGTGATGAACTATTTTAGTAAATGGGCCGAAGTGTATGCCTTGCCGAATCAAGAAGGCTTGACAGTTCCTGATATCCTTGTCAAGGAATGCATCAGTCGTTTTGGTGTTCCCTTGGAGTTGCACTCAGACCAAAGTAGAAATTTCGAGTCTATTCTTTTCCAAGACGTCTGCAAGCTCTTGAAGATCAATAATAACGGACGACAGCATTACACCCGCAATCCGATGAAATGGTAGAACGGATGAATAGAACCATTAACTGCCATTTGTCAAAGGTAGTCTCTGACCACCAAAGAGACTGGGACCAGTATCTGCACTTTAGAGAATGCCAGTGCTCGAATGAAGGAAGCCTACGACATCAAAGCCGACGGCGGAGAATTCCAAGTTGATGATCTTGTTTGGTTGTATAACCCGCAACGTCGTCGTGGATATTCGCCCAAGAGATTGTGAAGAAAATCAATGATGTTGTCTACAGAATAAAGAAGCTACCTCTAGAAAAACCATTTCAACAAGTTAGCGCCTTATGCCGGAAGTCATGACAGCGAAGTTGACCAAGCCCAAGTCCGCAGCATCCAACCACCTGATGACGCGATGACCTTCGAACAGTTTATGGCACTGTACTCTGATGGGCAGAAAGTGCAGCACGACGTAACAAGGGAGGAACCCCGAGACCTGTTTGAGGTGCCCATAGAATATACCCTGGCTCATTGTGTGGCTCGTGATCTCTGGATGTCCAGAGGAATGGCCAAGGTGTTTGCCAAAAAGTACGGCGAGTTCCAGAAGCTACGGGAGCAAGATCCAGCGGTATGGAAGGTCCTTCATCTCGAAGATAAACAACCAGTGGGTACCAGAGACATCGTTTATTTGGTTAACGAAAACATTCTTGCAGGACAAGCCAAGATACAGCGATCTTTGGAAGACTCTGGTGGAATTGAGGAATGTGATGATGGAGGAGAATCTGATAAAATTAGCGGTCCCAAAGATAGCCTGGGGGTTGGATGTACTGAACTGGAGGGTGGTGAGAAGTATGATGCAAACAATCTATCGATTCAGTGGTATCGACATCCTGGTATGCTGAATCAATATTTGCAGCCCAGATTCGAAGACCGTTGACTGTTACTTCCACCAAACGGGTCGAAATGGTCTTAAGGAGGGAGCAATGTCATTCATTCATCAGACAGCTGGTGCAATCGGCCATTCGTGGAAGGGACAACATCCCGATACTCCTGGGAATCCGAAATGTGTTGTCTCTCAACAGGCCGACCGCTGCCGTTCCTGGGAATTCCCTTGAAGCTTCCAGAACACATGAAAGAAGTTGACTTGCCAGAATAATTCTGAGAGAAATATATAAATACGGGCAGCTGGCGATGGAATTCATTCAGTATTCATCGGTCGTATTTGTTAAGTTAAGATAAATTGTAAATAGTTCTGTGAATATAAATTGTGTTAAAGTGGAAATAAATTAGAATGAGTTGGACTCTGTTTTTAAGTAAATCCAAGAACTGAACTGAACCCGAGTGTGAAAATAACAACATTACAATACAAAGAAAAAAGTGTGAAAAGTCGTTTTTCACATTTTATATATTTTTAAATAAATTTCCACAACATGCTGACATGGCGCATACACATACAATTATTATACATAATATTTAAAACTCAAAAACAGGGCTATTCCAGATTTTCCATGAAATTTTTCTGTTTCGTTCGAACTATAGTTATATGAGGCAGTTATTTGCGGATGTTATGCACATTCATTTAACTTTTACCTTCATTTGAATAGTCTTTATAATGAATATTCATTCTATCAAATAACACATACTAGATACTATTAAAAGCTGAGTAGTTCATACTGGGATAGTATTGAGCACTTGGAAATCGTAGCTATAATCCCGGTTAAATTAAGAAAACTTGCACCATTTATTTACCAATTGCCTAGAATTTTAATTATTTTAATATATTAAATATATAAATAATTATTCGAGATTTTAGTTAGTTGAGGGAAGCACAACTAATGAAGGTTGTCGACTAGAAACAATATAGTTATATATATGTAGTAAATGGTAAAATATATTTAATCAATTTCGACATTTTTGCAGTTTATTCCTTGATATTGGTTTTCACTTATCATAGATAGATTTTCAGGACCACATACCGTTTCCAAAAAAAACATTTTTATTAAATATAGCCCTATTTATTTTATTTGTAAAGTCATTTTCAGGAGTCTAGTTGTGGGAATAGTAAAATGTTTCATTATTTTACTTACAATTTAAATTAATTTGAGGAAAATGTGCGTCACTGGGCACTGAGTGCCAAATAATCTTAATTTGAAAAATGAGTTTCTTAAAATAATTCACAAAAAATAGTGCAAACAACAATTATTGGTTAATAAAATGTATACAAGAAAGACCAAGAAATTAAATATAAAAAATACCGTGAAAAAATTCTAAAGGAATAAAACAGACGCCAACTACCACAATCGTCGCACCTCCTCCAACAACTTAACCCATGCTATATTTAAATGTAAACAGAATTTCCAAAACCTTCTTCAGGCAAAAAAATATTTTTATAGATATGTTAGAAGTTGTCTTCAATCTAGAGTAGCAACACTTATGGTGCGAAATGAATGTAGTCAACTTTCTATCAAAGCGGAAGTTGCAAATACGTTCACTAAGAAGTGACAGCAAGTGTTCACAATTGAGGAAGATCTATCAACTAACTTGCTTATACAGAAAATTACTATGAAATTATTGTAATTGATTTTGAAGCGAGGTCGAAATATAAACTAAAATAACATGTTTGAGGGCGTACTCCGAGCAAGGACTAGAGCTTTCCACTTTTGTTTATAATGAGATCCTCATTTTTATCACTTACCTTGGAATATTTTACAAAACAGTGATAAGGTAGATGCTGAAAACTACAGACTGTTCAGCTTAATATTTATTGCAGCAAAACTTATGTAATCGATTATTAGACACTTGTTAAAAAATCTCTTGGCTGATCTCTTTCTTTGGATAAAAATCGACATGTGAAGTTATTTATTAAGATTTCTCGAAGATATGTGATCGTGTTATCCATAGTATGTTGATATTTAAACACGAGCATAGCCAGAACGGGACGACCTATTAAAGTGGATTCAAGATTTCTTAAGTAATCCACAACTGAAAGTTCGCGGAAGGTGAACAATTACGGAGTCTGAGCTTATAAAAAACAGATTTTTTAATATTTGGAACTCAATTCAAACAATGTCGTCGATACTATATATGTAACAAGCTTCAATAATATTTACTGTAATTACATATCTAGTTTGTAATATTTGTCAACATTTTATGCTGCTTGATTTATTTTATATTCAGTATTCAATACAGTTTGCTCGTTTGTCTTTGTTCAAAGAAGCTGTATAGGTCCTGATATCCTGATTATAATAATAAGCAGGGTGCTGAGGAGGCTCAGGAACCACAACAACACTTACAACTACAGTCCCAAAGTGGCCATCACCAACGGAGTCAAACAAGAACTAGTACTCCTTTGCCGTAACCATCCTTCATCTGGAAAAGATATAAGAATACCTTATCAGGACTTCTATGGTGTGTACGCAGAGCTTCAAGTCACGAATCAGAGAGTCGCAAATCGACATTGTGTCATCTTGAAAAATGAACAAATAGCGCGCGAAATATAAGCACTTCATCAAAAACAGAAACACAACGCCGACCTGCTTGAGAAGATTCAATCTGAAATGGATCTAATCCAATGTGTAAACTAATTTTTCCTGGACTAAGATTTTATGGATTTTATAGAGTTCGTTCCGTAACCTAGCTGCTCATTGTATAATAATACGCAATATGCTAAATATATTCATTTACAATTCGGGCAAACAGTAGTTCTATCAATATTAATGATGCTAAAGGCCTAATGAGTATAAATAAACATTGACTTTACGGTTATACGATAGTGTCAGTGAAACAGTCATAACAAATCTGTTAAAATGGTTTCCATAATTAAAGGTAAAGTGGCTCTAATTTTTGAAGGTGCTTCCGGAATAGGTTTTCAAAATGCATTAGAATTATTAAGAAATGGATTAAAAGTGAGTTTTTGATATTAAAGTTACCTTTACTTATTAACTTTTTATTGACTTTTTGATATAAAGAGCGTAGTTGTAAGCTCGTGACAAAAAAATATTGTATTTTTATTTCAAATCAGCCTTGTGGCCTAAACAACAACAACACCTAAATTCTCTTTCTATGAGGAATTACTTGACCATCAGCGCTTTACTGGGCATATTTTGGACTATAGTTTTTATATAAAAAAATATATGATTCAGGCTTTTTTGGCATTTTGTCTTTCTGGCAGCAATGCCTTCTGACATATTTTTGATGTATACAGAAAGTAGGACAGCGATAGCAAAGCAATGGATCGCGTGCCACTAGTGGCACGTTTGAAAGTTTTTTCCGATACATTATCGATATATATAATTGAAGGAAATAGTTTAAATAGTGCCAATGTAATTGTGAATATATGAGCACTTTAAATATATATATTATTACGAAATTTACCAAAACCGACCCTGCTTCATTTCAGTACGACAACAATCGCTTTGAGATAAAAAAATGGTTCTCGAAAAGACTCGGCACCTGTAGGAGTGATGATGATTTTGCGAGAATTTTCTATGCTGGTTTTATAAAGGAAGCAGGCCACGATCGCGTGTTCAGATGACGAGCGTATCTCGAATGTTATTTTGAATCAGCTGTTCTGTATAATTTGATGTAAATGAAGTTCTAGAAAACTGAAAGTGAATATTAGTTTTATAATTTTAAATTGAACCCACGGACTATATTGCAATATATTTTTCTACAAGGAAGATTTAAAACTATATATAAACATTATGTATTATTAAAAAAGGAATAAACATTGTTTCGACTCGCGGTTAGTTTACCGAAGCTTATGACAAATAAATTACAAGAAGCGCACTAACGCGTGAGTAAAAACTAAACCTAAGCGGTTAAAAGGTAACAACGATTTGTTAAAGTACTGTACTGTTTTTATTTTCACACTCGGGTTCAGTTCAGTTCTTGGATTTATTTAAAAACACAGTCCAACTCACTCTAATTTATTTTTCCACTACTTTAACACAATTTATACTTACAAGAATTATTTACAATTTATCTTAAATTAGCTATAGGAACGTCGAACACTAAAATGCATCCCATCGCCAGCTGTCCGTAATCCCGCTACATACCAACCATAGTACGGGCATAACCCCAGAAAACTTCTTAGCTGGTGGATGTCTTTAGGTATTGGCCACTCTTGGACAGCTTTGATCTTCTCATTATCGACAGCTACTCCATATGCCGAAACCACATGTCTAAGATACTTCACCTCTTCTTGGAAAAGCTGGCACTTCTTCGGGCTGAACTTTAATCCGGAACTTCGAAGTCGTTGAAAAACCTCCTCCAGGTTCTTCACGTGGTATTCAAAAGATCTTCCAACCACGATAATGTCTTTAAGATACACCAGGCACGTTTTCCATGAAAGCCCTTTCAACACTGTTTCCATCAATCTTTCAAACGTCGCTGAAGCATTACACAACCCAAACGGCATCACCGTGAATTGGTAAAATCCTGAGCTGATGGTAAAAGCAGTCTTTTCTTGGTCTTCTTGAGCAAGTTACACCTGCCAATAACCGCTCTTCAAGTCCAGGGTGGAAAACATCTTCGATCCAGCCAGCGTATCTAGGGTATCGTCTATTCTTGGAAGGGGATAGCTGTCTTTCTTTGTAGCGTTGTTTAATTGCCGATAGTCCACGCAAAATCGGGCCGAGCCATCTTACTTTTTAACCAAGACAACTGGAGAAGCCCAAGGGCTTTTGGATGGTTCAATTACACCTTCTCCCTCCATTTGGCGGACTATTTTGTCGGCTTCTTCTCTTTTAGCTAGAGGTAGTCTTCTCGACAACTGTCGAATAGGTTGAGCATCCCCGGTATTAAATTTATGTTTCACCAGGTCAGTCCGTCCTCTTTTACCGTTTCCTACATCGAAGATATCCTGGTAGTTTCTAAAGATGTCCCTCAATTTTGCTTTCTGGTTTGATTTCAAATTCTTAGATGAATCGGTGATGAGTCTTTCCAGTTCCTTAGATAGTTTACCTTGTGGTATTTCTGCATGCTGTGTGCTTCTGACTACAGAGGAAACTGTTGAACAGTGGCCCAAAGTTGTTCCTTTCTTTAGCACAACTGAGTAATTCAGGTTCATTACTCTTACTGGCACGGTCTCCTTGGCACGAAACAAAGTCTTTCCCAATGCAATACCTCTGCCTACATTTTCATCGTGAAGTTTGGGATCGAACATCATTACTGGTCCATCTTTAGCTTTCCCATCTAAGCAAGCATCTACAATGATTTCAGCTCTTTCAGAAACACTGACATATTCTGCTAAGATGGCTCGAAGCATTATGTCATCTTTCCATGAAGCACCACTTCTTCATCATTTAGTCGCAGAATTCCATCTTTAAAGTTTAACTGGAATCCATTGGAGCTCATGACATCCATTCCAATGATGACCTGGTGTTCGATGTCCGCCACTAATGCCCGATGTTGAAATGCTGTATTTCCCAAGACCATTTCAACTTCTATTTCACCATGGACCTTAGCTGATTCTCCTGTCGCTGTTCGCAGTTACCACTTTGTTGGCTTTATCTTAGCCTCTAAAACGATGTTTGGCCTAATAACCATTTTTGTCGCACCTGTATCCAGCAGCATTGCACATTGCTTCTTATTAATAAAGCCATCTACAAAGACACTGTTAATGTGGTTGCGTAGCGAAGCGACATATGCGTTGGGAGTTGGGGCTTGTTGGTTACACGTCGACGACGGTCCCTTTACATTGGCCTTCTTTAGTTTCCTCGGCGAGGAAGTCTGGACTCCGTTGCTCTCCTTGCAATGACTATGGACATGTCCTACCATTCGACACTTCCGAGATCTCACCAGTCTTTTTCGGTAAGAACTTTCTCTATTATCTATCTTAAAGAGGTTTTATCGTTTACGCCAACTTTGGATTCTCCGTCAACGATTCGGACTCTGGCTTGCCCTCTGCAGGTACTTTTCGCAGCTTCAAATTCTAGAGCTCGAGCCAGTGCATCCACTAATTGAGTCGGTCGATCTAGTGTTAAACCTTGTCTGGCTTCGTTGTCCCGCAGTCCATGCAAAAACGTTTGTACTGCTAACCTTTCTATCACATTTTGCGGCATGGCTGGATAGGCAAGGCGAACCAGTCGAGCAAACTTAGCTTGAAACTCTTGTATGGATTTATGCGATTTCTGACGGCGATTTTTCAGTTGGGAGTGATAAACGTGGTCCAAATGGGTTTGTTCATACCTCAGTTCTACGTGTTTGACCAGTTGTTCGTAGTCTTCCTGCTCAGAGCCATTCATGGTTTGCAAAATTTCTGTAGCATCCTCTCTTAAGGCGAGGGTTAGTGCTATTGCCTTCTCCTGTGCCGACCATCCATTTAACTTTACCGCAGCCTCGAATTGTCGCCTATAATTTGCCCATGACGATTTTCCATCAAATTGAGGAGGTTTCATTTTGTGTCTTGTCTCCTCGAGGCCAATTTTCGAATCCACTGCTACTGGACTGTTTCTGCTTTCGGTTTTTGATTGTGTTTCTTCCCTTTGTATAGTGCTGATCTCACCCTCCATTATATCCTTTAGCTCTTCTATCCGCGTTTCATTTTTGTCTGACTCTTCGAACATTGTCTGCTTTAGCTCTTTTATCCGCGTTTCACTTTTGACTGACTCTTTGACTATTGTTTGCCTTAGCTCTTCCATCCGAGCCTCATTCTCGAATATTTTCTCTTCTAGCATTTCTGAGTTTTTCTGTACCATGCTTTTCAAATTTCCTTCTAGGGATTTAGAATTTTCTGCTAATTTATCTTCTAACGCCTCTTTCAAGTTTTTAGAATTTTCTAGCATTTTCTCTTCTACAGTTTTAGGGTTTTTTTGTAACATTTGTAGCTTATCTTCCATTTTTTTTTTCAATAGCATACTCATGTCCCCATTACCAGAAACTTCAAACATCTTTCAGCCGTTTTATTAACTCACTTTTCTTCCCATTAATTTCTAAATCCCTTTCCTCCAATTCTTTTTTTAAATCAATCAATTTCAATTTGTCCAAATTCACGTTTTTAAACAATGTCAGTATTTATTTTCCACTTATAAAGTTCCACAAATACACCGAACACCTGACACCACTGTAATGTTTTTATTTCCACACTCGGGTTCAGTTCAATTCTTGGATTTATTTAAAAACACAGTCCAACTCACTCTAATTTATTTCAACTACTTTAACACAATTTATATTCACAAGAATTATTTACAATTTATCTTATCTTAATAATAGGACTCTCGAATACTGAACTGCATCCCAGCTGTCCGTATTTATATATTTCTCTTGGAATTATTCTGGCAAGTCAACGAACTATCGGGAAACTTCTTTCATGTGTTCTGGAAGCTTTAAGAGAATTCCCAGTAACGGCATCAGTCGGCCTGTTGAGAGACGAAACATTTCGTATTCTCAGAAGTATGGGTATAATGTCCCTTCCACGAATTGGTTGATGGCTGATTGCACCAGCTGTGGGATGAATTCTCGTAGCAGTACAAAATAGGTTTGTTAACCGGAGTTTAAAAGTAACTAATGTAAACAGACTTGCTGAAATGAAATTTGGTACAAAAAATTGTTATAAAATCTCATTCTAAAAACTAAGTAAATAAACGTCTTAAATCTAGGGAGGGAAAGAAGGAATATAATTAGGGGGTGTATACTTGTGAAATGGTTGACTTGCAGATGGGTAATTCCTACGATAATCCAACATCTGATCATCTCAACCCAGAGGAGACTACAATGGCAGAGGAATATTAAGTAAATATAAGATTTATCTTTATGGTGGTTGTAAGGAGAATAAGTGAATACAATAGCATTAACAATGGTAACAATAATAAGGAAGTGACAATAAATGTAAAATAGAAAATATAAGTCGGTTATCGGATCGCCTAAATATAAATTATAAATGTAAAAATCTGGGAAAACCCAAACCGTCCGCAATGGAACGTAAATAATTTTGAGCTCCAACCGTATTCCACTCATTACAAACACCCTGTACGACATACTTTCATGGCATATCTTGACATTTAAACTAGATATTTATGATGACAATTTGACATTTACCATGATGTTTACAGTTTTTGTGCATATATTTTTCCGATTTTGAGAAAAATGGTGTTCTACGTTATAGAAAAATGTACGGAATCCAGCAGGAACATATCTTTGTATAATACAATTTATAGCAATCAAATTTATTGAGCGGTTTTAGAGAAAACAGTGAAAATTCATTGAAAATCGCTGAAATTTATTTAGTCCCGTATTTACTTTTTATCTGATTTTCTAGAAATCCGTTCTCATATTATCTAATATTATAATAGGAGCAATGTTTATATATATATATATATATATATATATATATATATATATATATGTTATATGCAAAATGTATCAGCACTTAGCTCACACAGCCGAGAAGTTAACGGAAATTAAAGCGTACGTGACTTCTCAGGGATATCAAATTTCATCTGGAATTATATGCAAACAACTTCCCGGAAACCTACACGAGTCCGTTTACCCAGTAAAATCACTGACTTGCATCAGCACTTTTGCCAATGTTATAAAAGCAACAGGAAACGTTCTTGTGTTGTCATTCAAATATTATCACTTTTAGTATTAAGTTATTCAAATATTAAGTCATTTTAATTGTTCATTTTAAATTGTGTATGTTTTTAAATAAAAAAATCTTTTTTAAAAAGTGAATATAAAATTGGCGCAGTCAGTAGGATATTCCAGACACAGCTAGAACACGAAGATTTCTAACTAGTTGTGATGGTTTCCAAGCCTTTGCAGAATAGAACCTACTTGAAAAGGACAACAACTACCAAGTACTAGCAAGGGAACACGCAACCAGGCTAACCAGTGCTAAGTGACGCGGAGAACAGTCCGATGCGAGGAATAATAACGTAAGAATCATAAAGTAACTATTTTATTTTGATTTTATTTTGAATGACCACCAGTTCTTTCATTTATATATTTTATTCCTCATTACTTTACCTTCCCTAAATAATTTTGAAACTAAAAATTTATATTATTGCATTATTTTATTATTTGAAACATTATTTTAAACATATTTTACCATTTATACATTCCATTTTGTTTTTGCAACTCCTATATTAAACATTACTCAATACTGAATTGATAAACCATATATTTTCTACCATTTCAATTTAAAATCTTTATTCAACATTTAATTTTGATTTATTGTGCGAATCTATACAATTTTAAAAATGGCAACGACTAGACAGGCAGCTACACCAACTGTAGAGCCCTATAAGCTATCGGAAATATTTGCCATAATTCCTGAGTATGATGGTAATCCGATATTTTTAAACACTTTCATATGCTCCTGTAATACTGCTTACAGCATGGCAGCGGATAATCAGCAAGTACTGCTAATTCTCATATCAAAAATAATTTACGCGGTAGAGCGGCTGAGTTAATTAATTCGCGAAACCCTAGTCAACTAGCCGAAATTCAAACTCTCCTAGAAAACTCATTTTGGAAATCCTCGGGATCTCTCGGCTCTAATACAGGACTTGCAACGAATGCGGCAAACTCCAAATGAATCCCCCCTCACTTTCTCTGCTAGACACCAGACGCATCAAGCGAAAATGCTAGCAGCTATAAACAAGCAAAATCTAACTATTAAAGAAAAACAAGCAAGACTTAATAGAGTCAATGGCTCTTAATAGCCTCCTCACGGGTTTAGAGCCCAAAATTGGTCAACTTGTTCCCGCTAGCGACCCCTGCAGTATTCTCACTGCCATTTCCAGAATTAAACGAGAACTACAACTATCATATTTAGAAACCCAGAAATTTTCAGGTAATAGAAGTTTCCAACAACCCTCTCGTAAACCAAATAACGGTCCACCTCCAAAACAATGTTCTTTTGGAAACGCATGGGCCATTTAAGCAACAAATGCTTATTGAGAACGAGACAATTTCAACACAACCCGAATTCCAATCAGAACTATTCGAATTACCGCCCTCATTTTTCCAATCAACCTGCTAATCAAATCGACAAATGTTAATCCCAGTCAACAATTTTCACAGCAACAATTTCGTCCGTCTATCAGTTGGCAACCCCAAATGTCTGGCAATTACAGACCGAACCCGAGATTCTTCTAACATCAGCAACCAAAGACTCATCACTTGAACAATTTATAATTCGGTCCTCATCACAATTACTACCACTACTCCCACAACGAAAATCATTACACCTGTTTACCCGATGAGTACGGAAACGTACAAGATTATCGCCCTAATGATTTCGAACAAAACGGTGAACCAGAATATTTCAATACTGAACAGTTATACGAATTTTATTCGGACGAACCTGATTCTTCTCAAGTAAATTTTCAATTGACCCCCACTCAGTCAGAACCCCCAGACCAAGAAATTTCAGAAATTCAAACCCAAATTCAGACAATGAATCTGGACGACTTCAGCCCGAATGTCAACTTCCCAGAACAGAACTTTCTGTAAGACCCCTTCTTTCCGTCAACTCAAAGAATCTTTATTATATTACTGATTCTTCAAACACCTATAAACTTCTTATCGATACGGGTGCAGGACTTTCAATTTTTAAACCTGAAACCTGCCAACGCTTCAAACAACGGTTTCCTGAAAATGTTATCATTCAAGGCATTACAGATGAGAAAATTCTAATTAACGAATCCACCCTTGTTCCTTTCAACATCTTCGACCCACATAAGGTGTACATCTGTAATATTGACATCGAATTTGATCGGTTATTAGGTTCAGACTTCCTGGAACACTATAACTGCATCATAGATTTCAATAAGACACAACTCGTTACAAATTTTAAAACTCTGCCACTATTCAAAGTTACGGATGAGACGATCATGCGTAATAGTAACTCTACACCTTCAACTAAATATAATCCAGTCAACACAATTACCTTGGACTCTCGAACTGAGCAAATTTGTAAATTGAAATGTCCCCTCAAGAATACAGATGCTATTCTCTCTTCAATCGAAATTGAGAAAGTTCATCTCCCGAATGCCATAGTCAAAATCAATGAAATTGTGAATTCCTAACTTCCGTTTTGAACGCTAATGCCATTCCCAAAACCATAAATTTTGACAAACTCGATTTAGAATCAATACAGAATTTCACAATATACACCTTCTCTGAAAACGAAACACGTAACCTAACCGAGAATGACAGACAAATGACGATAATGAACCAGCTTCGTTTGGAACATCTCAACGAGGAAGAATCTGAATTCATTTCAGAACTTTGTCTTGAATACTCCGATATCTTCTATTTAGAAGGCGACCAACTGACGTTTACGAATGAAATTAAACACTCTATAGATACCAACCATCGTTCACAAAATCAGATCGATACCCCCAAATCCACAAAAAAGAGGTGAAAAACGAAATATCAAAAAAGCTAGATCAAGGGATCATACGCCCTTCTAACTCCCCATGGTCATCCCCTGTATGGGTAGTTCCTAAAAAATTGGACGCTTCCTGAACACAAAAATGGCGTGTCGTCGTTGACTACCGGAAACTAAACGAACTGACCGTAGAGAAGTACCCTCTTCCGAATATATCTGACTTACTCGACCAACTCGGCAAGTGCCAGTATTTCACCACCCTCGACTTAGCTTCTGGATTTCATCAAATTGAAATCGACACCAAAGACATTCCCAAAACTGCTTTTACAGTCGACAATGGTCACTATGAATTTCTTAGGCTGCCTTTTGACCTGAATAATGCTCCATCAACGTTTCAACGGGTTATGGATAACATTCTTCTCGGAATCCAAAACGAAAGATGTTTAGTCTACATGGACGACATCATCGTATATTCCCCGACAATTCATGAGCATATAGCCCGTCTCACCGATGTTTTCAAAAGACTACGAAAAGCCAATCTGAAAATACAACCCGACAAGTGCGAGTTCCTTCGCAAAGAAGTCGCGTATCTAGGCCATCTTATAACTCCTGAAGGCGTGAAGCCAAATCCCTCAAAAGTCGATTGCATTCTCAAATTTCCCCAGCCAAAAAACCAAAAAGACATTAAATCATTTCTAGGTTTAGCTGGCTATTATAGGCGGTTCATTCCAAACTTCGCTAAAATTTCCAAGCCACTAACAAAATTACTTCAAAAAGATGTCCCCTTTCAATTTGACCCAGAATGCGTTAAATCTTTTGAACAATTAAAAATTGCTCTTACATCTACCCTAATTCTCATTTACCCGAACTTCGAGGAACCATTTATTCTCACAACTGACGCCAGTTCTTTTGCTATTGGCGCAGTTCTTTCTCAAGGTCCTATAGGTAAGGATTTGCCCATAGCCTATGCCTCGAGAACCCTTAGCAAGGCTGAGACTAAGTACTCTACCATCGAAAGAGAACTTCTTGCTCTAGTGTGGGCTGTTAAGCACTATAGACCGCTAATTTTTGGACGTAAGTTTCTACTTCTGACCGACCACCCCCCGTTAACGTGTTTTTTTTAATCAAAGACCCTGGAAGTAGACTTGCCAGATGGCGCCTCAAACTCGAGGACTATGATTACCAAATAATCTACAAGCCCGGCAAGGTAAATAAAAATGCCGACGCTCTCTCTCGCATTAAAGTTAATGAATACGTATCCTTTCAGACAAACAATCATCTAACACCGTTTGCAGTACTCCCAACAAACGAGACTGACGATGACTCACGAGAACCAGACACAAAAAGTCCCATTAACTTCCATCAAATATCCGAGGAGTTCAGAACTTTTGTAGAGCGATACCAGACCGTCTCACTAATAGACTACGACAAAATTCAATTTTCTAACTGCCACTATTAGACAGAGAAAACAGAAACATTCTTTTTTTCCCCAAGGCTCTCATGAAAGATTTTCACCACGACATCATCGAGGACATTTTTGAGGAAAATGCCGATTTTTACACCCCACGAATAAACGTTTTTGCAAGCAAAAGTGTCAGAAAGAGACGCTATCTCATCGTCCCTCTGCCTTCTGAACCCGAAGTAGTTAACGAGATTCTTTTTGCATCTCAATACAATAGTAGAGATGTGTTTACGGAAAACGAAATTTACTGTGTTGAAAATAACATACATTTGCCCATTCTGGAAATGCTTTCGTTCATCTTTTCCGAAATCGATTTAAAATGGAAAGTTTGCCAAAATATCATCCAAAAGGTTGAGAAAGATCAAATACCTATAATTCTCAACCAATTCCATAATGGCAAAAATAATATACATTGTAGAGTTGTAGATTATCGAAGTTTCGCTGGTTCTAATCTACTATATTTTCTTTTCTTTTTATCGAACGAAGACACAGTGTAGCGAAGAATATATATTTGAACGTATACAACTACACAATGTTACATATGAACGAGAAGTTATATATCAGAACAAAATTGAATGAATATTGAACTAAAAGTCTATTTGACATGTGTTACAGCAAAAAACTTTTTTTCTTTTCTTTTTCGTCAACGGCAACCAGTGTCGTCTCATTAGGGAGCAAAACTGAACATGGCCCCCGCCTTGAAAGACTGGTCTTTCAATGAAACTGTTATGATGCTTCGTCGCTTGAAGGTAGCGGGCATATACTGGAGACTGCTCTTCGGATTAGAACCTTGGAGGTGTGTAGGGTGGCTACACGAGAGATCCCAGCTTTGACTCGTTGTTCTTCCACCTTTGCCGACTCTGAAGCTCAGAGATATATTCTATGGACAACCTTTTCCAAAAGCTTTGTCGCAGACGCTGCAGCCTCTCGAAACGACTGAGGCGACTCTCCTTAAGGTCAATGACAGATGCCTCTATGATAGACATCATTGGACGGCCGATTAGGAAATGGGAAGGTGTAATTGGATAAAGGTCTGAAGGATCTGATGACAATGAGCTCAGAGGCCTTGAATTTAAGATCGCCTCCACCTGTACAAGATGGCTCTTCATCGACTTAACTCCTGCCTCCCATATGCCGCCAAAATGGGATGAGTAGGCAGGGATGAAATGCCATGAAATTTCTTGATTTGCAGCTGAATTTAGAATGTCATTCCTCCTATCTTTAAGAAACTTACCTTGCTCTATTAATTTATTATTGGAGCCGACGAAATTGGTTCCATTATCAGAATAAATACAAAGGGGTTTACCTCTCCTTGAGGTGAATCTCTTCAGCGCAGCAATAAAGGACTGTTGATAAATCGCTGACAAGTTCCAGATGAATGGCTTTCGTGGCTAGACATATAAAGATGCTCACGTAAGCCTTATATGTTTTAAATCCTCGACCATTACGGTCCCGGAGAGTAAATGGCCCTGCATAGTCAACTCCTTTTTTAAGAAATGGAAAAGAAGGAGTTACACGAAATGCAGGAAGGTCACCCATGAGAGGATTTTGTGATCTAGGGTGAGCCTTAAAACAGGAAATACACTGATGAACAACTTGTCTTGCTAGATTTCTTCCAAGTATAGGCCAATATGTTTCTCTGATTGAATAAAGCAATTGCTGAGGTCCAACGTGCAATAATCTGAAATGCTCGTGTCGAAATAAGAGCTTTGTAAAATGGTGATGACATGAAAGAAGAGCAGGATGCTTCTTGGTATATTCATATGGAGAATTTCGAAGCCTGCCCCCTACCCTAAGAACCCCTGTTTCGTCAATGAAAGGGTTGAGTGACAAGACCCGACTCTTGGACGAAACAGGCTTTCCTTTAGATAAATTTTCGATATCAGAGTGAAACGAGTCAGACTGGGAGTGTTTGATTAGATACATGAGGGCTGCCTCTAATTCCTGACAAGATAAAGGACCGGATGTTCGTTTATGCCCTCGAAGCTTGGACAAAGAATTATGAATGAACCGCAAAAGGTATGCGTATACGCGTCTTAACCGTGTAAAATTTGAGAAACGTTCAAAAGGAAATTTAAAAACGTTTGTAACTGCTAGTGTCACTAGCGTAATTTTCCTTAATTCAGGTAGTTCCACATTGGAATGAAGATTCGGACTTGGCCAATTTTCACTGGGCTTACGCAGAAAATCAGGACCATTCCACCACATTTCAGAAGAAAGCAACTCCAAAGGATTTATTCCCCTAGAAAGAAGATCAGCCGGGTTGGCCTTCGTACTGACATGATACCAACATGATACATTGGTGCTAGATTGAACCTCCGAAACCCTATTCGCAACAAAGGTCTTTAACAAGTGAGGCAGGGTCTTCAACCACCGTAAAACGATGGTGGAGTCTGACCAGTAGTAAATTTCATTGAAGTTGATGGGACTGGATTCAAGAACCTTTGTGGAAAGTCTGCTGAGAACTAGAGCACCACAGAGTTCCAGCTTCGGGATACTTATCTTCTTAAGCGGAGCCACCTTAGATTTAGCGCACAGAAGTTGAGCCTTTGTATTTCCCAACTCATCAGTGCTGCGAATATAGATACATGCGCCATAGGCAGCATCAGAAGCATCACAAAATCCATGCAACTCAATAGAAGAGGCCTTGCTCAATTTTACCTTACGAGGAATTTCGAGAGTGCTAATTTGAGAGAGCTGATCTCGAAAGGTAAGCCATTCTTTATGAATATATAAAGGAACAGATTGATCCCACTCTAGTTTTTCTAACCAAAGCTGTTGCATTAACATTTTGACTTTGATGACGGAAGCAGCCAGTAAACCCAAAGGGTCGAAGATATGGGCTATCCCAGAGAGGATGGACCTTTTAGTTACGGTTTTGGGAAGAGAAGCTGAATCAATAGAATATAAGAGTGAGTCCGATTTGGGATTCCATTGCAGACCCAAGGTCTTGGTATTTTCATTGGAACCTAGAGAAAACACTGCATCTGAAGAAGGTATGAAATATTGAATACCAGTTACGATTGATGGATCATTTGAAACCCATTTGCGAACTGGAAAACAGCCTGCAGTTAGGATTTGAGAAATCTGTTGACAATATGCTAGAAGATCTGATGAAGAGTCTGACCCTGTCAACAAGTCATCAACATAAAAATCATTTTGAATCATTTTCGCGGCTTCAGGAAACGTGTTAGCATAATCATATGATAATTGAAGTAAGCATCTTGTAGACAGAAAGCTGGCAGAAGCTGTGCCATAAGTAACTGTATTAAGAGAATAAGAGCTTAAAGGTTGAGAAGAATCACGCCTCCATAAAATTCGCTGAAGATTTCTCTGATTATTTTCGACTAGGACCTGACGATACATTTTTTCGATATCCGCGGACACAACATAAGAATGTTGCCTGAACCTTAACAAAATTGATAACAAGTCATTTTGTAATACTGGACCGACCATTTGAATGTCATTGAGAGACACACCAGAAGTACTGGAACAGGAGCCGTCGAACACCACACGAAGCTTTGTTGTGAGACTGTCCTCCCTCGTTACTCCATGGTGTGGAAGGTAGTAATTGAAAATGCCTTTGGTGTGACTGTAGACCAGTAGCTCGGGATTTGTAAAACGTTCAATTAACCTTTGCCATGCTATCTGGAAGTTGTCTGATGACACGGGTAGAATCAACTTTTCTGCTGCGCCGCTAAGAGAAGATTTAAGATAGTGAAATTTTTGTATTAAACTGATGTTTGTATTTGAGATTATCATTGACTGAAAGTGATCATGAAATTCGAGCCAACTTTCGTAGTTCCCAGAAAATGTTGGGAGCTGGACAGTTGGTAATTTTATATTTGAAATAGAGATAGGTTCGTGAGTTTCGGTTTCAATAGAACGAGTAGAAGCCGGCTGGCCATCAGACAGCATTGAGACCTGTTGAGTGTGCAATGAAATTTCATTTATATTTGAAGATGGTACGCTTGTGATTTTAGTTTTAGCAAGCATATCTTGAGCTTTAGAGATCGCGGAATAATAATCACTTTCAAATTGTTCCCTGTAAACTACCTCATCATCAAAGTTGTCGACTAGGCCATCTATTTCATCCTGCTGTTCCTCGTATAAAGATAACAAACATTCAGCTTTAGACAGCCTTAATCTGATTTCAGTTTCAGGTTTTGATCAATATTATCGATACAATTTTTAAATATTGTTAATTTGGATCTTAGGGTTGCCCTTTTTCTCTTGTGTTGATCAAGATTAGCTTGCTGTTCATGAAGAGAATTATTAAGTGACATGCTGATGTTAAATATTTAAACTGAAATAATTCTCAATACTGATCCTAATAACAGCCTAAGACTTTCTACGCGCACTCACAAAGTTAAAAAATGAGAAGGAATGATCACCTTAAATTAATATAAGTAGGTACAATAAAAAGGTATGTGAAAGCACAACAGTTTATTAATGTATCCTATATTAATTTATGAATATGTTTGATTTATCTCAGAGCAAGCAATAATTAAAATGTTAAATGAATTGAAATGTGTGATATGCACAGCACTTCTCGCCAATAAGATTTATCTCGAAGAATGTGTGATATGCACAACAAATTTAAATTTGGATGAAATTTTGACAAAACAAAGAACTTTAGCTAATATGAATAGCAAATAATTAAATTGAATTTGTAAGTTAGTAAGAATGTTTGTCAGACGCACTTCTTGTTATATGGGAAACTTTGAATGTGTGTTTTATAACCACAGCACTTCAAAGAATTTGAAATAAATGCAAATAAACTGAATTTATAACAATTTGTACCTGACAGAGCACTTCTTACATTACCCAATGTGTACAGGTGAAGAAACCGTTTACTCGGGTAAGACAACAAATGAAAATGAATGAATGATACAGTGGAACAGGTACCTGGAAATCGCGCCGTATGCAGCGACCATAAACCATCAATCCAAAGAGCTTCTCTGTTTCGTCAAGTGTATCACGGGGAGAAGGACCATATGTAGAGTTGTAGTTTATCGAAGTTTCGCTGGTTCTAATCTACTATATTTTCTTTTCTTAACGAAGACACAGTGTAGCGAAGAATATATATTTGAACGTAAACAACTACACAATGTTACATATGAACGAGAAGTTATATATCAGAACAAAATTGAATGAATATTGAACTAAAAGTATATTTGACATGTGTTACAGCAAAAAACTTTTTTCTTGTTTTTTCGTCAACGGCAACCAGTGTCGTCTCATTAGGGAGCAAAACTGAACATACATCGAGGTATCAATGAAACTATCCGCAGAATAATGGAAAAATACAATTGGCAAGGACTAACTAAAGACGTTGACAATTTTATCAAAAACTGTCAGACTTGCCAGAAGGCAAAAGTTTATGGAAAAAATCTCGACAGCCCTCTCGTCATCACCGAAACTCCACGGACACCCTTTGAACGTGTCAACATCGACATTCTCGAAGTCCCGACAAGAAACTATGCTTTAACTATCCGGGACGAACTAACAAAATTCTCTCAGGCCTACCCCATAACCGACAAATCCGCAAAAACCGTTGTTAGTACTTTACTACTCTATTTCCAACACTTCGGTACCCCATTACGGATACATTGTGATTATGGCAGGGAATTCGACAACGCACTAATGAGAGACTTGTGTAAACTATTTGACATCAAACTATCCTATTGGGGCATCCCCAGTCAAATGGTTCATTAGAACGATTCCACTCGACCTTATTAGAGATGATTAGAAATTAGAATCCATAAACTAGAAAATCCTGACGAACACCCTTTTAACATCCTCCCTTATGCAATCATTGCATACAACAATTCTGTAAACAAAACTCATGGATTCACCCCTTACGAACTTGTTTACGGACATACTTCAGTAGGACTCCAGAAACTCTCTACAACCAACAAGCCCTGATAACTAAGTACATCAGAGATCTCAATAATCGTATCTTTCACTATTATAAAATTGCTCGCGAAAGAACGGAAATCCAAAAACATAAAGCGAAAGTCAGATTTGATGAACACGTTTATGAAAATCTCCCTTAACTATCAAATAGGCGATAAAGTCTATATTAAAGAATCCCAGATCAAGGACAAACTCCAAAATAAATTCAATGGTCCTTTCGAAGCCCTGGAGATTCACAGAAACTCCGCAACAGTACTAAACCCTAAAACCAACCAAAAATCAAAAGTAAATTTCGACCGAATGAAACCGTTCTCAGAAAGTTAATTTCTGTTTCAGGTTTTGCCTGCTGTTCGGGTCAGCAGTACCCCAATTTCACATACAACCAATAAACAATAGTTTAGGTATCTACTTCCATAACGAAGCAGAAATAACTGTATCCAATGATAAATGGACACTTTTAGTACACAGAAACATTTCTGCACTGGAACAAGTATTTATAACAAATAACAGAATATTACAAAGTCTTGTAAAAACTGTTAACTTCAATTCTTTTGCTATGAACTACTTTGGCGCAGACATACAAACCCACATTAACCTTCTCAATCAAATTTCTAACTCAATCAAACAGAAATTTACTGACATTCACATGGACATTAAAAGACACAAAACGAGGTATACTTGATGGGGCAGCTACCCTTTTTAAAGCAATTACTGGCAATTGAGACGCTGCTGAGGGAAAATACTTTACCGAAAGCATAAACCGCTTAAATCAAGGCCAACTTCAGATTGAGAACTTACAAAAAAAAAACAAATAAGTGTCATCACATCTGTAATTAAAAACTTCAACGAAACTATCCAAAATCATAGAAAAACTATTTAACGATAACATGAAAAAGCTGGAAAACACTATCGGAAAAATCAATGATAAGGTCGCCTACGTCGACTCTAAACTCGCATTACTTGAAATGTGTGAAAAACTTATGGAAAAATCTCTACTTAGAAGATAATCTAAATGATTTTTTAAATTCTATCACATTCGCGCGTTTGAAACTAATTCACTCTTCAATTTTAACACCAGAACACCTTATTACCTCATTACAGGAAATATCGCAAAATTTAGTCAAAAGTAACCTTCCATTGGCTGTAAAGTACTCGAGCATCGCACAATATCTGGAAATCATTGAACTAGAGGCATTTCAAATATATACCGATCTTATATTTGTGTTAAGAATCCCTTTAGTCGAACAACATCCTTACACACTCTTTCATTTATATCCTATCCCTATATACGATGAAAGAACAAGTTTACATCATATGTTATCCTTCACTCAAAAATATCTTGCAAAGAATGATGATTCTTTAATGTTTATTTCGATCAAAGACTTAAGTGCGTGTAAACCGTTAGCCACTCGTAAGAAACTGTGTTCTGAACTTTACGCATATCCTACTGACACAAACGCGTTATGTGAAGCTGAACTTCTAAAGAATGTCCAGAAGGTACCGGACAACTGTAAAAGCTCACTAATATTCACTCAGGGATACAACGTTCAAAAACTAGAACCCAATACATGGCTCATAATTACTTCTGAACCCATAAGTGTTACAGTGAATTGCGCTCACACAAACCCAAAAACTCTTACAATCTCCCTCAACTCCATATTGACTCTTCAATCAGAGTGTAGTGCGTTTATAGGAATTACAAAAGTCCAAGCCGAATCTGGTAAACAAACCGATGTTCTAGAAACCTTCCAACCAGTAACAGTGCCGTTCAACTGTTGCGACACAGTGCCTGAAAAAATTATAATTCCTGAACTTCAGCCCCTGAAGCTGAACACGCTTAATGTAGAAGAATTAGACGTAGCAAATCACAAATAGGAACAATATTCCAGAGACCTCGATGGTCTCATAAACCAGCCGTTTGTAACCAAAAACATCTCTTGGTTTACCTATACAACCATAGCTGCTCTCATGATCATAGCGGCACTCATCACTTTCCAAGCTGTCAAAAAGAGGGTGGTAATACCTCCAAAGGACTGCAATCCTGACTAGACTTCAGTGCCTCAGCCAAGACTCAAATTCTTCCCCAAGCTTAGACCTGTTTTGAAAACAGAATAAAGCTTAGATGTTCTGTAAAAACACCTATTTTTAATATTGATTTATATTATTAACCTTTTTATTTTTTTTACACAGTATTTTTATTCACATTTCCTTTTACTTTATATTTTATTTTGGTAGGTTAAGCATTTAATTATTACCTTTATTGCTCATTTATTTTTACATTTTAGATTTTATTTTACAAATTCATTTTTGATTTTTTTACCTATTACTTTATTTTAATCATATTTACACTTATTACTTATTATGTATACCATTCAAACATCATCTTATTCGAGAAGTCAACGGAATTTAAAGCGTACGTGACTTCTATATCAAATTTCATCTTTATATTTCCCGGAAAACTTTTTTACAGTAAAACACTTGCATCAGCACTTTTATGTTATTTGGAAACGTTCTCGTTTCATTCAAATATTATCACTTTTAGTATTAAGTTATTCAAATATTAAGTAATTTTATTGTTCATTTTAAATTGTGTATGTTTTTAAATAAAAATATCTTTTTTAAAAAGTGATGAATCAATATATATATATATATATATATATATATATATATATATATATATATATATGTTTCAGGTGGTTTCCGGGAATTCATCCGCGTAGTTGATAACTGATCCCTGCTGGGATCGATGGTAAAATGACGACGTTTCGGCAGAGTCGCATCTGCCCTCTTCAGGTCGGTTCGCATAATTCTCGTAGCCTTCTGCTTTCGCTTTTAGTTACTAGAAGCAGGGATCAGTTATCAACTACGCGGATGAATTCCCGGAAACCACATGAAACATTTAGTGCCCGCGAAATTTTAAAAACAAATATATATATATATATATATATATATATATATATATATATATACATATATATGTAATTGCGTTGTGGAAAACGGCTCTAACGATTTCGATGAAACTTTCCCATTTGGAAGTTTCGATGGATAGAAATTGATTACTGAAAAATTAAATTATTCAAAAAATTAGTGACAGTTTGTGACAATCAAGGTGGCTGCTTTGTAATTTCAAAAGCGTTTAATATAGGGTGATTTGGTAACATACGTAAGAGTGAGACTCATGTTGTACAAATTCTTTCAATACAGGTTGATTTGGTGACCTATTTGAGAGTGAAACTGTTCTTGTAAACATTCTTTCAATACAAATTGTATTTGTACGTTACTATTTTATGCCACCTTCATATTTTCCTAACATTATATTTTTATAGCCAGACATTTCAAGTATTCATAGTGAAAAAAATGGCACGGTAGGCAATTTTTGAATAATGTAAGATCTTATGATTTGGCATGTTAAGTTGATGCATATAATATGAGTTGGTGATATAAAATTGTAATTATACAGGCTCATTCAAAATATGTTAGCTGGTCTATAAGAGTTGCTATGCAGGATGGTTAAAATATAGAGCAAATGGAATTATAGTAAGGTTAGAAAACAGCGGGAAAAAATAATTGTGTAGGGTACCCCATAATAAGTTGGTAATTGATAGCTGATATACAGGGGGTAGAATAAGTATTGTTATGCAAGTCGCTAAAAAATTAGGGTAGTTTATTAGCATTTGCAGGGTTGTTGCAATATAGGATGTACTGGCATCATAATTAAACATGGTGGATCAAAAAAATTGCAATAGGTGACCATAAACAAATGCATAAAATGCATATACAGGGTAGTTTAAAAATATGGTGGTGTGAAATTATAGTTATACAAAGTGTTTACAAAAATGTTAGAATATAAATGTATTATAGCGTAGCTTGCAACGACTTGCATATATATATATTGGTTGAAATATAGGACGAAGTGGAATTATAGTTACAGAGGGTAGTTGGAAGATTTTGGAAACAAAAATGTTTGTAGAATGACCAAAAGCGATTGCATATACAAGGTTGCTGGAATATGGAATCGAGTGGAATTGTAGCGTTATTAAAAAAATGTTTGAATGGGGTTTTCATAAGAAGTTGCATATATAGGGTGATTGAAGTATAAGGGGCAGTAGAATTGTAGTAACGCCATGTAAATAAAAAATGTATTATTATTTTGATATATGCAAGTTTATTATAAAACTTTGAATTCCGAGTGAAGCTCGTTCACCCAGGTACTAGCCGAATATATGGAACCTTTCTGTAATGTTCCTTAATAAAATTTAGTTTAAATCATCAAAATTGCCAAAGCCGTTTGTGAATAATAGCTCTTCATTCATTTCGCCAGGTCTACGGTTACATGGATGCGGAAAATACTTGTTTATTATAAGCTCGTACTGCTGCTACATATTGTGGTGTAGGTAAGTCTTGTTGACACCCTATGTCTTTATTAATGTCTGCGGGTTAACAGTATCAGGAAAAAGTTGTCTTAAGTCAGGTATTAACATATTTTGTAAAAAATTTAATTAACTCGCTCCAGTCCCTTTAAACAATATGATCCAATAATTATTCTGTTATATATTATGCCAGCCTAAACGTTTACTTTAATAGGATACTGAGATTGACCCTCCCTCATCCAGTGTGAATTTTGCATACTTTAGTACCAAGAATTTTGCTTGTTAACCGTTCCTCAATCAATTTAATTATATATGATTGGTATTTCTCTTTTTCCAAAATTCTCAATATAGATGATTTACTTACATCATTCTCACCATCTACTTCTCATGCAGCTTTCTGAGGGTTTTCCTTAATATTTAACAATATGTCCAGTTTGTTTTCGTTATTTAATTTTTATGTCCCAGGTTTGGAAGATCTTTGTCAGTTCCAAACTGTTGAAATTTTTGTTTTATTGTATTCACGGAAGAATGGTAAATGTGACTCTCAGGGGACTTCTCATTAAATGTTCTACAAACTTTAGAAAGCATTATAGTTTTATTACCTTCTCCAATTAATGTTAATATCTAAATTCTTAGGGTCTCAGAAAGGCTCATAAAATAATGAATTAATTTTTAGAAATACCTAAAGAAACGATATATACCTAAAAATTATTAACGACTTCTAGCGAACTGAAATAAATAGAACAAAAAACAACGTATCATTTACGAATACGACACATACTAAAAGATTTTGTATGGATTAAAAGTATAAAACGCCAACATTTGGAAACCATTAAAGTTCTGAAGCACTATCTCCGAATTCACTTTCTCCTAGTTACTAGTTGAACAAAAGAACCAACAGAACTCTTCCAAATATTCACTTTTGTACCATTGCAAATCATTTATAAGCATTCTACTTTCAAAAATATCACAAAAGGATCCCATTTTACTTTTTGGCACAAAACATAAATAACAGACTAGTAAATCCTGACATGTATTAACTCGAGAGCTACTTATTTGCATAAAATTAAATTACATTTGCCTTTCATTGCTATGTCAAGAGCTCCTTTTCATTTCATATCTTGTTATGGGTGTTTACCTCTAGGGGGTTGAAGGATCAGGTGAATAATTTTTTTCAAAAAGTGTGTTTTCATGTATAAAAATTGACCAGTATGAGGAATTCAATAACATTCATAATTACGTAGAACTGTATAAACTAAACTGTACATAGAGCATGATTTTTTAATATTTCTAATATTTTGACATATTTATTCAAATTTGATAGTTTTGGGATTCTTGACTTCAATTTTTTTTTATATCTGCATTTTTAATACTATAGACATTTATCAAATTTTCTGTGGAATAATTTCTTTACGAAAGATTATATGCGAAATGCTGATAGCGACATCTTGCTTTTGATCTCCAATAGAGAGTATCATCTTTGAATGAGCTACTTTAGTCAAGATCGAAAAACATGCCCCGTAACACAGATAAATTAAATTAAATTATGATACGTGAATATGATTGAATAACAAGTATGGGTTATATTTATTTTCCTAATGATTTAAATATAACTTACCTTACTAATAATTGCATAATATGGTAACATGTATATTTGTTTATTTTATATTTTAGTAAACACATTTTAGGTATTTATAATACCTAATCTCAAAAATGTGTGCTTTTATAATTGGTAAAATAAACTCGTGATCGTTTGTATATGGTTTATTCGAAGTACGGTCCACAAGAAATATGGAGATGACATATTATTTGAGCCTACCGCAATTAGTTAAATTAAACACTGAATTTTCCCAAAACCTATTTACCCTCTCAAAAATATATAATATTAAAAAACTATTCTTAAATGCCCCAAGGTGTGTCGATACGTTTAACTAAATCATATAATTTCGTAAAAATCGAGAAACCGAATTAGAACAGGGTCTCGTATATATTCTTAGGAGCGAAGGCTGGGGTGAATTAGGATGTTATATTTTTGCTGCACCATCTATACTCACTGACAAAGAAATTGCAACATCCAGAAGGAGATGGTTAAATTTAATATTGTGGAACAAAGAACCTAAGTGATATGAGGCAGACGTCATTTTTAAACGCTCTGACAAAACCCGTCATAAGTGTAGGAAATAAGTGTATAAATTAGTTCTAAAGTGCAGTAGTGTATATCAGTTATGTCAAGCAATCCACTCGTATAACGATCAAATATAGATGTTCAAAAATAACTGTGAAAAATGCATTTAAACACTCAAACAATAATAAAGCATGGTGAAGAAATATAATCTACATTATTAGTGCGAGGGTGTTAGGAAGCAATCTTGATTTTTTGGATCATTATTCCAGCAGAAACCTATCTTTTTTGAAATATAAGCAACGGCATGGGCACAGATAAGAAGTAACCACATCGCAAATCCGCTATTATCAACTCTGGCACCTTACGAGGAAAACAACGTGCTTCTTATCTTCAAGGTAAAATCAATTAAAATTTTTCCCGTACTAACAAAAATATACAAATTCGAACGATAGACGATAAAAACCCTCAAATAACAATTCACCAGTTGCCAATACATAATTATAAACCATTAAACACCTATATAATAGTTTTTTATCACAACCACTTAACCACCGCCACAGCAACGAACATTAAATATATCTTCGCATACATATCGGAACCGTTGCGAATAAAGAACAGCGAAACCATCTCTACCCAGCACTAACCGGCCCGAAACCACAGCGACAATTGTGATTCTAACGACTTGTTACTGGCACACAATGAATCCATCAATCCTATAAAGGAAGACACCTCTACTGATGAATCGTGGATTGATTCAACATAAGGGCAGTGAGTAGTGTAATCTTTCTCTTTCGGAAAATTGTGAATCAGTTTAAATCTGACACAGTGGTTAGCCGGCTTTATTTTAAAATTTTTTAATTTTTTAAAAATTAATCATCTTGGATATTTTGATATATGAGACTCTAACAATTTGAATATAAAGTGAGAGATGTAATTAACAATAATGTATACTATGCTTGAACATTCCATCTCTTAAAATCAACAACATCGGCCACAATTTATACCAACCTATAACGATAGATGAACTAAATAAGGTCATTCTAGAAACCAAGTCTCTCTCCAAAGGACCAGATAACTTCAGTATAAAGGACATGAAAACAATACCGCGTGAACGCTTATGGCTGCTATTAAATGCAATCCTCCTATTACAAGATATCCCCGAATCCATCAAACACTCGAGAACTGTTCTAATTCCGAAACCAAATAAAGACCAAAACTCTGTTTCGAACTGGAGGCCATTAACAATAGGATCCATCTTTTTGCGAACACTCAATAAAATCCTCAGCTGGCGGTTCAAGAAACTTCCTTTAAGCAGTCTCCAGCAGGGGTTTATGCAAAGGGATGGAACCCTCATTAATAACAGCATCCTCAATGGGGTTATAAAACAAGGCAAGAGCCCTTGCTAAATCTCTTTATGTAATATCCCTTGACCTTAAAGCGGCATTTGATTCTATTCTCAGGTGTAGAATCAAAGAATCCCTCACAAGACTTAATGTTCATAATAACTTGATTAATTATATTATGAAAACCCTTGAGGGTGCTAAAACTACCATTCTGGCTGAAGACAAAACCGAAATATCTATTAATCTTAACAACGGGGTCAAGCAGGGCGACCCTTTGTCGCCCTGTCTCTTTAATATCTTCTTCGACGAGCTATTAGTTCTTTTAAGCTCCAACTTTCCATCTAGTGTTGCGTACATTCCGCGTAATTGTCTTAGTTACGCGGATGATCTAATTCTTCTTGCCAGCTCCACACCCAAATCAAATTCCCTTTTGAAAATGACTACTTCATTCTTCGGCCGGTCAGGGATTACCTTAAATACTGATAAATCCTTTGCACTATCGCTCAGAGTCGTTCCGTCTCAGAGAAAGATTTATAGCGTGACTAAGAGCCTTTTTTATAGGTGGCCAACCCATCCAACAGGTAGGTATGGACTCATTAAAATACCTTGGTCTCAGATACAATCTCACTGGTGTTGAACTTCCCTCCATTAATCTTCTTCAAACCCAGTTATCCCATATTCTTCGTACACCTCTGAAACCCTCCCAAAAATTTTACTTCATAACTTCCTTCCTCATCCCGCGTTGGATTAGTGCATTAAAAAACATACATGTCACTAGAGCCCTGCTCAAAGAGACAGATCGCCTAATTCGACGGGCGATTAGAAACGTCCTTCACCTTCCTTCTTCCACTTCCAATTTTTTCATTCATGCACCTAAGCGAGGTGGAGGCCTTGGTGTTTCACCATTTCTGTTCAAAATACCATGCATTCTTGTTAAGAGATTGAAAAATATCGATTGTCATCTTCCCGAACAAACCAAACTAATCACACACCAACAAATGAAATGAAATGAGGAGAGCCTGTCGATGCTCTCCTCATTTCATGTACTTCCCTCCACCAGTAATATTAATAGCTATCTAACATCAAATCACGACACGTCCTGGTCCGGAAACGGACTCAAACAATGTGCCTCAACCTCTATCTGTAGCAACTGGCTATCCGACCCTCCTCCGTCCTGGACGGCCAAAACCTATATCAAATCAGTGCAGTTACGTGCAACCCTTTTACCCTCCTGTGACCTTCATTTCAATGACCCAGCTACAAGGAAATGCCGCGGTGGATTTAACAAAAATGAATCAAACTGCCACATACTTCAAAATTGTTACATTACGCATGAAAAGCGAATTGACCGCCATAATAACTTGTACAAAATAATTCCGAGGGAAGCAACAAAAAAAGGTTGGAAAGTTGAGGTTGAACAGCATATCAGAAGCCCGAACGAGATTCTTAAAGTTCCCGATCTTGTCCTTATTAAGGGACTAAAATCTATCATTGCAGACGTACTCGTTCACTGGGAGGGTCCCCGGCCCTTATATGACGGCTTCAAGAGGAAAAAAGAATATTATGTGGACCCCCAATTTCTTAATACAGTTTTAACTACCAGGAACCCCACAGAAGTTAAGGTCCTTCCTTTAATTATCGGTGCTCGAGGTGTTTGGTGTTCTAATAATGACGCGCTTTTAGCCTCTCTTAATATTAACACCGGCACTCTTAGAAGACAATTAATTAACAGCACCATAATAGGATCCATCGCTTGTCACAACTTCTTTAGTAGGGCGGTATGGAGGTAATTAATTCCTGCCCTTTGTGTTAGATTTCATTTAAGTATCCCCTTTGCTTATTTATTACGATCCTAATATATCCTCGTTTTAACTCTTATTATTGCTATTTTAATTGTTATAACCTATCATTCAGTATATTTTTCTTTTATACAATAGCATTAAGAAATAATGTCTCACTAACATCCAATTCGCTTATTGAACCGTTTAACCATCCTTTCTTTGCATATCTGATATTCCTATAAGATAATAGACTGAATTGCTCTCGTTCACGACTTCGATCTGCGGCCGATCTCTAATGTGGCGATGGACTTGTATGACTCATATCTTGACATTTTTGACCTATTAATTTTATTATTTCTGTTCAAATCAGGTCAATCTCAATTATCTGCGACTAATTAGTATAATTTAATGATACTTTGAGAGTCTTAATTCATTAACATGTTTGTTATTTACTATAATTCAATTGTCTTCTACTTTATATTGTGTTAGTGATACTTTTAGTTGTTTACTGTACTGTTTATGAACTGGTTATTCAATGATTTTGTTTGTTTTATACTAGTGTTTTGTTTGTATTTAATGTTTCGAAATTATATGTCCGTAACTTTTTTACAGTTGACACTTAAAATATTTGGTATAGGTTAGTTAAGGTACCCCTTTTCCCAGCTTGCTGGTGAAACATTGTAATGCCACACAGCCAGGCAATAACATGGTTGAAATATCTTTTATTTACTTTGTCAATTGTAAACTTTTCACTGAATAAAGAATGTGAATGACCTACTTCCATGTGCAATAGCACCCCATACCATATAGTCCGAGAGCTGGCAAGAATTTTTGGGTAGGTATTTGAGGTAAGCTGAAAAGTTGTCCTATACCTCTCCTATTATACCCCAACACAGAACTGCAGACCCTGGCTGGTGAGTAGTGGGGCTAAATCAACTCCTACATTTCTAAAAATATTATTTTTTTATTTCGAAAAATATATTTGAGGCAATATGCAATTTTTATATGTTGTAGTTTAATATTTAATGAATAAAAAAAATAATAAGCCAGACGATTCAGTCGGGATTTTAAAATTGCCAGATGCGTGCAAAAATATTTTGCAAAAAAATATATTTGAGGCAACTTGAAATTTTAACAGAACATTATTTATAACTAAAAAATGAAATCCTCCAAAAGACAGGTCATTTATGTGGGACTTTCTACCTGCCAGGTGATCCAACAAGTTATGTATAGGTGCGAGTGCGTAGCGCTATAGACAAACCGTAGAATGAGAGAGAGAGTTTATCGGCAGCTGTCTGCACTCTTGCTTGCCGCGTTACTTTTGGCTCTGACCAGGTCACGTGACTTACAATAGCCATGAGGTTCCAATTCAAAATTTCAGAGTAGAAAAAAATTTTGTGAATTTCTACTAAAAACGGTTTATCTCAAAATTATTGTGTTGATTAGTGCGTGTTGAATGGATATATTTATTGTGTTATATTTTTTTTATCATGTAAAATTTGTATTTCGTCAATTTTTAATACAAATCTAAATGTAATGGGTTTTTCAACAAATCATAAGAGACATTTTCTTTAGAAGATTAATTTCCCAAAAACTTTTGTTTCAATAATTTATTTTTTTTTATATATATTTAGCCATGACATCCAAAATTAAAAAAAATATATATTTTTTTTGGGACAGTATTGAAATTTTAAATTTGTACAGAAATCGAATATTTACCTGCATGTTAAAATTAATATTTATTAACGTAGTAAATAAAAAAGTAAGGATTACAAAAATAAAAAAATACAAAATCAGATTTATTGAGGTAAAATAATTATACAACTGCCGAATTGTGATTATAAAAATATGAATTTCATTCATCCAACGTCACGAATAAGTTGTTATTTATCTTCTGTGGATGCTCCTTCATCAGAGCTATCAGATTCTTCTTCAGTATCATCTGCGTCAGATTCGGCTACCTCTGCATCATCTGCGAAAAGAAATATATATTATTTTTTTAAATTAATCATAGAAATTCGAATGCAGCAGTTATTACAGAAAAACTATTTATACACACCTGCAGTAACATTGTCAATATTATTTTCTTTATTTTTTTCATGAACAACAGTGTCGAATACTGATTGCGGTATGCAGTCTCCGTCAAACCAGTGAAAATCTAGGGTATCCTCATTAAGTGTCCATCCGTTTCTATCCGGTGTCAAAGAGCTGGGGAATCGTAAATATGCATTTCTCCAAATACTCGTTATATATTGCGTTCTTAAAAGATGTTGTTCCAAATCAGCTTTGCACGGTGGTAAATTATAGAGGGATCACAATTTTTTAATTCTTTCTTGAAAGGTTCATCTTCAGTGTAAGCTTTGTAAGTTGAACAAAATTTTTTAAATCTTGCTGCATTTATACTTGATATATTTTTGTATCCATAAATTTCGCAAACAAATGCTTTTAAAATTGGCAAAATTTCATCACGCGAACCGTAATATGTGCAACTCCAAGATCTGTAAATGCTTTTTGATAACATTTATTTTTTATCAATATTTTTTCATCAACGCTAGAAAGTTTTTATAAAAACTTGTATGATAACCGTTTGTAAGGTTAGGAATCACTGGCAAAATCACGTTATTATATTTTAATGCATGATGTTTACGGATTTCTCTACAAACGTATTCACTTTATCATCGTTTTTTTTTTGCAAATGACACAAACTAGTTTTTCACTAGACTTTTTAAAATTATTTACCTTATAAAACGTGCAACACCAATATTAAAATTCTACGACTGACAATAACGACAACGAAATTCCGACTAAAAACCTCATGGCTATTGTAAGTCACGTGACCTCGTCAGAGCCAATAATAACCCGGCAAGCAAGAGCCCAGACAGCTGCGGATAAACTGTCTCTCTCTCTCTCATTCTACGGTTTGTCTATAGCGCTACGCACTCGCACCTAAACATAACTTGTTGGATCACCTGGCAAGTAGAAAGTCCCACATAAATGACCTGTCTGTTGGAGGATTTCATTTTTTAGTTATAAATAATGTTCTGTTAAAATTTCAAGTTGCCTCAAATACATTTTTTATATTTTTTTGCAAAATATTTTTGTACGCATCTGGCAATTTTAAAATCCCGACTGAATCGTCTGGTTTAGTATTTTTTTAAATATATTTTTCGAAATAAAAAAAATAGTATTTTTAGAAATGTAGGGGTTGATTTAGCCCCAGTACTCACCAGCCAGGTCTGCAGTTCTGTGTTGGGGTATAATAGGAGAGGTATAGTACAAGTTTTCAGCTTGCCTCAAATACCTACCAAAAAATTCTTGCCAGCCCTCCTACTAATAACGCCTACGGTTCGGTGTAAATGTTGCTTAACATCAAATTGATGTTGAAGTCTTTCTCCTCGGCCTCGACTAACCTTTTTGTAGTCATTGCCGGCCATACTATGCAGTCAGAGGTCGACAATGCTGCAGTCAAAAAGATCTTATATGGCGGTAACCGTTCTCACACTTACAAGATGACCTTGTTCTCCTAACCACTCATCAAACAAATTCCGAATTGTCGAAAATCGGACTCTAAGTTCCATAAGTCTTAGATATCGATCTTGGACGTCATTTGTGCCTCTTCGACACTTCTGGTGCCTACTTCTCTCCGATTTTGAGTATTGTCAAACCACGCGTGATTTCTTTTAGTGCCGGTAGCTATTTCTCGAAGTGAATAACCAGCCTTTTGTAAATCAATAACTCGACCTCTTTCAAATTCACTTAGCTGGTGATACCTTTGGCGTGCATGTACTCTAGATATTTTAACATTACTTAAAATCCATCTTGGGTCCCATTAAATAGTTCCTTTTTTGGTAAATTAAAAAAATGCAAAAGACAACCATAATATTAATTTTCAGTGAGTAAATAATAATAATGGAAATTTACGTCTCGGAATAGTTATATACATAGTTTTACGGCTCTGTAAAATAATACTATTGATAAGAAAAACCAAACAGGATGTGTATTTTGAATTTTTTTTTTCAAATTGCAGGGCTTAACTATAGCCGATATCAATATAAAACTGCAAATCAGGCTTTGGAGTTAATTGAAAAGGAATTTGGACCAAACAAAGCTGTATATGTTGAGACTGACGTGACTAAAATTACTGATGTCGAACAAGCCTTTGAAGCAACTATACAAAACTTCAATAATATCGACATTTTGCTAAACAGCGCTGGTATATTGGATGATGTTGGCTGGGAAAAACAAGTACTAGTTAATGTGGTAGGCACTTCTAATGTTAACATGACTAATGTTTCTAAGTAATTAATTGCAAGGGGTTTTAATTTATTTAATTATTCTATACTCACTTGCTGAGAAATACTGTGATAAATTTTAATAATTTTACAATTAGCCTTCATAGTACGGACCCGGGTCTGTTTGTGTACCTCTTCATATAATATTTTCCTGTATCTTTACAAACCCGAATATTTAAACATTGATAGTTCATACAGTTTATACAGTTTATATATTATCTTGAGAAACGTTAGGTTTAGATCCCGGGGAACTCCTCAGACCGCGGTCAGCCTGTTAGGTCCCATCAAATTAATTCCGGTAACTGTAAAATCAGGGAGTCTCTTATATTTAAGATTTGTTTACTCACTATGAATTTACAAATACTTTTATGCAGTTGTAAAATATAGATTACCAGTTGAAATTTAGACTTGATTATTCGGTTTAGATGCTTGTGATATTGCGAGTAGGGTACAACGTTCGGAAAATAAGTTATTTTTTATTTACCAGCAATAGCAAGGGGCTTAGTGAGAGGATATGTATACTTAAAAGTAATAATCCAGTGTTTGATAGTGTTATGAATGACTAAACAACGAATGATTTAGGAGATGAAGAAATTGTCACCGAGTAGATGAATAAAATGATGTAATAAGCAGACATAATTAATTTATTAACTTCTATTTATAAAAATCACTTCTGTCTAACGATCATTTTGGTGTAAAAGAGTGGCAGTAAGGGGTGAGACGCCATTACTTCTCTATGAAGAATTAACCTTGGAAGTATGGGATAATAATATGGGTTTCTGTAGAATCTACCACTTCTTGTGTTGCGAAGATACAAGTTTGTTTAGGTAATTGTTGAAAAGCTACATGCACAAAATTTATATTCTCATGTATCTATTTATGTTTAGAAAACAAGGTAACAAAACAGGAAAAGATCAAACGGCTGTCCTATAATTGTCAAACCATACAAGTTTAAAACTTGCTAACAACTTGTGGTACTTGATTTGGGACCCGCCGGTTCCAAGTATGTTTGATTTTAGTAATCACAGAGTGCTTGAATCCTACGTTCCGAAACAAAAAAAAATGTTACCTTGCTTTCAAGTGAGTATATTGGTGAAGTACAGTACTATAAGCCAGAAATTATTCTTTATCACCACAAGACAAAAGTTGATGTCGACACTAGAGATAATTTGGCCGAAGTACATACAGCACAGTAAAAGTCAAACCGCTGGCCAATGACAATATTTTGCAGAAGATCCAGAAAAATATGTGTTAAGCGTAATAACTTTGTTTGTCAAGAACATTCAAAATCGGAGCCACTCAAATGTTCAAATGATATGTAGTTATTTGGTATTAGTATTAAAGAAAAGTTGTATTTTTTATAATGATTTTTGAATAAAAATGGTTAATAGTAAAACATTAAAAAATATCTTTTCTATGTATTTAAAGAAAAATACAGAATTCGTTAGATTTTTACCAAATAGTTTTTAAGTAAAATCTTAGGATTCCGTATTTGTGAGGTCAACATTTTGTTTCCTAAATGATCTGAAAAAAATGCTGTAAATTATTGGGTCAGATTATTTCTATAAATTATTGCTTATTTCAACTTAAATAATAAACTTGAAAGATTTTATTTCAATATTTTGCAAAAAAAAAATTATATTATAGCAGTTCACAGTGCAAAATACTGTTAAACCTCTATTTTATTTCTATTGACTGAGAGAACTTTTATTAACCTTCACGAATATCAATCTTGATTGTCTGTCCTGATCGGATGCCTTTCAGAATACACATCGTACTTGTCGAATGTAGGGTTATAACATGTAATTATACACGGCTAAAATACAATGTCCTTCAGGAAATTAATCATCGTTACAAGAACTATTCGAATAAACAAACACCGACAAAAAGTATTTTCTGAATGCGATGGAGATGTAGTTTAAGAACTTATATCGAAGTGATATATTCTAAGAAAAATATTTAGTAAAACTTACTTGTGGGTTTGTTAGTAAATGCCTATTAATAATTTGCAAATTTCGTATGGAAATTATGGTCAAGGATTCACTAAAATTTTAATGAAAGTGGCTGAGTTGTTGACTGGCCTTGTCAATACAAATTCCTCGAAGAACATCAGATCTCGGATCGAACATCAACCCTATGTTGGCTAATTAGGATCATACCCAGTATAAAATCCTAAATATCCGCTACTAGGCCCCTTATGAGGGATTCTGTTTTCCCCTGTCTGCACTTGCCTCGCCCTGTACTGACATGGATACGCCGGTGACTGTTCATTATTGCCCGCATTTCCATATAAATTTCAAAACTCTAGACCTGCTATTGATCGTGTCCTTGATGATTAATATGCTGCTATCTCGCCATAATCCTTGGATGGATAATGGGGCAGGTGTATACACAACGTTTGACCAGTTATACTGACTTCATTACGGACAGAACATCCCGAATAACTGCTATGATTCTTCCTAACTGACGGAAACTGTACGTACTTTTAATGCGGACGTGTTCATCATTTCACTTCCAAATCAAGCGCAGAACTTCATCACTATTTCTTTACCACTAAGTCTCACGTTTCGGTAAACTTCGGCATCTCTTATACAATTTAAAAAACTTTGGGTAACCAATTGATCTTTAAGAACTTCTGGTAGGTCTGGATACGCTAAGTGTATTAAACGACTAATGTCGACTTCACATTGTTGTAAACCCTATCCAAATTTTTGTGTTTTCCCTCTTAGTTCTTCTTGGTGTACTTGACTCAATGATTGACTTTTATATATCATATGTAATACTGCAATCATTTTTTAGAAGTTTCTCTGTTCAACAACTGGAATGCACTAAGTAAGTTCTACCTCTGGACCTATTAAATAAATTACAAAAACGTAGACTTTTCTTTGTTATTCAAAGTGTCGTTTGTACATAAGCCAAGATGAACTACCATCAAATGTGGGTGGTTTCATAAAGGAATCTTCGATACTTACGGTTTTCTGATATATGTCTTTTTGAATGTTGTTAATCACCGTTTCCACTCGAGTTTGGATTATGTTAATTACGTTACTTTGAATTGATTTGACATTATATTTAACTTTGTAGACGCGTACAAAGGAATGACACCTCGAAGAGAGTATTATATTTAATCTTAGTTTCTCGACTTTTTAGAACCTCAAGTCCACCTTTATTTGCCTTTATGCCTGATTCCATAATCTGTATTTTCTGATTAACTGCATTGTTACCTTGTATTAGTTATTGCATTAGTTTGTTGTTTCTCTTGAATTTTTAATTCTTCTAATATTTTAAATTCATTTTGTCTCTATGTTTCAGTTTGTTCCTGTTTTTCTTTAAATTTCGAAAAGAATCTGTCATTTAAATTTTGTTGTTCACTTTTCATGGTAATAACAAGGTATTATTGCTTTTCAATTATGTTAGTGACAATGTTTTCTAATTCAATTTTATGTTTCTAATCAAACGATTGTACTAACATTTGGTGGATTTCTTCTAAAACTTGTTTGTCCTTTTCGTCACGTCTTCCAGGATCTGATTTATTTTCTCGTCCAGCTTATTCGAGACTTATTTAAATCTTTTCTTGCTAGTCTCGACCATTTCCAACATATTTCTAGATGTAGCTATAAACAAATTGGGATTTTAAACTTCACTTAATTCCACTTCCGACATCAAATATAATAAATTTTTCTTGGGTACAATTAGAAATTTTTACACTCAGTATAAACGTCTTTATCGCACCGAACTAAACTACAATATGCTGGTAAAGTATCTTCGACAATAGGCATTTGCGCCATCTCTTGTTTTATTTTTGGAACTCTGGTTGTGTCAAAACCGTAATTTATGTTTGCTGTGTTATAGATTAAAATTTAGTTATTCCATAAAATCGAAAGGAAAACATCAAACCGAAAGTGCGGTGTAGTTGATTGTGTAAATACATCAAGGAAAAATCCAAAATGACAGTTATACCGTTTTCTTTGATTTACATATGAATCAGAGAGGAAGAAAAAAACATTAAAAAATATAACCGACTTCCACCTATAACCAAAAAACTAAAAATAGTTATAACAAAATACAACTCTAGCAAATAAATAACAAATTCAATGTTGTTAGGTACCTACCCAGGAAGTAAAAAATGTAAACATTAAAAGGTGCTCATTCTGTACAAATTAATTACCTACCAATCTATTATATTTTTGAAGTCGGTGCCAAGCAAATCTAAAATCCTTCATTGCGTACTTATCTACTACTTCATCGAACTTGTTTGTTGTGTTATTTATTTGCTGGAGTTGTATTTTGTTATAATTATTTTTAGCATTCTAGTTATAGGTGAAAGTCGGTTATATATTTTTTCAAATGTTTAATTTTCAACTTTTTAGTTTTTTTTAACTCAGGTAGTTTTCAGCCTTTATTTTTTATTTTGTTTGTATAACCTTAATAGACAGGACCAGGTAACAACTCAACATTACACAATGATACATTTTCATTTAAATTGACAGGTAAATGTTTACGAATAAAATGTACTAGTACGCGTTGACGTAATAAGCCCAAAATATATTTATGCCTTATGGACCACGCTATGTAACCTTTTTTCAACTTTTTTAACAACTCTGTATATCTATAGATAAGTCCACTCCACCGTATGTACCAACCTACTTGTACATTCGACTGCCCACGGACAAGCATAAATTTGTTAGCTGCCTTCTGTAAACTATAGGATGGAGTAGAATCCATCCCATATTTACGGATTCAAATCCGTCCTATATTTCATCCATAGTATATAACACCTTGTGGGCTACCCCATAAATTAATTCATTTTTAACATTTTATATTATCGCCCTGTGTAACATTAATTCCTTTCCACACTTTATGCAACTTGTTATGGGCTATAAAATAAATATTTTTTTAATCAGACTGTATAAATATAATTCAACTCCAGTATATATTTCAACTATCCTTTATGATTTGCTAACGTCCACATCATATAACAGTTTTTTAATCACCCTATATCATTTTAATTTCACATTTTTTTCAACATTTTTATACCACCAAACGTCCACTCCACCCTATATTCCCAGCATCCTGTATATATAGCTGCCTATGGACGACTATCATTCTACTCCGTCCTATATTTCAATTCATCATATAAATGCCACTCCTTCTATCACTTTATTTTGTGATTTTGTTTGCTACAACTGAACACCCAGTGTATAAACGCACCAAAAGCAGTTTAGAGTTTGACATGTGTTGTCACTGAATTTTCTATTAGACCGGGAGAATGTGACAACCAAAAGCAACGTCTTCGCAAAATATAAAAAAATTCATTTAAATAGGTATTTGCCTTGTAACAAACAAAACGATCTTGCTACTCATTGATTTAAGGAGCCAAAAATACTATGCTTTACTACTCATATGCATGAGATGTACATAGAAAATTTTCAGATTCGCAATTAAAACTTCCAATGCCTAAAATTCCCGCACTATTACGTTGGAATTCAAATATTTATGAGGAAATGTCCGTTATATTATTTCCATGAAATTTTTGATAAGAATTTTGAAATTTTCGGCGATTTTCTGCAAAACTGCAAGTTGCACGTCGCAGAAAACTATATGAGATGACCTAGGGAACTTCCTTAATAGATTAAACGTTAAAATCCTATACACATACATAAGGAGTTTTTGAAAAATCGACCAATATGTTAGGTATATTGGTCGATTTCCATGCACGCATGTGTATATATAATTCTTTTCCCATATTTGAAGTTTCACCAATCGGGATATATAGTCTATTAAACAAGACCATATTTACAAAAAAAAAATACGCGACGAATTGATAACTTCCTCCTTTTTGGAAGTCGGTTAAAAATGGATCACAGCAGTTCGTCGTTAAGGACAATTAAATTAAATTTCCAAGTTTTTCAGAATTGTTGTTCTGTTAACAAAAATAATATTCAATAACTTATCAGAAAAGTTAATCAGGTAAATACTGTTCTTTGCAAAATAAATTGCAATTTAAGGTTAACATAATTCAAAATTTTTGAATTAATATTTTCTTTTAAGAATAAAGACCAAAAGAAACTTTTAATTACAGGAGGGATGAAAAGCCATGGCAACCAGGAACAAATTCAAGGATTTGCTGTGCTCATTTTGTTGGAGGAGAAAAATCAAACAAAGTTTACAAACCAACTATATTACCTGCAATATATCAATTTTTATACTCTCTTAAATGAATAATACTTATTATTCTCTTTTTTTTCTATATGATCGATTATTTATTATTAGCTAATACAAATTTTTTAAATATTATACTATCAATATTCGTTTCTTTTGTGAACTAACATGAATATTTGCGAGTGTTGATGCTTGATTATCATTGCTCCTGCTTCAACATTTTTTACCTTGATCCATTAAAACTTTATCAGTAAAATCTACCAATAAATTATATATAATCAATAAAATTAATTTGTTTTTTTTTATATTTACTTACTATTGTAAACCCCAATTGGAGCTTCTTCGACTCCTGAAGATGCAATTTTTTTGCCGTAGGTAAACGTAATCTTTCAGCCAACAAACCAAGATGAAGATTTTACTTTTTTGTATATATTACAGGAAATGTAGTGGGATTGTAACTTTTGTTATGTGCATTGTTTACTTTTTTTCTCCAACAATATCACCACTGCAAATCATGGAATTTGTTTCTGGTTGAGATGGATTGCCCCATTACTGTAATTCAAAAATTGGTTGATAAATAAAATCTCATTTTTGTTAATAGAGCAACAATTATGATTTATTATATACATTCAATAATGGCTTCATCTTTAGGTGTAATAATTGACAACAGACTTAGGTGGAAGAATAATATTGACTATATAATAAACAAAACAAAATATCTAATCTATATCTTTCACAAAGAATCAAAATTTGTGAATTCTGCAACACTGCAAGATAGATTATTAAAAATTGTTAATAAAAACCGATCTGTAATTCAGGAAAATCCACATAATATAAAAAAGTCATTTACTGCTGAATCTATTTTATATCATTAGCAAGAACTAAGTAGAACATATACAAACTCAAACAGCATAAATAACTATAAATAAAAATATTAAATTCCCATTAGACTTAGGTCGGTTAGCAATAAGATGAGCTACATTTCGGCTATTTGCATATTCAACTCTCTTCCACCTGAAATGGAAATTCTAAAAAATAGTGGTTCTAGAAAAAAAAACGGTCAAAAAGTAGATACAAACAATTATGTAAAATAAAATTGAATTGTAAAAAACTAGGAGCAAGATACTAATATTCTATGTAATATTTGTAATATTAAGCATACGTTTTTTTTTCATAGTAGCACAGTTAATAGAATTGTTCTTACATCTACAAATAACAAAAAAAAGTTTTTAAGTTCGTTTTTAAAGACCCTAGGATAAGTGACTAGCCTACGTGCAGATAACGTGATTATCTTTGTAGGAATTACTATGCATGTATAAAACAAGATACGTATAATCTGTAATTAATAAATATTATTATTCTGGTCAAGAGAATATATTTAAATCCAGGAAAGTGGTATAATGATAATTTTGGGTTTTTTCTTGATGTGTTTGCACAATCAACTACACCGCACTTTCGGTTTGTGTTTTTCTTTCCATTTTATGGAATAACTAATCTTTATTCTAATACACGACAAAAGTGAATTACCACTTTTACACAACCAGAGTTTCAAAAATAAAACACGAGGAGGCGCAAAGATCTCGTGTCAAAGATACTGTACTATCGTATACGTACATCATATTTACATCAACAACAATGACTCATACCGAACAGTTCACTGCGATGCGATCTACCCTTCAACTTCACCTCTGCTGTCCGAGTATCTAGATTCAGATGGTTCTCTCTCTATTCTGGTACGCTAACGTATATTAATCCTAATTCCGAAATCGATTAGAAACTGTTTTATCATCATTCTATTTTCGGGAATCCCTTATAGCCCAAGAACCAACGATGGCCAGACCCTCCTTATTTTATGAAAGCTGAAAGTTTCTCTGTGTATGTGTATGTTCCCAACACAGGTAAGAACGACCAGCGACTATAGAGTTACTCGAATACTAGAAGCGAAAGCAGAAGGCTACGAGGATTATGCGAACCGACCTGAAGAGGGCAGATGTGACTCTGCCGAAACGTCGTCATTTTACCATCGATCCCGGCAGGGATCAGTTATCAACTACGCGGATGAATTCCCGGAAACCATATAATACATTTAGTGCCCGCGAAAACTTAAAAGCATATATATATATATATATATATATATATATATATATATAGTACTTTTTTGATATCCAAAGTAAAATTGAGATTGGTCCTTTCGTTTTTGTTAATCTTATTTATTTTAACATTCATAGTTTTGTTAATGTCATTTTTCAGAACGGTGTAATAAACTGTATGATATTGGGAATAGAAAAGTATCTGCCAAAATATCAGCAAGGACCTGAAGCCGTTATAATTAACATGTCGTCTTTGGCCGCAGGTTCAGCATTTCCTCATTTTCCAATTTATTCAGCTACCAAATATGCCGTTCTTGTTAAGCAGGTGTTGGGGATTGGACCATTTTTATGATCAAACAAAAGTTCGAGTATTTGCTGTGTGTCCTGGTATGACCAACACACCTTTAGTTGCAGATTGTTCGGCTTGTGCAAGGAAAGGTTCGTTATATAGACAACCGGAAATTGCCCTGTCTTGGCAGGAGTAAGTATTTTTGCATAGGTTAGGTCTTAGATATATGTAAACATCTACCTTTATTTAATCAAGTAGAGTTGAAATACTGTAACCCCAATTACGTATTGTTATATATTAATTATACATACATACGATAGATAGGACAGATAAACTTTGTAAAAATGTTAGTGTGTGTAAATATATAAGATACTTTTACTCCAACAACTTGACAATAAAATGTATGGCAAGCTCATTCCTTTTAAGGTACAGAGAGCGTAATTGTAGAAAAATTACTAACCCACGGATACGCTAGATCTCTTCTACTTACACTTAAGTATTTTTTGGGGTATTTGTTTTGAAGACATCCTCATTACATGCTATTTACACCTATATTATCTCGGAGGTTGCGATGAAATTTTGTTTCTACATTATAAAGGCTAGCTGGGTCACAAAACTGAATTCTCTGCGCTTTTGAATTTTGTGTTTTAGACTAAAGACATCGTACTCGTATATGCACCTTCCTTTACGGAAACCTGCCTGTCCTTTTAATAGTATAACTTCAGAGATATTTTGAAGTTTCCGGTTAATAATAGATGTCATAAACACTTTGTTGTTGTTGTTGATCGAGTAGCCTGTGAATTTAATGACCGTTCGGGCTGTTCAAAGGAGAGCTTTTGGAATCTGCTTACATATTTTGTATATTTCTGTGGACTCAAATAATTCACTTCATTACTTGTTGATATCTTAAGAAAATTATACCATCGTGGAGATGGGACTTTTTTTGTCCTTGTAGTAGGTTTCTGAATCTTGAGTTTGGTTTACTTGATGTTGACAACTTACAGTTGTTGAAACGGCGTTGAGTGTTTAAAATAAAGGTTTGGTGTTAGGGTGCAATACTGTGCTTTACATTTGTAAGACACCAAAGGTTCCACAACATTTCTATGTCTTGTAATGTGCCGATCCAAAGATATTAAAACTGAAGTAAGTCTTATATAGTTTCTTTTCTGGAAAAAAAATGCTAAAACCTCAATGATATTTGTGAATATACTCTCCTGGGCTCCTTAGGATAGCAGAACTCTGCGAATTACTGCATTCAGTATTATTATGTGCTCATTAATTTTTCATTATTTAGTGGTACCCAATAGACATGTCAAAATTCTCCATAGATAATTTCTGCAGATATTTCGTAAATACTAGAAACTGATCGAGCATAATTTCCATCATTTATACGCAGCCACGTTTTGGCTGATTTACTGGCAGTTGGTCCATTCCTAATTTTTAGATTTTCCATGCCTCTCGATTACCACTTACATAGTTTCAAATTATACGGCAAGTTTAACATCCATTTATAAAATTTGATCTAACAAAGAAGTGATGACATACCAATATTAGGTTTACTGAAATAGTAGTTTAGTTTATTAAAATAATGTGCTGGAACGACCGATAATTGGCATCTTTGAGTAAAAGTAGTAGATAGTAGTAGGTATGTCCATACATTTTTTTTATATTTTGCATGTCCACAAATACTATTACTATTCTTACGCTTTCGTAAATGGGATACGTATTGATATTTGTAAGACTAGCATTAGTAAATAAAGAAATAACTTTATCCTCTGTTAGGTGAGCAAGCAATCTTAATTTTGTCATTCTCAGAATCAGGTGCTTTGAAAAATCTCAATTAAAACTTTAGCAGCTTGAACATTTCCTTCTGATCTGACTTTTATTTCACCTGCATACGATAACTCAATTGTTCCTGTACTACTTCTTAATTGTTGAGTTTTCCATCATTTTGACCTTGTGTTTCTTGCGAAGGAAAGTTGAATGTATGTTGTCAGTTTTTTCTTGAAATAACTTGCCATATCTATTTATATTTGTAAATAAAGTGACACAACTCCTGTTTGATATAATTTCGTAAAACGTTTTCACACTGTGTGTTATTTTTGGAACTTTTGTAACTAAGCATAGAAATCGAGACTCGTGATTATTCGATTCACGCACTAATTAAAAACTCAATAGTTTTCTTCGTCTAATTCACATGATATGCTGGAAATTTCATAAACAGTTAATGTAACTACTATTACAAGTCGTACATATTGTAGAAATCGCTTTCATTTTGTTTAGGTGCCTTCTGTTGTTGATATAACAACTGGTAACGTTCTTCTGTTATTCATGTCCCATTGAACTATATTCATTTTATTTTTGGTTGCGATTGATATATCAATTATTGTTATTTTTCTACTTAAATTGTGCCTAATCTATTGGTAGCAACAGACTGACTGGTTAGAATCTTACTACCCTAATATAGATTGTCACTGTGATCATTCACGATGCTGTAGTCTTTCCTACCGTGACAGTCTAAACTTCGGTGCTAATAATTGGTGCAATATTTTTGCCACTAAATCATTTCGTTTGGTATAATTAGTAGAAGGAAACACCTACCAACCTCTCGTATCATCCTAAATGCATTCTGCTTATTTACTTAACTTAGTTTATAGTTAGGATTACTTGTCTGGTATTGTCAATAGAACTATTCCGTTTTAAGGAATATGTGGCCAGAGATCAAAAGGAAATTGTCACCATATTCATGCGTAATCTCGTTAATATGTGTTCCATGAAGATGCTTTTTTTCCAGTTGACCTGACTCCTTTCGGCGGTGTTGTGTCATCAACATGGCATATTTCTCTAGATAAGTCAAAAAAATTGTGGGTTCCTGGAAATGAATAGGCAAATTAGAATTTTCATTATCTAACTGTTTACTTGTTAGCCAAGCTCGCATATTAAACAGATATTAGCTTTTATATTTGATATTCTGTACAACTCTGTTGTTAATTTTTCCTTCACGGTTGCCTGGTTGATTCGTTGAGTTTACTTTATTTCAAGGTATTTATCAGCATTATCTGTCTCAATGGATGTGTCGAGTTGCTATTTACATTATCCGATACTGTTGTATTGTAGCTTAGCTACCTCATGTAAGATGGCGTTTTAACATTTTGTAATTGACACTCTCTTCGAGGTTAAATTTTTTTGTACGCAAGACAATATATATTGTTTCTGGTTAGGGAACTTTCATCAGTTGCTCTTCCCACAATTGAATGTTCTCTCGAACATCTCTTTATATATTTGAGACATTTCGCGTCTTCAAATTTTCTAATTGATATTGATTATTTTTTTTTATATTGCTCACAAGCCTATGGTTAATATAAAAAAATAGTTAGCTGATCAGCTTTTAAATAATTAGCTTATCATTTTGAACAATTACAAAAGTCGACGGGTAAAAAAGAAATATTTTGCTTGTTATTTTATTTACGTACTGCTGTAATATCCTTAGCTTGACCAATTTGTAAGCAAACAAAAGTTGTGAATTTTGTAATATTTAATCTTCTTACAACAAGTAGGCGGTTATCACTTCGTCAGCAGGCTTAGCGATTACACAAAAACGGCTTAAGGAATTTTAATAATTTAAACTGCATTGCTTTAAGAAAAATTGATCGTTTACCAGGCAATGAGAACAAACAGTTGTTAAGGGACTTCAATGTATCTTCACTGATTACTCCAAAACAGTTTAATTAACTTGAATATTTTAACCCGCAACGGCTACGGTGAAGGATTCAAGCCCTTAGACTACGCGCCAATATGAGATACCGCTAAACAAAAAATGTCTAGGCATTATTAATAAAACAAATTATATTACATTTTGACCAAATTTTATTGACACAATCTTTAACAAAATATGCTAATAGGAAAATTAATAAAATCTGTTCTTAATATTAGATAAATACAAATTATTAACACCCTCAACAAAAATTTCAATTATTTAAAGTACTAAAATGTTTTTATTTTCACACTCCGGTTCAGTTCAGTTCTTGGATTTATTTAAAAACACAGTCTAACTCACTCTTATTTATTTCCACTAATTTAACACAATTTATATTCACAAGAAACTACTATTTACATTTTATCTTAACTGTACGATATGACCGACGAAAACTGAATGCCTCCTATTGCCAGCTGTTCAATTTATATATTTATCTTGGAATTGTCTGGTACATCCACGAACCATCGGGAAACTCTTTCATGTTCTGAAGGCTTTAAAGGAATTCCCAGTAACGGCAGCGGTCGGCCTGTTGAAAGACGAAGCATTTCGGATTCCCAGAAGTACCGAAATAATGTCATACTTCTCACCACCCTCCAATTCAGTCCATCCAACTCGCAGGCTATCTTTGGGACCGCCAATTTCATCAGATTCTTCTCCATCATTACATTCCTCAATTCTACCAGAGTCTTCCAAAGATCGCTGTATGTTGGCTTGTCCTGCAAGAATGTTTTCGTTACCAAATAAAAGATGTCTCTGGTACCCACTGGTTTTTTATCTTCGAGATAAAGGACCTTCCATACCGCTGGATCTTGCTCCCGCAGCTTCTGGAACTGGCCGTACTTTTTGGCAAACACCTTGGCTATTCCTCTGGACATCCTGAGATCTCGAGCCACACAATGAGCCAGGGTATATTCTATGGGCACCTCAAACAGGTCTCGGGGTTACTCTGTGGTCACGTCGTGCTGCACGTTCTGCCCATTAGAGTACAGTGCCATAAACTGTTCGAAGGTCATCTCGTTATCGGGTGGTTGGATGCTGCGGACTTGGGCTTGGTCATCTTCGCTGTCATGACTTCCGGCATAAGGGGCTAACCTGTTGAAATGTACGACCTTTGGTTTTCCCCGAGGCAGCTTCCTTATTCTGTAGACAACATCGTTGATTTTCTTCACGATTTGGTAAGACCCTTCCCAAGATCGACGTAACTGGCTGACATAGTCTTCACCTGCAGCCTCTCCTCCTGGGGGACATCCAAAAATCAAGTCGCATGGTAGTCGTAACTCTCGTCCCATAATAATACTGGCCGGGGTCGGACCCGTGGACTCGTGCACAGACGAACGATATGCCATTAGAAACAAGTGCAGATACTGGTCCCAGTCTCTTTGGTGGTCAGAGACTACCTTTGAAAAATGGCGGTTAATGTTCAACCATCCCATCTGATTGAGGGTGTAATGCTGTCGTCCGTGTTTTATTGATCTTCAGAAGTTTGCAGACATCTTCGAAAAGAGTAGACTCGAAACTTCTACCTTGATCTGAGTGCTACTCCAAGGGAAGACCAAAACGACTGATCCATTTCTTGACAAGGACATCAGCAACGGTCAAGGCTTCTTGATTCGGCAAATCATACGCTTCGGCCCATTTACTAAAATAGTCCATCACCACCACAATGTATTTATTTCCAGAGTCGGATTCAGGAAATGGACAGGCAACATCAATGGCTACTCTTTCGAATGGACTGCCCACGTTATATTGCTTCATTGGAGCTTTTCGTCGCTTCTGAAGCCCATTACTTGCTGCACAAGCCGTACATTTCCCGCACCACTCCTTAACGTCTACTTGGCAGTTTATCCAATAGAAACGTTCTCGCAACTTCCCCAAGGTTTTGGTCACTCCCAGATGTCCTCAGGTTGTACCGTCATGTAGTTCTCGCAAAACCTCTGGTCTCCCATTTTTAGAGACTACAATCTGCTTTCTGTCCTTGCCTTCCTCTGGGGTTTCAAGGACGCGCTTAAGAAGTCCATTCTCCAGGATGAGAGAGTTCCACTGAGCCCAGTACGACTTTATGGTTGGTGAATATCGGGAAATCTCTTGCCACGTAGGTTTGCGGTCTTCTTCCTGCCACCGGATAACCTCTTTCAAATCTGGATCTAATTTCTGGTCTTTTTGGATCTCCGCAGATTGCCAGTGATCATCGATGGCGGTAGTTCTGCAGAGAACAGCCCCTTTTTATTCTGCTCGCTGACAATGTTTTCAATCATCAGGGCATGGTATCCTCGATAGGGTATCAGCATTCTTATGGCTTGTTCCAGCTCGATATTCAGTCTGAAAGTCGAATTCTTGCAACCGCTCAATCCACCTAGCAACTTGTCCTTCGGGGTTTTTAAACTGCAGTAGCCACTTCAGTGCTGCATGATCAGTCCTCAGCAGGAATCTTTTTCCATAGAGGTACTTGTAGAAATGTTCTACCCCCTTTACCACAGCCAAGAGTTCCCTGCGAGTAACGCAGTAATTCTGTTCAGGCTTGCTCAAGGTCTTGCTGAAATAGCCGTTGTGGATCTGCGAAAGCAACACACCAATTCCGACATTGCTTGCGTCGGTATCCAAAACGAAGTTCCCATCTGGCAAAGGATAACTTAAGACGGAGGCACTCGTCAATGTTCTTTTTAGTGTCTCGAATGATCGTTGGCATCCCTCGTCCCACTGGTACAGCACGTTCCCCTCTGTGAATCTAGTAAGTGGCTTGGCGATGTTGGCAAATCCGGCGACGTACCGACGATAGTACTTGCATAACCCCAGAAAACTTCTCAACTGATGGATATCTTTAGGGATCGGCCATTCCTGGACAGCTTTGACTTTTTGTTTATCAACAGATACTCCCTCTGCGGAAACCACGTGTCCAAGATATTGCACCTCTTCTTGGAACAACTGACACTTCTTCGGGCTTAACTTCAGTCCGGAACTTCGAAGTCGCAGAAACACCTCCTCCAGGTTCTTGACGTGGTCTTCAAATGATCTTCCAACCACGATAATGTTATCAAGATACACCAGGCATGTTTTCCATGAAAGCTCTTTTAACATTGTTTCCATCAATCTTTCAAACTTTGCTAGGGCATTACACAATCCAAACTGCATCACCGTGAATTGATAAAGACCTGCGCCGATGGTAAAAGCAGGCTTTTCTCGGTCTTCTTTAGCAAGTTCCACCTACCAATAACCGCTCTTCAGGTTCAGGGTGGAAAACATCTCCGATCCAGCCAATGTATCTAGGGTATCGTCTATTCTTGGAAGGGGATAGTTGTCTTTCTTTGTAGCGTGGTTTAATTGCCGATAACCCACGCAAAATCTGGTCGAACTATGTTTCTTTTTCACCAAGACAACTGGAGAAGCCCAAGGGCTATTGGATGGGTCAATAACACCTTCTTCCTCCATCTAGCGGACTATCCTGTCGGCTTCTTCTTTTTTAGCTAGAGGTAGTCTTCTCGCCGACTGTCGAATAGGTTGACTGTCCTAAACTATGCTTTAGACACAAATCCTATATACAAACTCATTTATATATAAACCTTTCAACATAATTTGGGGACAGTTTATATATCGCAATATACCCAAAATGTGTACCATAACACCATCTATTGGATTCTATAGAAATTCACTTTGGGCTCAAAATATGCTGTACATATAAATTTCAAAATGTCCCCAAAGCATGCCTTTTACACAAACATAGTTTGGGACCAGTCCTCAAAGCATGCAGATGTCCCCAATGTATGCCTTGGTTAAAAAAGTGTCTCCATAGTATGCATATATATATATATATATATATATATATATATATATATATATATGTTATATGAGACGTGTACTAACTTACAATTTACACGTTAAAGTACCATAGGTGCTTGAACCGTAATTGACTTCACACAAGTATCATATACAACTTCCTAGAATTCTTAGAAATCACGTAGACGCTTTGTTCACATGAAAACTGATGACATAGCTCAGCATTTTTACGTTATAAATGTAACCGAAAACAATTTTCAGTGTTCATTATCTTCATTTAACTTCATACCTATAATATTGTCTTTGTAACTTAAACATATGAATTTTTTGTAATAAATATTTTTTTTTAAGTGAATTTAATGAAACCAAATCTAAAATTGGCGCAGTCAGTAGGATATTCCAGACGTAATTAGAACAAGAAACATTCTAACTAATTACGGTGGTTTCCTAACCTTCGCGGATACAAAGAACCTACTTGGACACCAACTACCGAGCTCAACAAGGGAACAAGCAGCGGCTAACCAGTGTTCAGTGACGGATAGAACAAGTCCTATGATAGGAATAATCACGTAAGACTTTAAAAACTTATAATATTTAATAATTGTTGAACAACCAGTTCTATCATTTTTCCTATTTTAAATGAACCATCCTAAATATTTACCCAAGAACGAATTTTGAAATTTTATCTTGATAGTTTAAGATATTCTAAATATTTATTTATGTTTATACCTTTATTTAACTTATACTTATTTTAGAACCAGTAACAAAAATTTAATTCTTATATTTTTCTTCATTTTAATTACAATCGCAATTATTTACTTCGCTTTTCCCAAGCTTTGTATTTTCCTAATATTTCACAATCTTGAGTAAAATTACAAAATGCCAGAAACTAGAGCTGTAGCACAAAATGTAGAGCCCTACAAGCTCTCTGAAATTTTCGCCATTATTCCCGAATACGATGGGCACCCAATATTTTTAAACACATTTATCTGTTCTTGCAATACCGCATATAATATGGCATCTGATACTCAACAAGTTCTGTTAATTCTCCACATTAAGAACAAGCTCCGTGGACGAGCAGCTGAACTAGTTAATTCACGTGACCCCAGCCATTTAGCAGATATTCAAAGTCTATTAGAAAACCATTTTGGAGATCCAAGGGATCTCTCCGCACTTATTCAAGACCTACAAAGAATGAGGCAATTACCCAACGAATCTCCATTGACATTTTCAGCTAGGCTTCAAACGCACCAAGCAGAAATGTTATCAGCTGTCAATAAACAAAATTTAACTGTGAAGGAGAAACAGGCCCAGATTGACTTAATTGAGTCAATGGCTCTAACTAGCCTACTTACGGGTCTAGAGCCGAAAATTGGCGAAATTGTGCGAGCCAGTGATCTCAGAGATATCCTGACCGCTATTTCCCGTATTAAAAGAGAATTACAGTTGAGTAATCTGGAAACTCAAAAATTCTCAGTCAACCGAAATGCACCCCAACCGAATAATGGTCCACCCCCAAAACAATGTTCGTTTTGCAAAAGAATAGGACATTTCAGCAGCGAATGCCTCATCAGAATGAGACAATCCCAGACTAACCAAAATTCTCACTCAAATTACTCGGGCCATCGCCCATATTATGCGAATCAGTCCGCTAATCAACATACGAATTTTAATAATAGGCCTCAGTTTTCTCACCAACAACAACACCTCTCAACAAGTAGACCAACCCCAACTTCTAGTAATTTCAGGCCAAATCCGAGTTTTTTCAAACAACAACCGAAAACTCATCACTTAAACAACAAACAATTCGATCCGTATGAACATATCTATGATTTTTCTTACAATGAGCAACAGAACTTTCAAACACCAACTGAATACAAAACCGTATCAGACTATTATTACCCTGAAACACAAAAACATGACAAATTCGAATATCATTCAAACGAAAATGTTTGTAATGATAATTATAACCAACAATATGATGAATATTACGATAGCGAACAGTTTTCTTCCCGACAAAATTTTCAGACTACCCCGGTAGAAACAAAACCTCCCGATCACGAGATCTCCGATCTTCAAACACAAATTCAAACGATGAACTTGGACGATTTCAATCCAAACCTAAACTTTCTCGAACAGAATTTTCTGTAAGGCCACTTCTTTCGGTCAATTCGAAAAACCTTTACTACATCACCGACTCTTCCAATACATACAAACTCCTTATTGACACCGGAGCAGGACTTTCAATTTTTAAACCTGAAATCTGCCAACGCTTCAAACAACGGTTTCCTGAAAATGTTATCATTTAAGGCATTACAGATGAGAAAATTCTAATTAATTAATCCACCCTTGTTCCTTTCAACATCTCCGACCCATATAAGGTGTACATCTGTAATTTTGACATCGAATTTGATGGGTTATTAGGTTCAGACTTCCTGGAACACTATAACTGCATCATAGATTTCAATAAGAAACAACTCGTTACAAATTTTAAAACTCTGCCACTATTCAAAGTTACGGATGATACGATCATGCGTAATAGAAACTCTACACCTTCAACTAAATATATTCCAGTCAACACAATTACCTTGGACTCTCGAACTGAGCAAATCTGTAAATTGAAATGTAACCTCAAGAATACAGATGCTATTCTCTCTTCAATCGAAATTGAGAAAGTTCGTCTCCCGAATGCCATAGTCAAAATCAATGAAAATGGTAAATTCCTAACTTCCGTTTTCAACGCTAATGCCATTCCCAAAACCATAAATTTTGACAAACTCGATTTAGAACCAATACAGAATTTCACAATAAACACCTTTTCTGAAAACGAAACACGTAACCTAACCGAGAATGACAGACAAATGACGATAATGAACCAGCTTCGTTTAAACATCTCAACGAGGAAGAATCTGAATTCATTTCAGAACTTTGTCTTGAATACTCCGATATCTTCTATTTAGAAGGCGACCAACTGACCTTTACGAATGAAATTAAATACTCTATAGGTACCAACAATGCGAAACCATCTTTCACAGAATCATATCGATACCCCCAAATCCACAAGCAAGAGGTAAAAAGCCAAATATCCAAAATGCTAGATCAAGGGATCATACGCCCTTCTAACTCCCCATGGTCATCTCCAGTATGGGTAGTTCCAAAAAAATTGCACGCTTCCGGAACACAAAAATGGCGTGTCGTCGTTGACTACCGGAAACTAAACGAACTGACTATAGACGACAAGTACCCTCTTCCAAATATATCTGACTTACTCGACCAACTCGGCAAATGCCAGTATTTCACCACTCTCGACTTAGCTTCTGGATTTCATCAAATTGAAATCGACACCAAAGACATTCCCAAAACTGCTTTCACAGTCGACAATGGTCACTATGAATTTGTTAGGATGCCTTTTGGTCTGAAGAATTCTCCATCAACGTTTCAACGGGTTATGGATAACATTCTTCTCGGAATCCAAAACAAAAGATGTTTAGTCTACATGGACGACATCATCGTATATTCCCCGACAATTCATGAGCATATAGCCCGTCTCACCGATGTTTTCAAAAGACTACGAAAAGCCAATCTGAAAATACAACCCGACAAGTGCGAGTTCCTTCGCAAAGAAGTCGCGTATCTAGGCCATCTTATAACTTCTGAAGGCGTAAAGCCAAATCCCTCAAAAGTCGATTGCATTCTCAACTTTCCCAAGGCAAAAAACCAAAAAGACATCAAATCATTTCTAGGTTTAGCTGGCTATTATAGGCGGTTCATTCCAAACTTCGCTAAAATTTCCAAGCCACTAACAAAATTACTTCAAAAAGATGTCCCCTTTCAATATGTCTCAGAATGCGTTAAATCTTTTGAACAATTAAAAATTGCTCTTACATCTACCCCAATTTTTATATACCCTAACTTCAAGGAACCATTTATTCTCACAACTGACGCCAGTTCTTTTGCTATCGGCGCAATTCTTTCTCAAGGTCCTATAGGTAGGGATTTGCCCATAGCCTAAGCCTCGAGAACCCTTTGCAAGGATGAGACTAAGTACTCTACCATCGACAGAGAACTTCTTGCTATAGCGTGGGCTGTTAAGCACTATAGACCGCTAATTTTTGGACGCAAGTTTCTACTTCTGACCCACCACCGCCCGTTAACGTGGTTATTTTCAATCAAAGACCCTGGAAGTAGACTTGCCGGATGGCGCCTCAAACTCGAGGAGTATGATTACCAAATAATCTACAAGCCCGGCAAGGTAAATAAAAATGACGACGCTCTCTCTCGCATTAAAATTAACAACTTGAATGAATACGTATCCTTTCAGACAAACAATCATCTAACACCGTTTGCAGTACTCCCAACAAACGAGACTGACGATGACTCACGAGAACCAGACACAAAAAGTCCCATTAACTTCCATCAAATTTCTGAGGAGTTCAGAACTTTTGTAGAGCGATACCAGACCGTCTCACTAATAGACTACGACAAAATTCAATTTTCTAACTGCCAACTATTAGACAGAGAAAACAAAAACATTCTTGTATTCCGACAAGGTTCTCTCATGAAAGATTTTCACCACGACATCATCGAGGACATTTTTGAGGAAAATGCCGATTTTCACACCCCACGAATAAACGTTTTTGCAAGCAAAAGTGTCAGAAAGAGACGCCATCTCATCGTCCCTCTCCCTTCTGACCCCGAAGTAGTTAACGAGATTCTTTTCGCATCTTTATACAATAGTAGAGATGTGTTTACGGAAAACGAAATATACTGTGTTGAGAATAACATAGATTTGCCCATTCTGGAAATGCTTTCGTTCATCTTTTCCGAAATCGATTTAAAATGGAAAGTTTGCCAAAATATCGTCCAAAAGGTTGAGAAAGATCAAATACCTATAATTCTCGACCAATTCCATAATGGCAAAAATAATATACATCGAGGTATCAATGAAACTATCCGCTGAATAAAGGAAAAATACAATTGGCAAGGACTAACTAAAGACGTTGACAATTTTATCAAAAACTGTCAGACTTGCCAGAAGGCAAAAGTTTACCGAAAAAATCTCGACAGCCCTCTCGTCATCACCGAAACTCCAGGGACACCCTTTGAACGTGTCAACATCCACATTCTCGAAGTCCCGACAAGAAACTATCCTTTAACTATCCGGGACGAACTAACAAAATTCTCTCAGGCCTACCCCATAACCGACAAATCCGCAAAAACCGTTGTTAGTACTTTACTACTATATTTCCAACATTTCGGTACCCCATTACGGATACACTGTGATTATGGCAGGGAATTCGACAATGCTCTGATGAGAGATTTGTGTAAGCTATTTGATATCAAACTGTCCTATTCTAGTGTGGGACATCCCCAGTCGCATGGTTCATTAGAACGATTCCACTCGACCTTACTAGTCATGATTAGAATCCACAAATTAGAAAACCTCGACGAACACCCCTTCAACATCCTTCCTTATGCAATCATCGCATACAACAATTCCGCAAACAAAACTCACGAATTCACTCCTTACGAACTTGTTTACGGACATACTTCGAGTAGGACTCCCGAAACTCTATACAAGCAACAATCATTGATAACTAAATACATCCGAGATCTCAACAAAATCGCTCGTGAAAGAACAGAAGTTCAAAAGCACAAAGCGAAAGACCGATTCGATAAACATGTTTCCGAAAATCTCCCGAATTATCAAATAGGCGATAAAGTCTAAATCAAGGAATCCCAAATCAAGGACAAACTCCAAAATAAATTCAATGGTCCTTTCGAAATCCTGGAGATTCACAAAAATTCCGCGACATTACTAAATCCAAAAACCAAACAAAAAACTAAAGTAAATTTCGACAGGATGAAACCGTTCTCAGAAAGTTAATTTTTGTTTCAGGTTGTGCCTGCTGTTCGGATCAGCAGTAGCCCAATATCAAGTCGAACCTATAAATAACACATTAGGGATATACTACCACAACGAAGCCCAAATAACCGTTTCTAACAATAAATGGACACTTTTGGTCCACAAAAATATTTCGGCCCACGAACACGTTTTCACGACAAATAATAGACTTTTACAAACACTTATCGAAACTGTTAACTATAAATCTTTCGCAATGAATTACTTCCGCTCAGATGTACAAACTCATATAAATCTTCTAAACCAAATATCCACCACAATTAAGGACAAATTTATCGAAATAAATATAGACACCAAAAGACCAAAACGCGGCATACTTGATGGCGCAGGTACTCTTTTCAAAGCAATTACCGGAAACTTAGACGCGGATGACGGTAAATATTTTACTGATAGTATAAATAGGCTCAATCAAGGTCAATTACAAATAGAAAATTTACTCAAAAACCAAATTAGTGTAACTACCTCTGTCATTAAAAACTTCAACGAGACCGTCCAAAAACTTCAAATTGACGAAAAACTCTTTAACAGCAATATGAAAAAACTAGAAACCACAATCGGAAAAATGAACGATAAAGTCGGCTCCATCGAAACGAAACTTATGTTGCTCGAATTATGCGAGAAACTAATGGAGAATTACCTTTACTTGGAAGATAGCCTAAATAATGTGCTAAATTCAATTACTTTCGCGCGTATTAAAATCATACATACATCTATCTTAACGCCCGAACATCTCATTACGGCATTGCAAGAAATATCACAAAACTTAATAAAAAAAAACAATCTTCCACTACCAATAAAATACTCAAGCATTGAACAATACTTGGAAATTATCGAGTTAGAAGCTTTCCAAACAAACTCTGATCTTATTTTTGTCTTAAGAATTCCATTAGTAGAACAACAACCATACACCCCTTTCCGGTTATACCCTATCCCAATTTACGATGACAGAACTGGGTTACATCACCTTTTTCTTTTACTCAAAAGTACCTCGCGAAAAACGAAGACTCTTTAATGTTTATTTCAATCAAGGACTTGCTATCGGAAGAAAATTGTGTCCCGACCTATACGCCTATCCTTTAGACTCTAACGCACCGTGCGAGGTGCAACTTCTGAAAAGTATTCAAAATGTGCCGGACAATTGCAGGAGTGCAGTAATTTTTAGTCAGGGTTACAGTGTCCAAAAACTTGAACAAAATATGTGGCTTGTCGTGACCTCCGAACCTTTACGTGTTGTGGTGAGTTGGAATCAAAAGAACTCAACTACCTTAACTCTAGTGCGCAACTCCATTCTAAAACTTCAATCGGAGTGTAGTGCCTTTGTAGGTGTTACTAAGGTTCCAGGCGGAGTCTGGAAAAGAAACAGCCCTTTCCGAAGTCTATCACACAGTTACAGTACCTTACAACTGTTGCGATACAGTTCCAGAAAAGGTACAAATTCCCGAGTTGAAACCCTTCGACATAAGCAGCATAAACGTGAAGGAACTGGACGTTGCGAACCATAAGTTAGAACAGTACTCCAGAGACCTAGATGGTCTTATAAATCAGCCTTTCCTAACCAAGAACATCTCTTGGTTTACGTATACGACAATAGCTGTCGTCATGATCATTTCAGCGATGATGATCTTCAACATCAAAAAGAAAATTGAAGAGCGCCCAAAAGCCCAAGAAAATACCGACCAACCGACGATGCCTTCATCGTCTCTAAGAATGCTGCCTAAACTAAGGCCAGTATTAAAACCAAACCCGATCACAGAGACAACTGTATAAACATTTCATTTATAATAATGTATTTTTTGTATGTTTACCCATATTTTATGTATTACCCTTTTTATTTTATTTACTAACCATTTATCGTTGTTATATTATATAAGTTTGATTTTTGACTTATTATTGACACTAACATATTTTATACTAACAATTTTAATTTCATTTTCGAATTACCTTTGTAATGTTAATACTACCATTTGATATTCCTAGCGATATTCTGCTATTTACGGATGTTTCATTTTTATAAAAAGTTGATGTAAAGCATCAACTTTTCATGTATAAGTATAAGGGGAGATGTTATATGAGAAGTGTACTAACTTACAATTTACACGTTAAAGTTACCATAGGTGCTTGAACCGTAATTGACTTCACACAAGTATCATATTACAACTTCCTGGAATTCTTAGAAATCACGTAGACGCTTTGTTCACATGAAAACTGATGACATAGCGTCAGCATGTTTACGTTATAAATGTAACTGAAAACAATTCTCAGTGTTCATTATCTTCATTTAACTTCATACCTATAATATTGTCTTTGTAACTTAAACATATGAATTTTTTGTAATAAATATATATTTTTTAAAAAGTGAATTTAGTGAAACCAAATCTAATATATATATATATATATATATATATATATATATATATATATATTGTTGTAAAGTCCGTGTTCAATTTAAAATTATGAAACTAATATTCACTTTCACTTTTCTAGAACTTTATTTACATTAAAACAGCTTACTCAAATATCACAATACATTCCCATATACACTAGTCGTCGCGGTATGTATGAACTGCGATCGTGGCGTGCTTCGTTTATAAAACCAGCGTCGAATTCTCCAGTAAAAATCATCATCACTCCTAAAGGTGCCGAGTCTTTTCGAGAACCATTTTTTTATCTCAAAGCGTTTGTTGTCGTATTGAAATGAAACAGGGTCGGCTTTGGGTAAATTTCTTAACACTGCCGTCGATCTAAATGAACCACCTTCAATTTAGCCTTGGGGTTTCGACGGATCCGGTAGACGACGTCATTAAGCCTCTTGACCACCTCGTATGGACCATCCCAGGCGGGTGTAAGCTTTGGGGATTTACCCTTGCTCCGTTGGGGGTTGTACAGCCAGACTTTGCTTTGTCCCTCTCCTGGAACCCGACTGAATTGGCCTTGAGGCCGTATCGCGTCTTCATCCGGTCATTGGTGGCCAACATCTGCGTTCGGGCTAATTCGTGTATTGCCAGCATGTTATGTCGGAGCTGGTCGGCATAATCGTCCATGTCTTGGGGACATTCTTCGGGGGATCCAAATGCCAAATCGCAGGGTAATCGCAGCTCCTTTCCGAACAGGACCCTGGCTGGGGTCAGGCCTGTACTATTATGTACGGCAGAGCGATATGCCAACAGGAATAGGGGAATCCCATCCCAATCACGCTGGTTATTGCTGACGACCCTATCCAAGGTCGTCAGCAATATTGTTCCAAGATCCTGTTGAATCTTTCCACCATTCCGTCTGACTGTGGTGTAATGGTGTTGTTCTCGTTTTCCTGATCCCCAACATCGTGCAGACTTTCTGGAATACATTCGATTCGAAGTTACGCCCCTGGTCTGAATGTAGTTCCATCGGGACGCCAAACCTGCTAAATAATTGTTCTACTAGCACAGTCGCTACAGTGGTTGCCTCTTAGTTGGGTATCGCCTTTTCCTCAGGCCATTTGCTGATGTAATCCATTGCGACCAGAATGTATTTGTTCCCCCTCTCAGACTCGGGAAACGGACCGGCGACATCGATGGAAATTCTCTCAAATGGGACGCCCACAATGTACTGCTGAATTCTGCCCTTGGTCCGGGTCTTCGAGCCCATACTGGCTGCACAGGTGGCACACTGACGTCTTCGAAGTAGTACACGCAGTAGTACCGCTGGCGAACTTTGTCTAGGGTTTTATTCATTCCCAGGTGGCCTCCGGTAATTCCATCATGTACTTCGGTCAGGACGGCTGATACCCTTTTCTTCGTAACTACCAGTTGGGATTTTGTTTCTCGTCCATCAGCGCTTTTCCAAACTCGCTTGAGCATTCCATTGTCTACTCTCAGAGAGTCCCGTTGAGCCCATAACGATTTCAGCACGCCGGAGTATCTAGCTACCTAGTCCCGTCGTGGCCTAGGTGCCCCTCTCGTTTTGAGTGACAGAATTCGTTCGATGTCTGGATCAGCCATTTGGTCCTGGATGCATTGTTCCGTTGTCCAGTCTTCATTGGTCTGCACTCGGATCTGCCTGATGGAGATACCCTCTCGCTGTTCCGTCTTCAGGCAATATCCGCATTCCGCTCTACAGGGTCTTCTGGATAGGGCATCGGCATTATTGTGCAAACGGCCGGCACAGTGTTCCACCTTGAAGTCGTATTGCTGTAATTTCTGCATCCATCTGGCCAGTTGTCCTTCCGGTGTCTTCATGTCCAGCAGCCATTTCAGTGCGCCATGATCTGTTCGGATTAAGAAATGACGACCATAGAGATATTTGTGGAAATAGTCTACAGCCCTTATTGTTGCAAGAAGTTCTTTTCTGGTGACGCAATAATTTCTCTCCGGTTGCGAGAATCCACGGCTGTAATACTCGATCACTCTCTCTTCACCATCTTGCACCTGGGATGTTTCGCAATCCTGATTCCCTCAACAAAACGCCGGTAGTATGAACAGAGGCCCAAGAAGCTTCGGAGTTCATGTTTGTCTCTTGGAACTGGCCATTCACGGATGGCTTCTATCTTGTCTTCGTTGGTGCGGATTCCTGACTCGGACACTACGTGGCCCAAAAACTCTACTTCTTTTTGGAACAAGGAACACTTCTTCGGATTGAGTCTCAGGTTGGCATTATTAATTCTGGAGAATACTTCGTCCAGGTTCTTCAGATGGTCGTCGAACGTCTGACCCATGACTAGAATGTCGTCGAGGTATACTAAGCACGTCCTCCATGTTAACCCGCTCAGTACATACTCCATTAACCTCCCAAATGTAGCGGGTGCATTACATAACCCAAAGGGCATGACCGTGAACTGAAACAGCCCTTTATTGGTGGAGAACGCTGTCTTCTCTCTGTCGTTTGCGTGTAGACCAACCTGCCAATATCCACTTTTTAGGTCTAGTGTGGAGAACCAACGGGAGCCTGCTAGTGTGGTCAAAGTGTCATCGATTCGGGGTAGTGGATAGCTGTCTTTCTTCGTGACATCATTCAGCTTTCTGTAATCCACGCAAAATCGGGTGGTTCCATCCTTCTTTTTAACTAACACGACGGGAGCAGACCATGGACTGATGGATGGCTCAATAACTCCATTTTGTAACATGGACTCGATGTTTTCATCGACTGCCGGTTGTTGCCCCAATGGTAGTCGTCTAGGCAGTATTCTGATGGGTTGAGCCTTTTCGGTATCTATTTTATATATATATATATATATATATATATATATATATATACATATATAACCCATTATACATGACTTTTAGGATATAAAAATAATTATAAACGATTTATAAACTTGAGTAAAATAAAAACTTTTTTATCCCACAGTTACAATCTCTTCCACTAACTTCAATGATAACTCAATCTTTAAAATTTTCTGTAAAAATACGAAATAATGATCCAGAATCCAGAAATACCCCAAATTCGTTATTGCAGTACAAGTGATCTATTACATTATGAATTTATTCCAAATTAGAACTAATTCCGAATGAATATTGTACGCCAGCTATCTGAACTCATATGGACAATGCTTATTGGTTTATCGGAGTGTATGCGCGCAAATCGCGTGTATTCCGAATATGCCAAACTTAATTAAAAAATAAATAATCAGACAACAGTTTGTTCACTTTGTATAAGTTGCTACACGCTTTCGACTTAAAATTCTAAGAGGAATACAATGACGAGGTTATTTTTTAAAATTTATTGTGGTTTTTGGGTAAAATGCAAAAAACATTTTTTGGGGGGGGGTGTTATGGAGATTGAGCTGCAAGAGTTGAAGTTCGACGTTAGCGATTATATCTGCATTAAGTTTTTACTGTTGCTTAATCCAGCACAAGTTCGAGGCATCACTAATAGGAAACACGTAGAAAAAAGATAGAAGCAAGTCTCGCAAGCATTACTCGAATAAATGGTGACATGTTACCCACAAATACAGAACAAATTCACAAGATGCAACAGCTCCTTCCCAAAATCCACGTTCTCGCCGTTCGGCAGGAAGAACACCTCTACCACCAGCACCGCAACTACAGCGCACCCACGCAGACGCTCCTAATGGATATGTAAATAAACAAAAGGAAACAGAAAACGACCGTAGGAAATCGCCCTCCCATCTCACTATGTTACCATATCTCTAATAATTAATTATTATTATTAATTAATGTTATGATTGTATATATACATAACGTATGTATTTATTTTTTAGACCCTCTCATGTAGCAAAACAAATGGCTAAAGTTATACAACATGCATCAAATGGAACAGTTTGGCTCATAATTGGTGGTGAGCCGGCATATCAATTTGTATTTCCAGAAGTAGAGTCAATGAAGGAAAATGGCTTGCATAAAGAGTAGCACTATATGTTTTAGTTCTTTAAATTTGTATTATTTCAGTTCAAGGGCACTATTAAATAAATAAGGAAAGGGAGGAGTACTTGTGCGTAAAGGAATTTGTGATTGTTACAAAATATTAAAATATAATCAAAAAATAAGGGCTACACAAATACACCTTTTGTAAGTAATGTAGTTATTATATTTTGTACTGTTTTCTTTGCGAGACAACATCTTGTTATAATATTCATTTAACGTACCCAAAAATGAAGAAACCTTCTAGACGTAAATCATTCTCATAAAAAGTTGAGAATACGATACAAGGACCGGCTGAATATAAAAAAGAACATCAACAACGGCAGTCCCGATAACTCGATTAATGTAAAAACTGAGGTTCAAGTGATTCCGAAATCCAGTACCATATAGACTGGCGGAAACCAGAGATAACAGACAGGATTCTCGAACGAATCAGTGGTATAGAAGACGCGACTGATTTATGGGTGTGAGTTTCGAAGCAGCGTATAGCACATCAGCTGATAGCATTAGTAACTATGTTTTGTAAATAAGTTTATTTTGATAAAATAAAGACATTTATATTGAGTGTGAATACTTGCGGATTTGAACCCACGAAATCTATTGCAATTGGTGTCTGGAATAGTGATATTCAGTTGAAGTTTAAAAGCTAATATAGATTAATGCACATCTAATGCTAAGTATGGCAGAAATGGACCAAACTACAAAAAATATTCAAAACGTTACTAATATACGGGGCGAGAAAATAAGTCAGTTCCTGGAAAAGTGACCAAAACGAGAACAAAATCAAGGAGAAATTCAACAAAGGTTAATGAAATATTATTATGACAAACGTAAAATTGAATTAGGAAATCTTGTCCCTGAAATGTGACAACAAAATTTAATTAAAAGGTTATTTTTGAAATTTGAAGAAAAGCAAGAACAAACACCTGTCCTGCCCAGATCTACCAGAGAAATTGGCCACACAGAATTTTTAAATGGTATCAGAGATTTTTAAAAATTAACAAAAGTTAACACTTACTGACATTAAGAAGGGCAATGAAGCTTTACTCCGGGCTTTGGAAGTAGAGGCAGCCACAAAAATGTCCTATCAGTTTCCTTCAGCCCGGAAGAACCAGAACGAGCCATTCACGCATGTTACCGTTGCGGATAAACAGGAAATTTTCAACATAACTGCAGAGTGAGCTTACCAGATAGATCAGCAGTCAAAGTTGGCCAACGTAAGGAACAGTCAGCCAATCACCATAAGGCTGACTAACGCCCCACCAACCTCCAGAACAGTGTCCCTCCGGGAACTTTGCTGAGATAGCAGCAGCCTAATCATCAGGGACACCACCTATGGCCGACCAATCACTATCACTTTTGACACCGGCGCCCCTGTGTGCATTGGCAGGTCCAGAGTTTGAGGTCACATTCACAATAATTTCTTATGTACAAATTAATTAGGTACCTACATATCTAGTAAATTTTTTAAATCATTAGTATGATTCTATGGAGTCTACGCGTATCCGTATTTCATGCCTGTGTTTCATTTCTTCCCTCATAATAGGTAACATGCTTAGGGGACACACTACAGTATGCACGAAATAAACTTTTCAAGTTCACGATGTCGAGGTTTTAGTGTCACCGGTTCCCGAACTATAAAATCAACGGGGTTTAACAGAAAAACAAAAATAACCAAATTAATTTGTATGTTCACTTATTAAATGAAGCCTAAGGGTGGAAACCAATGTTTTGACAAATGTGACAAAAATAATTTGCTTATTTTTGCTTATTATGGTCAGATTAATATATAACTGACTGTTAACTTTGTATAAGTACATTTTAATGAACAAAATGTACAAAATAGGCATTCTGTTCCGTCTATAGAGGAAAAGATTAAGTACGTTAAATATGTGCGCTTATAGAATGGAATCGTAACGCTCGATGAGAGACAAAGGAAACCGAAGCACCAATTCCTCTGAGTTTTCTTTATCTCTCACCGTATATTATGTTTTTTCCAGACCCTTCATATTATGTATTAAGTATTACCTCTGAAATACTCTAACCTTATTTGAAAATACTTTTTACATTCACTTCATTTAAATGAGTTCATTACATACTACTACTCAAACAAAGAACAAGTGGCACTAGAACATTAGAAGTTGTGCAGGGGTGTTTAATACACACAAATATATATTATAATATAAAAAAGACACCCAATTCTTGAACAAATACCGGATTATAACAAACTGAAAATAAATCTTATGTAACTAGTATATATGGTATACAACTTACAATTGGTACACGCTGAAGCAAAATTGGTGAGCTGCCTATACATAACAAATCAACAACTTTAATGGTAAAAATAAATCAATAAAATTATTTCGAAAACAAGAAAATCATTTGAAATTTATGTAGAATTTAAGAATTACCTTAGTAAAATACATACTTAACAAAGAATTATAAGATTATAAAAAATCCATGAAACAAACAAACTATCGTGGCCAAGGTTTAAAACATAAAGGTACAAATACCTAAAATGCCACAAAGCAAGAAGACAAGGTTCAACAACTAAATTCCAGAAGAGGAAATGGATGAGGTTGTGGATCATCCAGCAGAAGAAATGAATAGCAAAAATTTAGAAGATATAAGGAATTTCTGAATATAATTTCTGACGAAAATATTGGAGACGGTGAAAATATCGTGGAACCACAGGAGCTTGCTAGGAAACGACAGGAACCTAAACTGGATATAAAAACAAAAAATCAAATTGAACCATTGGATGAGTTCAAGATTTAAGCTATAAAAATTAAAGTTTAAAAGAAAGTTTGGAAGCTGAAACCGACAAAAATAATGAAGAAATTAAAAATAAGGCAGCAAGGAAAAAAATAGAAAGTGCATTACTAAAAAAATGTAAAAAGGCAAAGTAATCAAAATGGAATCAGACACAACAGATCGTAGATGAAATTAAGCAAACTGAGGAAACTCAATAAAATGACTTAAATAAAATGGATAACCAATTCCAAGATCCCGATCATAAGATACCTCAAGTACTGGTTATAATACAGTAACCCGAACTGCAAATTACACAGGTCGTTTATATATTCGAAGAAAAATAGTAAATCAGGCATCGGACAGAAAGTGTTTTTTAATCAACTTGGATACATATTCCCATAAAAATATATATTTTTTAACCAAGCCATATATGTAGCCAAATTATGTCATAAAACTGGTTGTTTTAAAATGCCGCTTAAACGGTATGTGAAGATAGAGTGCGTGACGTCATATGTGGTGTCAACATACAACAAACTAATAATCCAGTGTATATTTATGGTTTTTGACATAACAGATAATGTAAAGTAACATGTTGACTACTAAATAATATTTATATAGGAACTTTTTAAAATTGTTGCAAAATAAGATGTAAAACGCTTTATCTAAACAAATTTATTTTTTTGAACATACGATTAAAATGCTATATTGAAATAATACGAAACCAAATATAAAAATGATTTAATTAGATTACCAAGTAGTACTTAGTTTATCATCATTAAGTCATGGGTAGAATAAATCTGCGTAACATTTGTTTACTGAAATGTAATTTGCATCATGCGTTGATAAAATTTAAACAAATTATTAACATTATGCAACTACCTATTACCTTAAATCAGCTGTATGTTTTCAACTAGGTCCCAATTAACTCTGTAAAATATTCAGCGAAATATATAAGCTATTTTGGTTGCTCATTTGTGTTCTCACTCCTTACGACGGTTTATGAAAAATACACAAGTAAGTGAAATTCAAGCTGTAGTACCTAAGGGTAGTTTAAGGAAAGTATCCGGCACACTAGTTGTCTTCTTATAGAAAGAGAAACTAAGTCTATGGATTTGGTAACTAGTTTTCTTATATAATATGATCGAATTTATGTTGTATTGTACTTATCCCGAGTATCCAGTATCACATTATAATTCTAGGCGAACTTCCAGACTAGTGTCCTGTAGTAAAATCTCTGCGTAAACATTCAAATGATTCTCATTCTTAAGCTGGTCACCGATATCGCTATTTCCGTAGACCTAACCTCACAACTATATTATTAATTTCGTTATGATGTTTCTGCTGGCAGGGATTCTTTCTAGAATTGTTCATAGAGATGGTGGCCTTGAGACATGTTGGACTTCTATTACTGCTGCTTTACTATCTTCGTTGGCTAGTTTCCTTTAGATTACTTTTCTTGTCTGCGCTGTATATAAAAGTGCAATACCTGAGACAGAGAGAGAACATAAAAACTGGTCTGTAACACAGAGCAATAGGATCTGATAATTTAGAGCGCTATGGATATTGTAATTAGTAGGTATCTGACAAATATACTTACCAGTCACCGATTTCTTTTCAACGCATCTGTTTATCAGATACTCCAGTGAGAATGCAAGTAAAGGAAGTAAGAGATGGCATGAGAGGTGACATAAGTACAGCTGTTAGACCGCTAGTGGGTGGGATACATTGAGAGAGTATAATGGACAAAAATAGTAATTCCTGACGTACATGGTTGTGCAATGTATTATGAAATGCAATATTTAATTGGGTATATAGCTTTAAGAAAATACTTCATAAGATTTGAGACGGTGGAAAATAAGCTTTTTACAAACTATGATTAGGTTGACGATAGCAGTCACACATTTTACGCTTTATGCTTTATTTATCGTGAGACTTGACAGCATGTATATTTTGAGAAACTACGGTGTCAATGACGGCAGCAGTATGGCTGGAAGTTTATAAATTTACCATGGAGGTTTTAAGCGCAAAGAAAGGGAATAGAGTAAGCTCCGTCAAGTTTAAGGTGATGTATAAGGTCGATAGGAATGAAGCCTGATATCTAACAGGACACTGGTTTCAGTGCGATATGAAGGTGTTTTTTTTTGCACTATGCACTACGCCTTAAGGTAACTAAAAGCCTCACATAGCTGCTAGCTATGGAAAACGAGAAGCTTTTATTGCGAAATACGATTTCATCTCCACCAAATTAAAGGTTTGGTATGTGGTGCTAACACTGGTCATATTGTAGATTCTAAGTTAATATTTTCTGAAATCCTTTCAACGTTCACCACGATTTGGGCCGTATCCTCATCATGCTGAAATTCACGTTCTACCTTCTATCAAATGTGATCAAAATGTGTAGTAGCGATCACAAACCACTTGGATGCTTTCAATACAATGATTTTTGTAATTATTTCTATTAAAAATGAAAGGAAATTTATTTGGATGATCTAAAATTGCTTCGTGCTTACGTATTTTGTAAATGTTGGTCAGAAAAGGACAGTAAACAATGATGCTCTAAGGGTAAGGTAAATCATCATGTAACATATACAGAAAAAGATATCATATGATTACGTTCGGTGATAATTTATACTAATACTATTATAACTAATAAATAGTTAAATATAATAAAAGTTAATATATTTTTATGAACAGGAAACAAAAGTAAGCTTTTTAGTGGAACATGACGCAAAACCAACAAAACTTAATAGCAGTTGGAGCGTTACGAAGCAAAGCATGTTTTGAGTCCAAAACTAACATATCATTAATATTTCTTAGACAATCGCAGAAAAGTGAATGCTAAGTGCTAAGCAACGATTTGTCTATCAGAAGTTCAAACTGAAATGAAAAAAAAATAATTAAAAATGCTTAGAGATAAGCTGCAAAGACCTACTAACAAAATAGTATTTAATTTGGATTTGTAAATGGTAATTTAAAGTTAAATAGTTATTAATTGCGAACAGCACTTTTAAAAATTGATGGCGTAATAATTTTAAAATTAAAACTATATAATAGCATAGCCATTGCTACGCCTCTGCTTAAATTAACAGGTTGAAAACTGTGTTTTATGTGCTAATTCTTAAATTTACTAGAATATATAGAACAATTTCCAGATATTTAACCTAAATAAAATCCTGCATCGACTACCCTTTAAAGACTAAACTCTAACATATTATGCAATGTACTAACTGTCGTGAAAAACGCTTTAATTATTTAACTTGACCTACACAGCATTTTATTCTTATTAATAGGTTAAGGTTGTGTATTTGCTAACGAGAAGTCAATGTTAACTAAGATTAAGTTATTGAAAAATATCCATAGATTATATTACTGTTATTAATTATTGTATAAGTAAAATAGTATAACATTGATAAAATTGTAACGTAGTATTAATTTAAATAGTTCAGAAAATTTAAAATATCCCTGAGAATTTCTAGTGTAATTGGCGACTATATAAAAAAGAAATTCAATATGTTCTAGTCACAAAAAATAATGTGAAAAGTTAAATAAAATGGAAATGCTTTATCTAAAATCTTATTCAATATAAAAAACATAAAAATTTAGTTATCACTCGGAAAAATGAAAAATTGCTATTTTACAAGCAATAATTTTCCCAGAAAATTTACGACATGTAAATGATTATTTTTTTACTAAATGCGGCTAAGAAATTTATGGAAAATATATGGAATAGATTGTAGAAAATTTGTATTTGATAAACCTGAAACGGTAACTACTTACAAAAATTCTAAAACAGCCCAATCTAGAAGTAATATATCTAACTAAGCTTGAAAGTTGCATATCCATGTGCGTCCCATTATGTTTCATCAGTACATCATCATCATCATCACGTTTATTTATGTCCTATAAATATTTTATCATATAGCCTCATTGTTTTATTCGTTTTCTACCTTTTTACATGTGTCAATTCGTGATATTTCTGATTTACTAGCCCCATCTTAACTGAGTACCTCTCAGTGAGTTTTGTTCTCCACCCATGGTTCTGTCTTAATGCTAAAGAACCTGTCCTTGGTCATTTCAAGAATTTTTCTTTTCTTTTTTTCTGTAGATTACATTTATGAACTCGGTACCTCACTTTTTTGTTTCCTTGCGATTTTGGTCAGATACCTCTCCGCATACTTTTGTGCGACTTAAATTTTTATGTAACTTCTATCCTTAGAATCCACGTTTCACCCGAATATGTCAGTACTATATTAATATTAGTAGAATTTATTTGTCAAGTACTATGTTGTGATCAATGGGCTTTCTAGACTTCAAGACGTTGAGTTTCTGCCGAATGTTTTCTATAATTGTTTTAGCAGTCCTTTTATTTGCTAAAAACTAATCTTATACAAACATTATAATAATTACAAAAATAAAATTCAAAATATCATAAACAAAAGATATATGTTATTACCATATAAAGACGGACTTTGCACTCGAGAAAATATAACATCGCAATATGTTCCAATGGGCTCAGTTTGTAACTCTTATATTTTAGTACACCGAATTACATAAAAGTAACGTCATAAAATTTCATTTATGCCTTGAGCGCAATGCAAATATATTTGACACATTTTTCAGTATCCTCGAAATAGATTAAAAAGCCAACAATATGAATCAAACAGCCCTAACTAGCCATGAAATATCAAAAAATCACAAATTACAATATAAAAGAATGAAAGTCCTAACAACAGAATTCACATAAAACAGGGAATTTCTAAAAATGATTTTTATCCATAAACGCAATAATGTCATTCACGACAAAAAGGTATTGTTAAATTGTAAAATGGATACTAGATTGTACGAGAGGATTCGATGCTGATTTGAAAAGGAGCGGCCCATCATATCAGCAGGAGTTAGTGCGGCGAAGAGCCTATGTTGTATTATTATTGTGATATTCGAATCAGCTGTTGTGTATATACTCCAAAATTTAAACTAGCACGACTTAGTACCAAACAGAAACCCAGTATTAATTCACTTCATCAGACTAGCGTCCACAATTTTCTGACTTCCCCTTAGACTCTAGCAGTTTACAAGTCCTATCTAAAAGTTTCAATATCGTACTGACGCCAAATAATAACAAGATCAATTTTCTACTCCAAAGAAGAAGACGAGGCAAATTATCGACAGAACACATCTTCTACTTGACGTTAAAAACTCATCACTACTTGTGAAAAATCTTCAAAAAATCCGAAAGTTTATGAACTACCCAATATTCGTGAGCCGAACAATCCTCTTCGACCCAAGAATTAGCCTGGTACTTAGCCAAAACTCATCAACTTCTAGCAGAGCAAGCATCTCCGTACATGCAGAACTCGTCTTACTTCTTAGATATGTTAGATGCTTATCTCTTGTCGCCAATGTTCCAATTTCATAAAAGTTCAATATTCTTAAACTTGTACAACACTATTCTAACACATATTTTTTATTTCAAAACACTCTGTTCCCACAAGACAGTTGGGGCCTTCCTGCTGGATTAGCTATGTTGATAAAACTTGTGTTCTTTGGCCTAATAGATAGACAGTCTTCAACAGCAATCAAACTATAGCCAGCCTTACCAGGAACCTAAAAGAGAGAGTGCCTAACGAGGATCGAGGAGTTTACAAAATTGCATGTCGCGATTGCCCACAAAGATACATCGGTCGGTCGTACTAACAGGCGCGTCAACCATCAAGTCTATGAACACTGTCAGTTCGTAACAAAGATCCGACTTCAGCTCTCGCACGTCATCACATCCAAACAGGACACTCTATCAACGCCAGAACAGTAAGACTCAATTCTCTTATGGCATCCGCTACTCGTAAAGCTACAAAAATCGAAAAACGACTCCTTTGTCTGAACCGCCGCGATGATAGCACCCGCCATCCTAAAGCAACCAATTAATCCCATACAGCTCCCTCATGGGCATCCCCTTCTAATCGACCGAGAACTATAAATAAAATAAGCAGAGAAGATTCACACTCAGTTCAGTTATTAAGTGAGACTCCGAGGTATAGGCCGATGAGATTCCGAGGTAGTTCTTGTAGTGAGACTCGGGAGTAGGTAGCTTGAGACCCCTAGTTCGCTCAAAAACCTGTACCTATATCAGTCTTCTAGTGAGAGTTGAGAGTAGGTAAATTGAAACCGCAAATTCGATCTACATCTTGATTTTCGGTATTATCATTTTCATTTTTGTCTCTTGATAATGGCTTCAAAGCAGGAGTCGAAACGTCAAGTATTTAATAAATTCGAAAGCGGTTTTCACCCGGAAAATAGCTCAGTTCATACCTCTTGCCGACCGTTAACGCGTGTTCTTGTTGTTAACCATCCTGAATGCATAACCGCAATAGACATCTGACTACCAGCAACAATTCTCACTTTATCTAAGACGAACTGAAGCTTTTCAGTGAAAAAATAGAGAAATTAAACTCATAAAACTTTTTAAATAATCAAGGCAATTTCACGAGTTTATTGTGATTCAAATGCAAGATGATAATAACAAAAACACCAAAATCCGATAGAGTCAAATATTATTTAAGATAAATCCACACCACGCCGTACCGAGAGCACTCTTTTGAAAGTTTTAACATTGACAGAAGGCAGTAAATCGTGTAACAATTATCAGTCATTTGAGTTGTCCTGTAGATTTGTTGTCAATAAAAATTAGCGAAATGAAAAATACTGATAAGAATTAGTCTTAATAATATATCAATTTTATTTACACTTATAACTAAACCTTGATAATTTCTACTATATAAGCGGCGATAGCAGAATTAACTTCTAGATTCACTTCTTGAAATATAAATAAACAACAACAAGAATGGTATTTGAAATTAAAGGAAAAGTTGCATTAGTGACTGGAGGTGCTTCAGGTATTGGTCTACATTATGCTAAGGAAATGTTACGAAATGGATTAAAGGTAAATGTACCTAATGTACCTACCATATATATTATTTAATATTTAATTATATTTATATTATTTATGATTATGATTATTAACAGTATATAAAAAAACTTTAACTTACTGTTCACTGAAAACGGTTATATATATATATATATATATATATATATATATATATATATATATATATATGTATTAGATGGTTTCCGGGAATTCATCTGCGTAGTTGATAACTGATCCCTGCCGAAACGTCGTCATTTTACCATCGCTCCCGGCAGGGATCAGTTATCAACTACGCGGATGAATTCCCGGAAACCATCTAATACATGTGCCCGCGAAAACTTAAATATATATATATATATATATATATATATATATATATATAGATATATATAGATAGAAAATGGTCCTAAGCGACTCAAAGGCTTATTAACCACATGGGAGAATGTTAGGATTTCTCGACGCCCTTTATTTTAAACTAGTTGGAATTGTTGGTAATTAGTTAATATAAACAAACACATTATAAATCGTTACAAAAATTCGATGCGCATAACATGGACAAAAATTTACGGGTTATAAAGATCTTACACCTCAATGGTGACCTCTGATTGTCCACACTCTAATGGATATACTCTGTGGGGACATCCATCAGTACTTCTAACTCTAATGCACGAAATGTTCATTGTACCTATACAGTGCAGAACAGCCAAATGGAATAAATTCGATAAGGAATAAAACTATATATATATATATATATATATATATATATATATATATATATATATAGTTTTTTTCCCTACAAGCCCTCCTTTATTCCTTATCGAATTTATTCCATTTGGCTATAGTATATATATATATATATATATATATATATATATATATATATATATATATATAAGATGTGCCATGTGACAGTGGCCAATACCAACTTTCTTATTTCAAATGCAAGCCTCTGTATATTATTTATTTTTCGGATTCTCCAGAAAATTCTAGACATAGTTCATGTACAATCTCCAATTCGCATTTAGCTCTTGATATTCAGATAGTAAGCAAAAACCATTCCTGCGTTCCTTTTTACTGATTTGAAAAATGGTTTCTAGGTCATTAAGTAAAAACTAATCTGATTTTAAAAAATGCAGTGTTAAAAGGTTGGCAAAAAAGAGACCTTTAAAAAGCGGTATCACATGATAGCCCTTTGTATTTAAACTTGTAGAAGTGATATTCACCTCTGCTTAGGGGTTGAAACTGCAGGGTGACTGATACGTGTAAAATAGTCCCCCCATAAATATCAATTAACGTGTTTTTTAGTCTTTTTCTTTTAAAGAGATTTTAAAGTTATTTTGGGTAGCTAGTTTTGAAATGAAAGCCCTGTGTATCTACTTAGCTTAACTCTGCAGCAAAACAGACCATAAACAGTTTATTAATTTTATTATACATCAATCAATAGAGCAAAACTGAATAGTTCATAGGTAATATTATACATGAATTGAACAGCAAGTTCGTAGGAATAATTTATTTAAACAATAAAAACTAGTAAAAGTATGGATCTTATTTGTTTATGGCTTGTATTGAGAAAAATAATGAGGAAATCTTCTTCAATGGGAAATGTTGTAGAGAATTGGAATGCCTTCAAAATGACCGTTTAAAGTCCTGATAGGGGTATTTTCTACAGAGAAAAGTTAGAAAAATCTGGAAAAATTTACTTATTTTCAAAAATTCATTAATTTGTTTTATTAAAAATTAAAACATTAATCTTCCACAAAATGGTAGCTTATGATGTTACGATTAACTATTCTTATGATAAGTATTGTGAATTAAATGTTTTTTGTAGAATTGCAATTTAAACAATTTAGATGAATATCTTTCAAACTGTATCATATTAACCACGCTCTTTCTGTTTGAGTGTTACTTGGATGTTTTGAATTTCGTAACATAAATTTCAATTTGTCTATCTTAGATTTTCGTTTAAATCCCGTAAGGGTCGTTTAAAACGGTTGTGAAAATTGCCTTATATGCATATTGATGTGAAAGGTGGAGAGCGAAGCATCAGTCGACAGCCAGGCTATTTAAAGAGAATTAACGTAAGCCTGGGTAGCCCCTATTAGGAGCCAAGAATGCAAGATGCAGAATGTTTTAAATGTGATAAGTTTGTTTCCAATTCAATGGATTATTTATACAGTAATGAATAAATCTCATTTTATATTTTAAAATTTGTGTGTTCATTCAAAATTTGACTTTATATTTTTACTCATTTAATAATATTACTATTACTATAATGACCGCTGTTTTTCTGATTCTGTAGGTTATAGTCGAGCATGTCAAAAAATAGTGGATATCAGTTTTTATAACAAATAACGGAGATATGTCGGATAAGAAGATTTTTAGATGAAAACACAGTTTTATTCAATTGATGTACACTTTTTTAAATGAATGAGAGCAAATGTTTTATAATGTATGTAGATATGTACTTTTTAACATTTTTTAAATGTGCAACAGGATTTACAATATTTTTCTACTCGGCAATCTTTTTGTTTATTAAAAGAATACGATTAGGATATTTTCAAAATAATTACATATATTGCATATTTCAGTACGTAAAATTTTCAATTGATTGTAATGACATTAACATCCACTTAACTGACTCTACTTATTTGGACATTCCATTAATGACACTAGAGGTTAATATCTTAGCGATAATATATTTAAAAGTATAAGAAGTATATGATGATAAAATATAGAATAAAAATTTGCCATTACTGCATCGAAAACTTAAAGTTTTACTACCAATAGTTAGCATAAATTACCTTCAATCCTCACCACATTTTCTTCTTTCTTCCTCTGGCACGAACTCTCACGTAAAATGCAATATTTACAAGCATTTTTAACCACTTTTACAGCATTTCAACAAAAATCCAAAATATGCAAATTAACGCAGTTAATACGGTAACGTTTGCAAAATATCTCTCTTAATTGTTTAAATTATAATTCTGCAAAAACTAATTATCCAACAATATCCATATTGAGCTTAAATAATTCTAATATTGTAGTCTAACAGTGAATGGAAAATTAACTTTACAGTTTTTATTAGAACAAACTTATATATATTTTTAAAAAGTATTTTTTTATAGTTTTTTCTGGTAGTTCTCAGCGAAAAATTATTAGATTGGCACTTGTAAACGCTCATTTTAAAGGTTTTCCGATTCCTTAAAATTTTTCGATTCCTACATAAGTTTTTATTACACAAGCAAAAAGCCAAAGAGAATGTCATTTTTAAAGGTTTTTATTCTTTCAAATAATTTACTTCTTCGAGTTTGGTGATAAAAACAAGTCAGTTATGGTCTGTTAACTATTACTAATGTGATTTCATAAGCGATTTGCTCTTGAAATTTATGTAACTTAAGAGTCTCTATTGACTGGGGTATAAGATGAGTCGTAGCTCCTTGGGAAACTTATATACAAATATAAAAACACAGTTTTGCGCCCTAACACCAAACCTTTATTTTAAACACTCAACGTCGTTTACTTGGGTTAGGTTTACTCCTTGATGATGAGTTGAAACGGCGTTGACTGTTTAAAATAAAGGTTTGGTGTTAGGGTGCAAAACTAAGTTTTTACATTACATTAAGGTCCCGCAGCATATCCATTAAACTTCTATAAAGTTTACACTTCCAGATTTTGAACATAGAATATCTTATATCCATATCGAATTAAACTAATTCCAATTTATAGCATGTTTAATAAATTCCTTAATAGTATATTAATCCTCATGCAAAAAAAAAGTATTTTTGTTTTTATTGAAAATTGCTCAGCTAAAAGTTTTGCTATAGAATATGAATACCTTGGTTAAAGCAGTTGAAAAAAAATATAAATTCATCTAAAAATTACTACATTTAAAGAGTACACGAAATTAGCACAAAGTTTTTCGTATTTAAAAATATATCTATGTATGTAAATATGCTTTTCTAAAGTAGTTTTTGCCGATGGTAGTAAAACATAAAAATGAGAGAGGAGTATAATGTTCAACATTCAGGCTTGGACATTGTATGAATGCTTAGATTCACTTATGAAGAACAATTTCCCAAAAGAGTATTATGAGTTATATCTAGCCATTTACCAAAGGAAGATTATTCTCATTTAAAAATACATTTATGTAAACATGCTTATTTTCGAAAATAGTTTTTGCCGATGGCATTCTAACATTAATTGAAAAAGGAACGAAAGAGTTTACCTCCAAGGTTGCACGTTGTATGAATGTTTAGATCTGTAGATCTGTAGCCGTCTATAAAACAGTATTCACACCTGTTATGTTTCTAAACTACAAGTCTTACTAAAGACATTTAAGGTATTTTAACGCTGAGTGTCACAAAACTTTAGATTCAGTTCTCAAATTGTCCAAAGATATGGTTTATTTATTGAGTGATACACATAATAAGTTTAAGTCAACTCTATGTCAGCGGAACAATCAGATATATCTAAATTAAAGATTATCTTCCATTCATATTTAAAATTATAATATTGCTATAGGTTCTATGATAATAAGCATCATTTGGTCGATCTGGGAATAATGAAATACACACATTTCATTATTTTATGTGAACTGATCGCCCATATCAAATACATTTGTTTCCAAATAATTGTCAGCATTGGATTTTTATTAAAGTTTTTTTGTTCATTTACACACATGCATTCATCACTACCAGTCAGTATTTTTTCTATTTAAACAGAAAACAGTTAAAATTGGTTTTTGGTTACCTAATGTACTTGTAATTTTGTGGTTTTATGACTAATATATCTTTTTCTAGGGAATTACATTAGCGGACATCCGCACAGATTTAGGAAAAATTGCTTTAGAAGAAATAGAGGACGAGTTCGGTCCACAAAAAGCAATTTTTATAAAAACTGATGTAACGGACTATATAGAATTTGAAAGTAAGTAACACAAACATACATACACACTAGGATTCCTAACTCTCCCGAATACCCAGAAAACTGTGGGAACAAATAGGGTTGAGCCTCGCGAAGCAATGATAGGAAATATTTTTTTTACAAAATAAATTAATTTTTATTTCTAATAAATCGCGCATAAAACCGTACTGAAGTGCCATTCACTAACTATTTCTTCGCCTTATTTTTTGTTGATAAACTCTGGCTAGATCTGGTGAAAAACTGCAAAACTAGCAAAGAAGAGGATTTAATTACTACTATTGAGCAGTCACTACCGGGTGATTCCTTGTATAGCGCGAATCTGAAAATTTATTTTTCATAAGTATCTTACAAACCGGCTAATTGATATTTTACTAACATTACAAAGAAAAAAGCCATATAAAATCAAGAACTGAATATTATAACAAAATTATCGAATAAATGTTTCGGTTTACCAAAAATTTAAGACTTTGACATATATAACCACTTACAGATAACTATGTGGTTTATTCTACAAAATTGCCTTAAAAATTCTTTGAACGCCTTATCATTTGATAGTAAATAGATTATTTTGAAAGTTTACTCCGAGTTTTCAGCTTTTACTGAATGGATCATTATCAACCGATATAAATAAAATTTTGTGTTGAAATTTAATTCCGAGAAATATTACATGTGCCAACGCGTCGGCTGTCGATATTCTGTTCTATTTCAAGTCCCGGGGTAGAGAATTGCTCACCATTAATATGGAAAATGTTAGACTGATTCAGATGTAGTATGTGTTTGAAATAAATGAAGTGTATGTTTATGAACTTCTTCGGAATGACAGCACACTTGTAGGAAATGGTGTTGATATATTTCAAGAATTTCAAACCTTTGAGGACCTATGTCAAACCCCGTAAGTGGTAATAAAGAAATTTTGAATATTGCCAAACATTTTATTTTAAAATTTTACATATTCTAACTTCCGTTATTGTAAGTGAAAATGGGGTCTGATCTAGTCTCAAAAATGTTTTAACTTGAAATATATACAATTTTCTAGAAGTGTCTTATTCCTAAGAGTTTTATAAACGTAAATTAAATAATCCACAACTGCCCATCAAGAAATAAACATATCGGATGTTTCTAAAATAAAATGTCATTGTGACTGAATGGAAAACCTAGATAAAAAGTAGGCATACTTGACCATTTTGTGGTAAATCAGTCATGGAATTTTGAAACATTTGCATGAATCACAAAAGACACTATGTAAAACTAAGGTTTGTTACATGTTGTTCAAAGTAATTAGTAAAAAGTTATAAAGTGGTATAATTCTCAAAATCAGCAGTAATAAGTAATGGAATCTCTAAAAATGATTGTTAAATGGGCAGTCAGTATAAGAGAACAAAATATATTAAATATGTTCTGTGCAAAAGTACTGGATTGAAATTATTTGTGACTCTTTGTCATTATTCCTATCTCCCCCCGATGAAAAACAGCTCGCATATCCTTATACAGAGACACACACTCACGTATGTTATGGCTGACCCAATGAAAGAATCCATTGTTAAGGGATACTACGCAGTTATTAAGATATTTTATCACATTGTACTTCATTTAACCTTATTTACTTGTCTAGCTGAATACCTGCAAAACTGCAACTAAGCGCTGCGTAGCGTCTCATATCAAAAGATTATAAATAAGAGATATTCATTAGCTCATTGCTCATTATTGTTCATAAGTTCATTGTTCATTAAAATTCATAGATCACTTAAGAGATTTAGATTGTGTTTGTTAGTCTTAACATCGTTCGCAGCTCAAGCTTTGAAATTGTAAAACTAGTACTTAAGTGATTCCATTCAAATCAGTGTATTTTCCAGCTAATAAATAAATAGTTTTTTAAAAAAGGAGTTAACGAAATTAACCCCTAACACTGGCGCAGTCAGTAGGATGTAGAAAACTAATTTGGAAATTGACCAGCAAACGAAAATCCAGAGACCTGAAATCAAACGAAAATTGACCAGTCCAGATTTCGAGCAGTCAACAACAAATTAGGTGACTTCTAAGCCTTTAACTACAAAAGAGCCAAGACGACAAACAAATCTAATCCCCAGGGATAATAATCGAGGTGAGTCAAAGATTTCATTTTGCATGCATTGCTATATACATACACACATATTTCGTATCCTTACAATACATGAGAATTTGTATTTTTCTGTGTAAAACATTCCTTGAACATTTTCACTAAAAGAGATTGATATTGCCGAACGAAAATCGTCATTATTAAATCCGCGAGTTCTACTTCAAACGCAAATTGTTAGAGGACTTGAACAAATTAATTGAAGGTTTTTAATTGATTTGGAGTGAAAATAAAAATCATTTTTAACTTTAAAATAATTGGTCTGTTATAACAAAAGTGAGCCAAGAAAATATCTATGAACCAGAGTATAGACTAAGCGAGTTATGCCAAATCATTCCCGAATACGACGGTGACTCAATATTGCTTAATACGTTCTTAAGTTCGTGCGATGCAGCATTCGACGTTGCAAACGACCAGCAAGCGTATCTATTGACAATACATTTGAAAAATAAGCTTAAAGGAAGAGCATCACAATTAATAAATTCGCGTGACCTCAAAACATGGGACAGTATAAAAACCATTCTTAAAACACATTTTGGAGATTCCCGCGATTTAACAAGTTTAATTTACGACCTCCAGCAAATTAAACAAAGCTCAAACGAAAATCCTCAAAATTATGTACATCGAATAAATGCACACCATTCGAAATTATATGCCGCGATAAACCAGCAGTTAACTTTCACCCGAGAACAAAAGGACGCGCAGCAAGCACTTGTTGACAAAGTAGCGTTGCAAACACTCTTAGTAGGGCTTGACCCGAAGATAGGTGCTATTGTACGAGCATCACGTCCCGCAAACCTTGCCGAGGCAGCAAATATAGTTAAATCCGAATATCAGCTGAGCTACCTTGAACAACGAAAACCGAGTGTTAATTCCCCCAACATTAATAAAAATAAAAAATACTGTAACTATTGTAAAAAGTTAGGACATTTAATAAACGAATGCCGACAAAAACAAAATAACAAAAGATATAGAAATACCGGAATTTCTAATAATCAAAATCAATCTTATCAACGTAACTTTAATAATTTCCAAAGAAATGATAATACAGCTTATCATCCTCAACAAAGGTACGAAAATAATTACCACAGACGTGATAATACTACTTATCACAGTCCGAGATTCGAAAATTCAAATCGCCCTCCGAGTAACCAAAATCGAAATTTTCAAAACGGATCACAAAGAAGCTACCATTTAAACGAGACGAGAGCGGAAACAGAGGCTGGCTCTTCTGCTCTAAAGGCTTCAACCAGCCAAGCGCAAAGTCAAAAACAATATCAAAAACGAGAAGAGAACCACAACGAAATGTAAAAATATCGCAAAATACGTTAAACGAAAACAATTTATTTTACACGAAATCGCGAAACGGAAAATTAAAATATCTTATAGATTCAGGAGCCGGGATATCGATCCTAAAACCCCATTTATTTCCCCAAGATAAAATAAAATCAATTAACCCAATCAACGTACATGGTGTAACAAATGAACACTTTGAGATAACTCAATCAGTAAAAAATATTTTTTCCCAAATGATGAGAACGGAGAAATGGAAGTTTATCTTTATGATTTACAAATGAATTTTGATGGTATATTAGGAATAGATTTCTTACAAAAATATGAGTGTGTTATTGATATTAAAAATCGTCAATTAATAATGAGAACAAAAACTGTACCATTATACAAAGAAAACGAAATTACGAATGAAATCATAATAGAGCCGCGAGTTGAGCAAATTTTTAAATTAAAGTGTGATCAACTAAATCAAGAATTAATTTTAAATTCACAAAAAAAGATGGTGTTGTAATCTCGAATTGCTTAATAAAAACCAATGAAAAAGGTGAATTCTACACTTCAATCTTAAACAAAACGGAAGAAACAAAAACGTAATTTTTGAAAATCTAATTCTGGAACCCTTCATCGAAGAAAGGAATGAAAACCAAAGAAAAAGCACTACGAACAGAACATTTAAACGAAGAAGAAAAGGATGCCATAATCTCTTTATGCAGACGTTTCTCTGACATCTTTTATTTAGAAGGAGATGAACTATCTTTCACAAATAAAGTAAAACACAAGATCGAACAGAAGGAGCAAAGCCAATCTACACGAAGTCGTATAGATATCCATACATACACAAACAGGAAGTAAAAACGCAAATCAACAAAATGTTAGAACAAAATATTATACAACCTTCTCATCGCCATGGTCTTCACCAGTATGGGTGGTACCAAAGAAAATGGATGCTAGCGGTAAACAAAAATGGAGACTAGTAATCGACTATCGGAAATTGAACGAAGTAACTATTGATGACAAATACCCGTTACCAAATATTAATGATCTTCTTGACAAATTAGGCAGATGTAACTACTTCACTACATTAGACTTAGCATCAGGTTTTCACCAGATAGAAATAAACCCTGCAGATATTGAAAAAACAGCCTTTACTGTCGAAAACGGACACTATGAGTTCAAAAGAATGCTGTTTGGATTAAAGAACGCACCTGCAACTTTCCAACGCCTAATGGATAACGTATTAACAGGTATTCAAAATGAGAGAGCATTAATTTATATGGATGACATCATATCATTCGCATCATCATTACAAGAGCATGTTCAAAGATTAACAGAATTATTCCAAAGACTACGAGATGCAAACTTAAAACTACAACCAGATAAATGTGAATTTTTGAAAAAGGAAGTATCTTACTTAGGACATATTGTCACAGAAAATGGAGTTAAACCAAATCCAGAAAAAATAAGAGCAGTTAAAGAATTTCCAACCCCAAAGAATCCCAAAGTTGTTAAAAGCTTTCTAGGATTAGCAGGATATTATAGACGCTTTATCAAAGATTTTGCAAAAATAGTTAAACCACTGACACAACTGCTAAAGAAAGACGTGAAATTTGAATTCGATAACAATTGTATAGAAGCATTCGAAAAGCTAAAGGAAACATTAACGAACTATCCGATATTGCAGTACCCTGATTTCGAAAAGGAATTTATCATCACTACCGATGCAAGTAACTACGCAATTGGAGCAGTCTTATCACAAGAATCAATTGGAAAAGATTTACCAATCGCTTACGCATCAAGAACGCTAAACCAACATGAACAAAATTACTCTACTATTGAAAAGGAATTACTAGCAATAGTATGGGGAGTTCAACAATACAGCAATTACGTCTACGGACAAAGCTTCAAACTACTGACCGATCATCGCCCGATAACATGGCTTTTTAACGCTAAAGACCCAGGTTCAAGATTAGTCAGATGGAGACTGAAACTTGAAGAATACAACTATCAGATAATTTACAAACCAGGAAAGCAAAATTCAAATGCAGACGCTTTATCACAAATAAGGATTAACCATATCAAAAATTTCCCAAAAATACTCTACGGTAGTATAAAAGAAGAAGAAGAAGAAAACGAAGAAATAGCATCAGATACAGAAACGGAAATCGCATTCGAAACGATACAACATGAATGGAACATATTCAAAAATTTACAAGAAAACAAATCTCTAATTGATTATTCAAAATGTACATTTTCAAATGAAAAATTCTTAGACAAAACCCAAAAGCATATCCTTTCATTTATAAAACCAGGTGAATTGACAGAATCCCAATTTAAAATAGTTGATGACATAATTGATACAAACACTTTATACGAAGAGCATAAGATAAATGTAGTCGCTTCAAAAGCACATGCTAAACGAAAATACTTTCTTATCACAATTCCGCAATTAAATCCAACACAAGCAATTTTTGAAATTATTTATTATAACAAAGAGATAATGTTAAGAAATACGAAATATCATATGGAAGAAACGAATAACTTGCCAATTTTAGAAATCTTATCATTTATATTTTCTGATCAAGTAATCGAATTTATAACTTGTAACCCTAACATAATTACGCCTGACGAGGATCAAAGACAGATAATTATAGCAGAAAACCATACCGGAAAATTAAATATGCATCGAGGTATTCATGAAACAATCACAAGAATAAAAAGAAAATACCAATGGAAAAATTTGAATAAAGATGTAGAAAACTTTATACATAACTGTGAAACGTGTAACAAAACCAAAGCTTGTAGAAAAAACTTAAGTAACCCTCTAGTAATAACAGAAACGCCAAAAACGCCATTTGAACGCATAAATCTAGATATTTTGGAAATTCCAGAGAAAAACTATATACTAGTAATAAGAGACGAATTCTCGAAGTTCACACAAGCATATCCTATTGAACACAAAACAGCCAAAAATGTAGTCAACACTTTGCTATTGTACTTTATGCATTTCGGAACCCCATTAAGTATTCATGGCGATCGAGGCAAAGAATTTGATAATCAATTGTTAAAAGATTTATGTACACTCTACAGTATCAGACTAACATTTTCATCAGTAAATCATCCTCAAAGCAACGGTTCTACAGAAAGATTCATGAGCACATTACTAGAAATGATTAGGACAACGGTAACAGAAAACCCAGAAGATCATCCTTTAACTTGTATACCTTACGCAGTAATTTGCTATAATAATTCAATAAACAGTACGCACGGTTTTTCACCATATGAATTACTATTTGGACATACAAACTCTAGACCCCCGGAAAAACTCTATAATCAAGAAGAATTAATTTCAAACTACGTAGTAAGTAACAATAAAATTTCATATTTTTACCAGATAGCCAGAGAAAGAACAATTTTAAAGAAACTTAAAGCAAGGGAAAGACATGATGAAAAATCTAAACCGCGAGTAAAACATTTCGAATTAAATGACTTTGTATTCATTAAAGAATCCCAAATAAAAAATAAATTAAGCAACAAATCTAATGGACCTTTTAAAGTAATCAGAATTCTTGACAACAATGCAATTAAATTAAAAGATATTGACACAAATCGAGAATTTACTATAAATTCGGATCAAATAAGCACAGTTGTAAAATAAAAGGAAATTTTCTTTACAGATGCAGAACAATTACGTTCGTGTCACATTCGCAATATTACTCACAGTTAGCATAGCAGTAAGTAACCCTAGTGATTATAAAGTAACTACACTAAATAATACTATAGGCATACAGTATTACCACGAGTCAAATTTGAAAATCTCTAATGAAAATTGGAAACTAATAATCGTCAAAGATACCACAATTTTAACTAACTCTTACAAAAATGACATTAAAATTCTGAAAAACTTAAAATCTTTTGTTGAACAAGATAACGCTAGGATGCAAGCATTTCACTCAGAGGTTAAACCCCATATTACCATGTTAAACCAAATAATCACGAATATCGAAAGAAAATTCCAAGAAATCGAAAATGACATTAACCCATATTCCTTACCCTTAAATAATACTCGAAAGAGAAGAGGAGCATTTAATTTCCTAGGTTCCATTTGGAAAGCTTTTATAGGCAATTTAGATAGCGAAGATGGTGAATACTATGATCAAATTATTCAACAAGTAGAAAATGATGAAAGAGCATTAGAAAATCTTATGAAAAACCAAATATCAGTTACTACTTCTGTTATTAAAAATTTTAATTACACAATAAGGAAACTCCAAATTGATGAACAAACATTCAATGATAACCTTCACGATATTGAAAACGCGATATACAACATTTCTGATAATCAAAATTTTTATGAATCAAAACTACATATAATAAATATTTGTGAGCAATTGTTAGAATCATTAATTTTGATTGAAGGAGAGCTTAATGATTTAATAAACTCAATAACGTTCGCTAGTTTAAAAAGTATACATCCATCAGTAATACAACCGGAAGATTTCATTTTTCAGCTAAGAATCATTTCAACGAGCCTTAGTACAAGTAACTTACCCTTATTGCCACCCACAGCAAACATCGCTAAATACTTTGATCTTATAGATTTACAACCATATCAATCGAACAAAAAAATTGTTTTTATTTTACCAATACCCCTAGTTGAACCAGAAGAGTATAAATTACTTCATGTATATTCTTTACCCATATTCGATCCAAAAACAAAAATTTCCTATTTAATCCTAAATACCCATAAGTATGTAGCAATCAGTCGAGATGGTAATCTTTACTTCACACTTGAATCAACAGCAAAATGTAAACCAATAAATTCAGAAGATATGATCTGTTATAACCAAATAGCCTACCCCACAGACGAAAACGCACCCTGTGAAATTAAAGTTACGAAGTCCAGCAAAATCCCAGAAAATTGTGAAACAATACATGCCAATATTCAAGACTACAAAGTACAACTAACCGCAGAAAATGAATGGTTAATAGTAACCAGCAGCAGCATTCCAGTTAGCATTCAGTGCAACGAAAAATCTACCAAAACGTTCAACATCCCGAAAAACTCAATTCTTAAGTTGCAACCCCACTGCATAGCATACGTTGGATCTGTACGTATCCAGTCCACAAAAGAATATTCATCGGAACAATCTAGTGCCATAGAGATGCCCATAATCCCAAGTGAGTGTTGTGAAACTGAAAACAGTGAAGTGAAACAGGTATTAAAACTGAAACCGTTAAAAATCCAAAAACAAAATTTAGATGAACTCAATATAGCCGAATATAAACTAAATCAATATTCCGAACAAATAGACACTATACTAAATCGCCCTTTTATACAAAAACACACACATTGGTTCACTATAGTGTGCATTGTTCTAATAAGTCTTATAATCCTAATTTTTATAATTTACAAATGTAGAAGGAAATGCAGCAGAGTATATCCAGCAATAATATACCCCAGTCCACAACAAGAAGAACCAGGACCATCCAGGAATATTTTCAGAAGATTCCAACCCAGAAGACGAAATTCTATTCGAGAAAATCCAATGTTGGAAATGAGAGAAAGTACCCCAATTTAAATATTAAAATTTCAAATTTTGGACGATTTCCAAAATGTATGTCTTATATTTTATATTTTTATATCCTTAATATTAATTAACACATATACTAACATATTTAATCGAATATTTTGAACAATATCATTTATAAATATAGCTATTTTAATAATATCACCATGAATTTACTAACCAATAATATTACAATTTTAATTATTTTTAAAAATTCGTGTCATTGGGAAGACAACAAATTTTCTTAAAAAGGGGAGGAGTGTTATGGCTGACCCAATGAAAGAATCCATTGTTAAGGGATACTACGCAGTTATTAAGATATTTTATCACATTGTACTTCATTTAACCTTATTTACTTGTCTAGCTGAACACCTGCAAAACTGCAACTAAGCGCTGCGTAGCGTCTCATATCAAAAGATTATAAATAGGAGATATTCATTAGCTCATTGCTCATTATTGTTCATAAGTTCATTGTTCATTAAAATTCATAGATCACTTAAGAGATTTAGATTGTGTTTGTTAGTCTTAACATCGTTCGCAGCTCAAGCTTTGAAATTGTAAAACTAGTACTTAAGTGTTTCCATTCAAATCAGTGTATTTTCCAGCTAATAAATAAATAGTTTTTTAAAAAAGGAGTTAATGAAAATAACCCGTATATATATATATATATATACGGGTATATATATATATATATATATATATATATATATATATATATATATATTGTTTATTTATTACTTTATAGTTTCTTTGACCATATGTTTCATATAAATTGACTACATTTTTTTCTTGGTTTTTGGTTATTTGATTATTTAATTATAAATGTTACGTTTCGGACACATTTTGTCCTTTTTCAAACATGTCAAATTCAATCTAAAAATTACAATTATTTTAAAACTAGGATTATTATATAAAAATTAAAATTACTTACAATAGACATTTATGGACAAACCACTAATTTGTTTCTGGGCACATTTGCATATTTCACATCACGTTCACACACGAATTGATGTCTGACTCCCATCACACTAGTATTTCAATGCTTTATTTGTTTTGTTCTAGATTTTTTTCCAATTATTTGAGAACAGCAGCGTAGATTTTTCCGATATGGTTTACATCTTTCCTGTCATTTATCGAAAATTGATGTTTTTGCATATACAACATTTCATGCAATTCACGTTTTTTGGAAAGTGGCTCAGATTTGATTATCTTAGTATATTCGAAATTAAAAGAATGTTTTTTATTTTTTCATAGTTTATCAATGCCGTCTGTTTTTTTTGTCATATTTGTGGGATTTTAACCTATTTTCATGGTATTGTGACGTTTGCCCGATGTACACACCCTTGCAGTCTTTACATGGTAATTCGTAAACAATGTTACTTTTTTTATTATTGGCCGTTTTTGTTTTAAGCATACTGAAATTACTTGAAGTTAAATTATATCCTTTATGACATATATGGATAATATGTTTGCTTAGTAGTCGTTTGAATTGTGTTGAAAGACCTTTTACATACGGCAAAGACAACAATCTATGGTTGTTCTTATTTATTTTTCTTTCTAGTGGCTGGTTTTCTTGTGCATGACTTCGGAATACTCTTAGCTTGGCATTAAATATTTGATTTATCATTTTTTTGGGATAGTCATTTGCTTTGAGTGCATTATTCGCTTTATTTATTGCATGATCTCTAAACTCATCATCACATAGTTTTTATGGCTCTGTCTGCTAACCCCATCATAAGCGATTTTTTTTGGGCAAGTGGGTGATTAAACATACTAAGATAATCAAATTTGAGCCACATACCAAAAAATGTGAATTGTATGAAATGTTGTATATTCAAAAAAAATCAATTTTCGATAAATGACAGGAAAGATGTAAACCATATCGAAAAAATCTACGCTGCTGTTCTCAAATAATTGGAAAAAAATCTAGAACAAAACAAAAAAACCACTGAAATATTAGTTTGATGGGAGTCAGACATCAATTTGTGTGTGAACGTGATGTGAAATATGTAAATGTGCTCAGAAACAAATTAGTGGTTTGTCCATAAATGTATATTTTAAGTAATTTTAATTTTTATATAATAACCATAGTTTTAAAATAATTGTAATTTTTATATTGAGTTTGACATGTTTGAAAAAGGACAAAATGTGTCCGAATCGTAACATTTAAAATTAAATAAACAAATGACCAAAAACCAAGAAAAATTTTAGTCAATATATATATGTTAGGTGTGAATTGTACACACGTCTATGATGCAACGGTATCATATTACGCTGACAGCTTCCTGGTACTCCGATGTTAACGCATCGTGTGAATATCTTCTCGCTGACTTCAGCTTTTATTAAATCATAAATAGAACCGAAGCGATCCCACGGTCGTCATTATAATATTTTATTATGTCCAGTTAGTTTTAAGTTCAATTTACATTTCATTCTTTTTACAAGTTTAAAAGTGTTAATTTTTTGATTTTTATGTTTTGAATAAAATATATATTTTTTAAAAGTCTTAAGTGAAATCAAAGATATTAAATTGGCGCAGTCAGTAGGATTGTCCAACACAGTTAGAACACGTGCATACTAACTGACTGTGGAGATTTCCAAATCATCGTGGACAATACTTACTTGTTTGAGACAACAACTGTAGCAGCAAAGACCAAGAACACGCAACGATACAGCTAACCAGTCGACGCTTCCGCAGAATAAGTCCTATGCCTAGGGTACTAATAACGTATGTAGAAACATCTCGTTTTTGATTTAATTATTTATCAATTGAAACGATTTTTATATTTATTTTTATATTATTATTATCTCTCGTTTAAAATTTCCATATACTTTGTATTCCTTTGAATCACGTTTTAAGCTATTGAATAATTTTTTGAAACAAACTTATTATTATTCTCCATTATTTTACCTCGCTTTATTATATTTTCGCAAACTGCTGAATTTATTTAATCAATTCACTCATACTACAATTTTGAATTTTAATATATTTTGTGTTACTTTGCTTACTTCCATTTTACTATCTTATTAAATTTTTATTTTCGTTTTCGTTACACTTGAATATTTAAAATGGCAACTACAAGACAAGGTGCTGCGACTCCTACTGTAGGGCCATACAAAATATCCGAAATTTTCCCAATAATTCCGAAATATGACGAAAACTCTATATTTTTAAATACTTTCATTTCTTCATGCCAAACTGCATATAGTATGGCAACTGACTACCAACAAGTACTTTTAATATTGCACATAAAAAATAAACTTCGCGGCCGAACTTATAAATTCTCGCAACCCGACTCATCTAACAGAAATTCAGACACTCTTAGAGAACCATATTGGAGATCCTAGAGATCTCTTAGCCTTGATTCAAGATCTTCAAAGAATGAGGCAATTAAATACTGAATCCCCCATAACATTTTCAGCTCGACTACAAACCCACCAAGCAAAAATGCTTGCTGCGGTTAACAAACAAAACTTGACTCATAAAGAAAAACAGGCACAAATCGACTTGATCGAATCCATGGCACTAAATAGCCTCCTAACAGGCTTAGAGCCGAAGATAGGACAACTAGTTCGTGCCAGCGATCCTAAAGATATTCTGACCGCCGTTTCACGCATAAAACGGGAACTCCAACTGCATCACTTAGAAACTCAAAAGTTTTCGAATTTTAGAAACCAAGGTCCGCCTCCTCGAAAGCCCAACCAGTTTTCTTTACAAAAACAATGTTTCTTCTGTAAGAGAATGCGGCAAACTATTAATGAATGTGTCACCAAATCGAGACAAATGCAACAAAACCAAAATTACGGACAAAACTTTTCGAACATACGTCCTAACCCATTTTCACAACAACCAGGCCAATTCCAGAATAGGCCACAATTCCAACACAATACCCAAAATTTCCAACAGAACAGAAACTTTCAACAACCTCGTCCTTCGACAAGTGCACAACCCCAAAGTTCTGATCAATATAAACCTAATAAAAACTTTTTCCGGCAACAACGAACACATCACTTAAACAATTCTTATAATTATGGGTACGACCAACCCAATAATAACGTATACGAAACTCAATACCAAAATACTGATTTTGAAACTTATGACCAAGACTACTGCGATTCGACATAAACTGATTACGACTGGAATGTGTTCGATGGCACATTCCACAGAGAATATAAAAAAAATGTATGAATTAGATGTTGCGGTTTTAGTTCAATGCTGGTTAAATGCAAGTATATAATTGACGAAGGACCTTTAGCGGAACAATCAATAAACACGTGCCGTCACATAAACGAATCACCAAATAAAAGTTATCACTAACCTTTTACGTCAAAGCTCTGGTGTTTTCTTGGCTCTTCTTTCTTCAGAGGCTAGCCCCGTAACAACAGGGACAGTTTCTTAGAGCTTCGTCTTGACAACACGTTACACAGCAAATAGCGACGTAATGTTCATTGATTGAGCATACAAAAAATGCGGGTTTAACAACAAATGATGCGCTTTTGTAAACACAAAGAAACAAAATGAAAGCGGTTTAGCGGTCGTTACGAACGAAGCTACTAACTCGCGGAATCGTAACGCAAAAAAACAACCTTAAGCGCCGTCTCTTCAGACAGGATTCAAGCGTGGCCGAATAGTTCGGAGCACAATTCTCCCAAGCGTCCAAAATAGCTCGGGATCCGAAACACGAATGTCAATACTGTCTATATTTTACACGCAAAAAACACTTACAATTAGCATTGGCGCGACGGAATGTTTTAGAAAAGATGCAGAAGTTTAAATATCAATGAAGTAATTAAATCAAATTGAACACAATACACTAAACAAATTCCGGGAACACACCAACGACTATTACTCAAAAACAGATAACGCAGAATGTGACAACTATGTTGAAAATGAACACGAATTTTCCTCCGTAAATTTTCAGAACCTCCCTTTCCAAACGGAAACCCGGAAATCACAGAACTTCAGACCCAAATTCAAACACTAAATCTAGACAGCTTCGACCCGAATTTGAACTTCCCCGAACAGAGCTTTCTATAAGACCGCTTCTGACCGTAAATTCTAAAAATCTATACTACATCACAGACTCTTCTAACACATATAAACTCTTAATAGACACCGGTGCTGATCTTTCTATTTTCAAATCAGACACTTGCACACGCTTCAGAGATAGATTTTAGGAAAATGTGGTAATTCAGGGAATTATCGACCAGAAAATTCTTATAAATGAATCGACCCTCGTCCCTTTCAACATACAAGATCCACATAAAGTATATATCTGTAACCTCGATATTGAATTCGACGGTTTGTTAGGCTCTGACTTTCTAGAGCACTACAACTGCATTATTGACTTTGACAAAAAACAATTAATAACCAACTTTAACACACTTCCGCTGTATAAAGTGACAGACGATACAATCAATGCCACCGAATCTATACAATGTCCCTCTTCTTATACGTCCATTAATACAATTTCGATTGAACCCCGTACAGAACAAATCTTTAAACTTAGCTGTGAACTAAGAAACACCGAAGCCCTTCTAACAGGTATGGAAATTGAAAAAGTTCACCTCCCTAATGCTGTTGTTACAGTAAACAGCAAAGGCCAATTTCTAACCTCCATTCTAAATGCAAATGCCATCCCTAAAATAGTAAATTTTTCAAATCTAAAACTCGAACCGTTACAAAACTTTTCTGTGAATTCACTCTCACAAAATACTCCTTTTAACTATAACGAACCCGGCAGACAAGAAGAAATTGTTAAACAACTCCGACTGGAACATTTAAACGACAGAGTCAGACTTAATCTTAGAATTATGCCTTGACTTTTTAGACATATTCTACCTCGAAGGCGATCACTTATCATTCACAAACGAAATCAACCATAGTATTGATACCAACAACGCGAAACCAACCCGTTTATAGAAAATCATACCGTTATCCCCAAGTACACTAACAAGAAGTTAAGTCCCAGGTAGCAAAAATGCTCGATGAAGGCATTATACGACCCTCTAATTCGCCTTGGTCCTCTCCCTTCTAGGTGGTATCAAAGAAATTAGACGCCTCTGGAAAACAGAAGTGGCGTGTTGTAGTAGACTACCGCAAACCTAACGAACTTACAGTCAATGACAAGTACCCTCTCCCTAACATCTCAGACCTACTAGACCAACTAGGCAAATGCCAGTACTTTACGACTCTTGACCTCGCCTCTGGTTTCCACTAGATAGAAATAGACGAAAACTGCATTCACTGTCGAGAACGGACATTTTGAGTTCGTCCGGATGCCCTTCGAATTGAAGAATGCTCCTTCTACCTTTCAAAGGGTGATGGATAACATTCTTATGGGAATCCATAATGAAAGGTGTCTGGTTTACATGGATCACATAATCATTTACTCGCCTACAATACATGACCATCAATCACGACTGACAGAGGTATTTAAAAGACTCAGAAAGGCTAACCTTAAAATACAGCCTGACAAATGCGAATTTCTCCGCAAGGAGGTCGCTTACTTAGGACATCTTATAAGTAAAACGGTGTAAAACCCAATTCATCAAAAGTAGACTGTATTTTAAACTTTTTACAACCAAAGAACCCTAAAGACATAAAATCTTTCTTAGGGCTTGCTGGTTACTACCGTAGGTTCATTTCTAACTTTGCAAAGATCTCCAAACCCCTGACAAAACTATTACAAAAAGACCAACCGTTCAATTTTAACGAAGAGTGCGTAAAATCCTTCAATTACCCCAAATTTTGACGAACCGTTTGTACTGACTACAGACGCCAGCGCTTTTGCTATCGACGCCGTATTATCTCAAGGGCCAATAGGTAAGGATTTACCGATTGGATATGCTTCTAGGCCCCTTTGTCAAGCCGAAACCCGGTACTCCACCATTGAGCGAGAGCTCTTAGCCATTGTCTGGGCGGTTAAGCATTTTCGTCCGATAATCTATGGCGGTAAGTTCCTACTACTGACCGATCATCGTCCGTTAACCTGGCTATTTTCTATAAAAGATCCCGGTTGTAGACTTGCCCGATGGAGACTCAAACTAGAAGAATACGACTATGAAATTATTTACAAGCCTGGTAAAGTTAACAAGAACGCTGATGCTTTATCAGGGTTAAAATCAACCATCTTGACGAATGTTCATCATTTCAGTCAAAATCGAAACTAACACCCTTCAAAGACCTACCCCTAAACGACGAGTCCGAAGACCACAGTCCTAAACCCGAACAAAATGAAATATCTCTTGAAACTATGTCCGAAGAATTTAAAACCTTTATAGAACGTTATAAAACTACTTCTTTAATTGACTACAGCAAAATTGAATTCTCCAACTGCCAACTACTAGACAAAACAAATAAAAACATTTTAATTTTCCCCCAATCATCTAATCTTCAGGAATTTCATCATGACATCTTCGAAGATATTTTCGAAGTAGTCGCTGACTTCGAAACCTTTAAAATTAATGTATTTACCAGCAAAACCGTAAGCAGAAGGCAATATTTCATAATCCCACTTCCAAATGATCCTCAAATTGTCAATGAACTTCTTTTTGCATCAATATATAAACATCAAGATACTTTATTTCCATCTAAAACATACTGTGTCGAAAACAATCTCGATCTTCCAATTCTAGAGATGCTCTCTTTCATTTTCGCTGAAAAAGAAATCAAATGGAAAATTTGCGAAATTTGTCAAAAAACTAAAGCGTGTCGCAAAAACCTAGACAATCCCCTCGTCATTGCGGAAACGCTTAAAACACCGTTTGAGCGAATTAATAATACTAGAAATACCTAACAGAAACTATATCTTATCTGTCAGAGACGAACTGACAAAATACTCACAAGCTTATGCTTTGGCAGACAAATCAGCCAAATCAGTTGTCAGTACTATGATGTTATATATCCAACATTTTGGTACGCCATTGCGTATCCATTGTGACTATGGTAGGGAATTTGACAACGCCATATTCAAAGACTTATTCAAGCGTAGGACATCCGCAAACAAATGGCTCTGTAGAACGAATTCATTCTACTTTGTTAGAAATGATTCGAATCCATAAAGCCGAAAACCCAAATGAACATCCCCTAAATGTAGTCCCGTATGCGGTTATTGCTTACAATAACTCGACAAACAAAACCCATGGCTTTTCACCTTACGAACTAGTGTTTGGGCATATGTCCAGCAGACCACCAGAAACCACCTACAAGCATAAGGAACTGATTAGTAAATATATCCGAGACTTGAACAATAGCATTTCCAATTACTACAAAGTAGCCCGCGAAAAAATTTAAAATTGGTTTCAAAGCTTACGTCAAGGAATCCCAAATTAAAGACAAACTTCATACCAAATTCAAAGGTCCATTCCAAATTTTAGACATTCACAATAATTCAGCCACACTTTTAAATCTCAAAACAAACCAACGAACGAAAGTTAACTTTGACAGAATGAAACTCTATTCTGAAAACTAACTTTCTTTCAGGTTACTACTGCTGTTCGGATCAGCAGTCTCACAGTTCAACATCAAACCAATAAACAACACTCTTGGTATTTACTATGACGACGAAACTAGAATAGTCATCTCGAACTATAAATGGACATTACTAGTTCATCGTAACTTGACGATACTTAAAGAAATCTTTGAAAACAACAACAGAATCCTCAAAACATTAAAACACTGTCGATCCCATCCCAGGTTTCAAATTTCATTACACAAGTGCATTCCGAATTGATGTACAAACTCACATCAGTCTCTTATCCCAAATTTCAGATTCAATTAAAACTAAATTTTCAGAAATATTCATGGACACTAAAAGATCCAAACGAGGGCTAATTAACGGTGTAGGCACTATCTTTAAAGCCATCACTAGAAACCTTGACGCAACCGATGGCGCATTTTTCACAGGTAGTATCAACAAACTTAATCAGGGACAATTACAAATAGAGAATCTCCTAAAAAATCAAATAAGTGTAACTACTTCTATTATCAAAACTTTCAATGAAACCATTCAGAAACTCCAAATTGACGAAGCAAACTTTAACGGAAACATTGACGCAATCAATTTGGCAATACATACTCTAAACGACAAAATAGCCCTTATCCAAGCAAAACAGTCATTTTTGGAAATATGCGAAAAATTAATGGCAAGCTATTTATTTCTTGAGGATAACCTCAATGATATTTTAAATTCTATAACATTTGCTCGCTTAAAAATAATTCATTCCTCAATAATCACACTTGATCATTTGATTAAGTCACTACAGGAAATTTCCCAAAATCTTGTCAAAAACAATCTACCGTTACCCGTCAGATATTCAAGTGTCGTCCAATACTTGGAAGTAATCGAATTAGAAGCGTTTCAAACCAATTCAGATTTAGTCTTTATTTTGAAAATTCCTCTTGTCGAGCAACAACTCTACACCGCTTACCACTTATATCCTATCCCAATTTTAGATGACAGAACTGGTTTTCATCATATTCTTTCATTCACACAAAAATATATTGCGCGAAACGATGATTCTCTAATGTACATACCCATTAAGAACTTGAGTGTATGCAAGCCTCCACAACAAAACAAAAACTGTGTTCTGAGTTATATGCCTACCCCATCGACTACAACGCACCCTGTGAAGCTCAACTTCTGAAGAACATCCGTAGTTTACCGGAAAATTGCCAAACCTCCGTTGTATTCAGTGAAGGATACAATGTCCAGAGACTAGAAACTAACACGTGGATTGTTATAGTGTCCGAGCCCTTACATGTTACAATTAATTGTGCGGGCATAGATAAGACAATAGTTTTAATAAACAATACCATTATTCGCTTACAATCAGACTGCAGTGCTTTCGTGGGAATCACAAAAATACAAGGAGAACCCCAAAAATTTATAAACATTTCCGACAATTCATACCCTGTATTGATCCCTTACAACTGTTGAAGTTATCATCCCCAAAAACTAGATATTCCAGAGCTCAAGCCTCTAAAGCTAGACGACCTGAACATGGACGAACTCTCCATAGCGAGCCATAAGTTAGATCAATACTCCAGGGACTTAGGCGACCTTATCAACCAGCCATTTGTAAACAGAAACATATCCTGGATTACATACGCTACGATTACAATAATCATAATCACTGTTGTTGCATACGTTTCAGTTAAAATCATAAAACGCATCAAGAAGCCACCAAGGGATGAAAACTCCACTGCAGACAACCTAAGGACCTTCCCTAAACCACTGTCCAGACAGTTGCTAAAATTGAGGCCTGTGATTCAAGATGGATCCCAGATGGACAGCCCAATTTGATTTAAAAGTTGATGTTGTAATATCAACTTTTCTTTATAAGGGGGAGCTGTTAGGTGTGAATTGTACACACGTGTATGATGCAACGGTATCATATTACGCTGACAGCTTCTTGGTACTCCAATGTTAACGTGGGAACGCATCGTGTGAATATCTTCTCGCTGACTTCAGCTTTTATTAAATCATAAATAGAACCGAAGCGATCTCACGGTCATCATTATAATATTTTATTCTGTCCAGTTAGTTTTAAGTTCAATTTACATTCCATTATTTTTACAAGTTTAAAAGTGTTAATTTTTTGATTTTTATGTTTTGAATAAAATATATTTTTTTAAAAGTCTTAAGTGAAATCAAAGATATATATATATATATATATATATATATATATATATATATATATATATATATTGTTTTCAAGTTTTCGCGGGCACTAAAGTTTTAGGTGGTTTCCGGGAATTCATCCGCATAGTTGATAACTGATCCCTGCCGGGATCGATGGTAAAATGACGACGTTTCGGCAGAGTCACATCTGCCCTCTTCAGGTCGGTTCGCATAATTCTCGTAGCCTTCTGCTTTCGCTTCTAGTTACTCGAATACTAAGATTTTTTGAAGCGAGCACGCTGTTATATAGTCGCGGCTCGGCGCCTATCGGTTGACACCGTGAACGGCTGCGTGTGATTGGCCCTTGGCACTCAGTGGGCACGGCTCCATCCTGCTGATTTGTTATTTCCGGTTGAGTTGTTATTGGACGGGTCCGGACCGGTACGGTGTTCAATAGGATTTTCCAACAATTCGATAAGTTCTGAATTTCATTGCGTGCGTTTAGACTGTGAGGTCTCTTCGCTATTTCAATTGCCTCTCTTACGAGTCTTGATTTCCAGGTGTTCTATATTTGCCAGTACTCTGGTTTTCTCAAAGTCTATTCGGTGTGACATTGTGGTGGCGTGTTCCGCAATGAATGTTGTTTTTTCCTGCTTTCTTACGGCGTTCTGGTGTTCATCACGTCTAGCTTGAATTCTTCTATTAGTTTGCCCCACATAGGTTTTATGACAGTCTGCACATCGAATCTCGTACACTCCCTGTTGTTCTAAAGGGATCCTCGTCTTCGGAGTCCTCAACACCGTGCTTATTTTTCTGTCTGTATTGAAAATAGTATCGATATTGTGTCTCCGTAGAATTCTTGCAATACTGTCCGTGGTTCCCTTGACATACGGTAAATAAGCCTTGGTTATTGGTGTCTCATGCTCCTCGTCTGTTTGTCTCGGTTTTGACTTTAGGGCTCTTTGTATATTTCGGTCTTTAAATCCGTTTTGTCTCAGAGCTGTTTTTAAACTGTCCATTTCCGGTTTGATGTTATCCTGGTCAGCTAGCCTTTGTGATCTGGTTATTAAAGTCTTGACGACGGCTTGTAGTTGGGCTGGGTGGTGATGAGAATTAGCATGAAGATATCTGTTGGTGTGAGTTGCTTTCCTATATACTGTTTGGCCACGGGTTCCATCTTGCTTCCTATTTATGAGAACATCAAGGAATGGCAGTTGATTGTTGGCTTCAACCTCCATGGTAAAATTTATTTTGTGTTGGATGCCATTAAGGTGATCTAAAAGAGTATTGAGGTGTTCCCTCCCATGAGGCCAAATCACAAATGTATCATCCACATATCGCAACCACAAACTGGGTTTAAGAGTTGTTGTTCTTAGTGCCCACTCCTCAAAGTTCCCCATAAAAAGTTCGCTATAACTGGTGAGAGTGACGATCCTATTGGAGCTCCTTCCACCTGTTTGTATCGTTGGTTCTCGTAAACAAAATAGGTGTTCATCAGACAGTGCCTTGTTAAGTCTACAAGGTGTTGAGGTGGTTTGTATTTTTCTATTATGATATCCAAGGCTTCGTCGATAGGGATGTTGGTGAAAAGGGACACTACGTCAAAACTTACAAGAAGACACTCTGGTTGTAAGACCGTCTGCCCCCTCTGCAAACGGTTGGAGTTGTTGGGCTAGGTATTTGGCTAGGTGTTGTGTTGGGGATCCAATTCAGCTTACTATTGGCCTCAAAGGTGCACCTTCTTTATGTACTTTTGGCAACCCATAGAATTTCGGACATCTCGATGACTTTTCACGCGGAATGAGTTGCAGTTGGAGATTTTTGTCGATCCTACTTGCTTGGATTTTGGCCTTGGTTGTTTTCTCTAGATAAGTTGTTGGGTCAGTAGTAATTTGTTTATATGCTGGATCTTGTAGCAATATTTGAATTTTGTTAGAATAATCCGCTGTATCTAAAATTACAGTCGCATTTTCTTTATCAGCAGGTAGAATGACAATGTCCTTGTTGAGGCGCAGTTGTTTCAAGGCCTCATTTTCTTCTATAGATAGGTTCCTTTTGGGTGGTTTAGATTTTCTTATAACATGTGACACATCTTGTCTAATTATTTCAGCGGTGTTCGCATCTAATTTTGAAACTGCTGTTTCCACGCCACATATTATGCTCTCTGTTGGTATGTGAGAGGGAGCAATAGCGTAATTGAATCCCTTAGCCAACACGGCAATCGTGGAAGTATTCACTTGGACCGAAGATAAGTTATAAACAGTTTTATTCGTTTCCAATTGCCGTAAGGTTAGACTGTGACCGTTATTTTCCGAGACTAATTCGTTTTTGGGCTTCTGTTGGAGCTTCAATTTGTTAAATTTTGCCTGTTGTTGCATTGTTGTTAACTCTGCATTCGTTTCGGCCCTAAATTCGCTAATCTCATCGAATTTATCCCATATTATCGGGTGGAGTGTATTGTTTACCTGTAGGTGGATATCTAGGAGTTTAGTATTAAGAACATCCAAATCTCTTCTGACATCACGTATGGCTTCCCTAAGTAGGGCACAACTAGCTTTCCATAAGATATTCTGTGTTTTTCTGTTGTCCTTCCAGAACTTTACCGTCATGTTTTTCGGAATAACTCCTTCATCACGGCATCGTTGTAAAAAATGTAGATCGCGCAAAAGTTTGCTTCTTTTCGAGCGTAATTTCTCAAATGTTTTACACAAATGAAAAGTATTCTCCCCGTAGAGATTCACTATATTTGTTTTTAAGTTTTTGCGGGCACTAAATGTTTTAGGTGGTTTCCGGGAATTCATCCGCGTAGTTGATAACTGATCCCTGCCGGGATCGATGGTAAAATGACGACGTTTCAGCAGAGTCACATCTGCCCTCTTCAGGTCGGTTCGCATAATTCTCGTAGCCTTCTGCTTTCGCTTCTAGTTACTCGAATACTAAGATTTTCTGAAGCGAGCGCGCTGTTATATAGTCGCGGCTCGGCGCCTATCGGTTGACACCGTGAACGGCTACGTGTGATTGGCCTTTGGCGCTCAGTGGGCACGGCTCCATCCTGCTGATTTGTTATTTCCGGTTGAGTTGTTATTGGACGGGTCCGGGCCGGTAGGTGTTTATTAGGATTTTCCAACAATTCGATAAGTTCTGAATTTCATTGCGTGCGTTTAGACTGCGAGGTCTCTTCGCTATTTCAATTGCCTCTCTTACGCGTCTTGATTTCGGGTGTTCTATATTTGCCAGTACTCTGGTGTTCTCAAAGTCTATTCGGTGTGACATCGTGGTGGCGTGTTCCGCAATGGATGTTGTTTTTTCCTGCTTTCTTACAGCGTTATGGCGTTCATCACGTCTAGCTTGAATTCTTCTATTAGTTTGCCTCACATAGGTTTTATGACAGTCTGCACATGGAATCTCGTACACTCCCTGTTGTTCTAAAGGGATCCTCGTCTTCGGAGTTCTCAACACCGTGCTTATTTTTCTGTCTGTATTGAAAATAGTATCGATATTGTGTCTCCGTAGAATTCTTGCAATACTGTCCGTGGTCCCCTTGACATACGGTAAATAAGCCTTGGTTATTGGTGTCTCATGCTCCTCGTCTGTTTTTCTCGGTTTTGACTTTAGGGCTCCTTGTATATTTCGGTCTGTAAATCCGTTTTGTCTCAGAGCTGTTTTTAAACTGTCCATTTCCTGTTTGATGTTATCCTGGTCAGCTAGCCTTTGTGATCTGGTTACTAAAGTCTTGACGACGGCTTGTAGTTGGGCTGGGTGGTGGTGAGAATTAGCATGAAGATATCTGTTGGTGTGAGTTGCTTTCCTATATACTGTATGGCCAAGGGTTCCATCTTGCTTCCTATTTATGAGAACATCAAGGAATGGCAGTTGATTGTTGGCTTCAACCTCCATGGTAAATTTTATTTTGTGATGGATGCCATTAAGGTGATCTAAAAAAGTATTGAGGTGTTCCCTACCATGAGGCCAAATCACAAAGGTATCATCCACATATCGCAATTACAAACTGGGTTTAAGGGTTGTTGTTCCTAGTGCCAACTCCTCAAAGTTCTCCATAAAAAGGTTCGCTATAACTGGTGAGAGTGGGGATCCCATTGGAGCTCCTTTCACCTGTTTGTATCGTTGGTTCTCGTAAACAAAATAGGTGTTCATCAGACAGTGCCTTGTTAAGTCTAGAAGGTTTTGATGTGGTTTGTATTTTTCTATTATGATATCCAAGGCTTCGTCGATAAGGATGTTGGTGAAAAGGGACACTACGTCAAAACTTACAAGAAGACACTCTGGTTGTATGACCGTTTTTCTAAGAATTTCGATGAAATGTGTCGAATTTTTTACATATGAGTCTGCCCCCTCTGCAAACGGTTGAAGTTATTGGGCTAGGTATTTGGCTAGGTGTTGTGTTGGGGATCCAATTGAGCTTACTATTGGCCTCAAAGGTGCACCTTCTTTATGTACTTTTGGCAAACCATAGAATTTCGGATATCTCGATGACTTTTCACGCGGAATGAGTTGCAGTTGGAGATTTTTGTCGATCCTACTTGCTTGGATTTTGACCTTGGTTGTTTTCTCTAGATAAGTTGTTGGGTCAGTAGTAATTTGTTTATATGCTGGATCTTGTAGCAATATTTGAATTTTGTTTGAATAATCCGCTGTATCTAAAATTACAGTCGCATTTCCTTTATCAGCAGGTAGAATGACAATGTTCTTTTTGAGGCGCAGTTGTTTCAAGGTCTCATTTTCTTCTATAGATAGGTTCCTTTTGGGTGGTTTAGACTTTCTTAAAAATGTGACACATCTTGTCTAATTATTTCAGCGGTGTTCGCATCTAATTTTGAAACTGCTGTTTCCACGCCACATTACAACCAGAGTGTCTTCTTGTAAGTTTTGACGTAGTGTCCCTTTTCACCAACATCCCTATCGACGAAGCCTTGGATATCATAATAGAAAAATACAAACTACCTCAACACCTTGTAGACTTAACAAGGCACTGTCTGATGAACACCTATTTTGTTTACGAGAACCAACGATACAAACAGGTGGAAGGAGCTCCAATGGGATCGCCACTCTCACCAGTTATAGCGAACCTTTTTATGGAGAACTTTGAGGAGTTGGCACTAAGAACAACAACTCTTAAACCCAGTTTGTGGTTGCGATATGTGGATGATACATTTGTGATTTGGCCTCATGGGAAGGAACACCTTAATGGCATCCATCACAAAATAAAATTTACCATGGAGGTTGAAGCCAACAATCAACTGCCATTCCTTGATGTTCTCATAAATAGGAAGAAAGATGGAACCCTTGGCCATACAGTATATAGGAAAGCAACTCACACCAACAGATATCTTCATGCTAATTCTCATCACCACCCAGCCCAACTACAAGCCGTCGTCAAGACTTTAGTAACCAGATCACAAACGCTAGCTGACCAGGATAACATCAAACAGGAAATGGACAGTTTAAAAACAGCTCTAAGACAAAACGGATTTACAGACCGAAATATACAAGTAGCCCTAAAGTCAAAACCGAGACAACAGACGAGGAGCATGAGACACTAATAACTAAGGCTTATTTACTGTATGTCAAGGGGACCACGGACAGTATTGCAAGAATTCTACGGAGACACATTATCGATACTATTTTCAATACAGACAGAAAAATAAGCAGCACGGTGTTGAGGACTCCGAAGACGAGGATCCCTTTAGAACAACAGGGAATGTACGAGATTCCATCTGCAGACTGTCATAAAACCTATGTGGGGCAAACTAATAGAAGAATTCAAGCTAGACGTGATGAACACCAGAACGCTGTAAGAAAGCAGGAAAAAACAACATCCATTGAGGAACGCGCCACCACGATGTCACACCGAATAGACTTTGAGAACACCAGAGTACTGGCAAATATAGAACACCCGAAATCAAGACTCGTAAGAGAGGCAATTGAAATAACGAAGATGCCTCACATTCTAAACGCCCGCAATGAAATCCAAAACTTATCGAATTGTTGAAAAAATCCTATTAAACACTGTACCGGCCCGGACCCGTCCTATAACAACTCAACCAGAAATAACCAATCAGCAGGATGGAGCCGTGCCCACTGAGCGCCAAGGGCCAATCACACGCAGCCGCGACTATATAACAGCGCGCTCGCTTCAAAAAATCTTAGTATTCGAGTAACTAGAAGCGAAAGTAGAAGGCTACGAGAATTATGCGAACCGACCTGAAGAGGGCAGATGAAGAAAACTTGGAGCACTTAGCGGCAACAAGTAAAACAATTCGAACAAACCTATATATGTATTTATATTTTCCAGATGCTTACAGAGAAACAGTGCAAGTATACGGTAACATAGATATTGTTATAAATAACGCCGGCATATTAAATGACTTCAAATGGGAAACAGAAATTGCAATTAATTTCGTAAGTAAAATTTTTATTTATTCACAATATTTTTTAGAATTTGACTTAATTTTTTTTATTTTATCCGGAAAAATAGTTCCAAAAATTACAGTAAAGGTAAATAAAATAATTGTTGAAGAGATACTGGATTATTCAGTCGATTCATTGGCAATTTAGTATATCTTCACCTTCCTTTTATATAACATATTAGTAATTTGAAACTGTATAATAGGAACAAAATGTAACATTTTAAAAAGATTACTATAATATGGGTTACCTCTTACATAATGGTATTCGTCAAAGATATTCTGAGGGTAAGAAATGTACAATTGTATGTCCAAATATATGTATTTAATATTGTGTTACCTACCGTTATTTTAATTGATTTTTTGTTGATATGTACAAATATTTCCTTTTTGTCAACCAGATTTGACAATCACAGTTTTTGAATATTGGGCTTCAAGATCCAATTTTAACCAATTAACCATTATTGTCATAATAATAAATTTTATATTTATAAATTTTTATATATACTGGACACAAATACAGATTTTGAAGTACGTACCAATCAGCCCACCACCAATCAAAAATATTATCCAAAAAATATACTACCATTGAAAACGGGGTCTGATTTAGACCTTGAAAATATACAGACTTTCAAGTTTATGTGGTGTTATTCCCAAAAAATTTTGTTTTAACGTCATCTTTTATGAGCAGCAACTGCTTCTGAAAACACATTATTTTGGGATTAAATATTAAAAATCAGACTTATTTGACATATTTATGATTTTTGACATATGATGTTCTGGTTCTAGCGTTTTACAAATTAGATTTTTTTTGTTCTTGCTCTAACAAAAGCCCTTATGGGCGAGTATGGTCTTGAACTCTAAGTCCTTATTCACCATGTACCAGTGTACCTCTCGCCTTAACCAATAAAAGAATTTTCTGAAATTGTCACACTCTATATATTTTATATCAATTTAAAGAATGAATATCATAATTCTCTTACCTGTATTATCTTCGGTTCCCGAAAAATGTTTTGCCATAAAATTTTACTTTCCTTATGGATTGGATAACTAATTTTTCGCAACATATACAGGGTGTAACAGAATGCAATGCAGATATTTTGGTAGATGATAGAACTCAACAGAATAAATAAAAAACATATAACTTACCTCAAAAGTTTGCGCTTACAAATAAAAGTTTATTCAAATTTGTCAACCAAAGTAAGCACTGTCTATTAAACTATTTTTTTGCAATTCTGCATAAATTTATCAACTGAACAGTACAATAAGCAAAATTCTCTACCATTCCTATCAAATGAAGGGATACTTAGTGTAAAAATTATTTATTTTTTCAATTACATCATACAAATTTCAAACTTAAGTATATTCTATAAGTTTCATACAGTCATATAGACGTACGGCAAGGTTGCCATTTGCATTGAAATTTCAAAAAAATTAATAATGTAATAGGTGTTTAATTGTACAAGATAGATAAATCTTTGTAAAAAGTTTTAAGTTCATACTGACTAGTACTGTCATCTGAGAAAATATTGGCACTGGATTGTGTTACACACTGTATATCAAGATTCGCTTGCGTATTACATTATTACATTTCCCAAATTTTGAATTTCAGGAAAAAAATTATTAACCCCCATTCCCCTCCCAATCAATATTGAAATTCTTGCAAAACTACGAACCCTATATTCTTTTACTTAAAGAGAGCAATCAATCAGTCTCTATATTCTCATGCCTATATTACTTCTGAAATATAGCTAATGTTTCAAAAAACATTTCCCCACCTTAACCCCTCATCAGATAGTTGAAGTTTTATATAATGATCATATTCATTTGTATGGCGAAATGAGAATCTACACCGATTTTCACGCCTGAATCAATTATTGTTTCCAAAAAATTGAGTTTAATTAATAACTGACCCCATCTGGCACTTAAATATTTTACCAATACAATACAGCCTATGCTATTCACAGATAGTGCAGTAAAATGGGTTCAGTACTTCCAAAGATTATCCCCTACAAATATACAAACGCACAAATTTTACTTCTACATTTTAGTATAGAGAAACTAGAAATTTCTCATAGAGAAATACGAAACTATTGCTTTTATTCTGTAAATCGTTACCGGTTTGGTATGTTTCATATATTTATCAAAACAGGAGTCTCGTGTGTTTGCGAATATAATTCAATTTTTCAGATCCCAAGAGGGTAAATTAATTAACTTTCGACTTTGTAAAGAAGTTTCAGAGAAGTTTTTCAGAAGCACCAACTTTGGACGAATATTACTTTACCATCATATATAAGAATACCAATACTTTTGTCAGTATTCAAAACTGTATAAAAATAACTGTTTTTTGTTACAGAAAGGGGTTATAAACGGCATCTTGTTAGGAATGGAAAAATATCTACCGAAATACCAACAAGGCCCAGATGCCCTCATTGTGAACATTTCCTCAGTTGCAGGTGTAATGGGATTCGGTCATATGCCTGTATATGTAGCTACAAAGCATGCTGTTATTGGAGCAACCAGATCGTGGGGCAATTCTACATTTTATAACCATAATAAAGTAAGAGTTGTTGCCGTTTGTCCAGGCGTAACTATGACACCGTTAATTAGTGAGATGGATGGAAAGACATTTGGCCCTCTGTATGAAAGCTTTACAAGTGAGGTTCGTGATTGGGTTGTTCAGGAGTAAGTATAAATAAAAATTTCTATTATATTCTCTTTCATGTCTATTGTGCGCTTATTGGATCTAGTTTCCAGTTACTCTTTTCAGGCCATTCGCCCATTCGTTGGGCTTTATTGGCTTTTGACAGAGTCTTTAAGTCTCTACTCTAGAATCCGCTTTGTCCCGATAACATGACCGGTTCTATTTCACTTTATAGTAGCTATTTTCTCTATGACGTCTTGAATTTTAGATTTTTACCGTATTTGCTCGTTTGGTATATGCCTGCTGTGTTGTTCTTAATTTTTGGGCGATTCTTGAGTCAAAATTTCAGATGTGTATGTCTTAATGGGCACTAACTGAACTTAAACCTATCTCATGCTTTTGGTTATCTCTCCCTATTCTTAATTGGTGCCCTAGATAATTACCACCTTTCTCTATAGTATTTTATCAAAACGTTTTTGATTATTATTTCAAAAATTACCGTTGTACCTGCCTTTCCGAGGTGCGTCTTACAGATATTTTTCATGGGTGGTTACCTATAATCAACACAATAGCGTCAGCAAGCATCAGGAATGCTAGGTCAATCACTTTCATTTCCCAATAAAATTTTTGAAATCCCCAGATTTAGGAAATGTTACGAAAAACTCCCTCAAAAATTATAATACAAATTTGTTTTTAAACAAATTTGTTTCTTCAAATATCATAGAAGGTAACAACTAGAAGTAAAATAACAATAATTTTCCTTATAATCAAAAAACTACTAAAATGCCATAGTTCCAAAATATTGTTTGTGTAACTTTCATAGTTAATAAATCACATTTTAAGTAAAGTGAATATCTGTGTCTATCATAACGAGAAAATATGTAAACAATATATTAACTTTTGAGTAGATGTGAAAGATTAAATTTCTTGTAACATCTCGGACGTCTGTAATTTATTTAATAAATAGGATACGTCGAAAAAACTATCTACATCTACATTTTTTACTCTTTAAGCAGGTCTCATAAATTGATATTTATTGTATGCAACAAGTTAATTTTTAATAATCGTGGATGATTATAATTTATATATTTATAAATCGATATTAATTAATTCAAGCTCATATAATAACTGTAATTTATCCGAATATATAATCTGATAAAATTGTCAATAATATCCTAAAACTATCATTGTGGCTGAGCTAACTTTTTTACAGCAGAAAAATATATCCCCAAAAAAATTCCCCATGGCAAAAAACTTTTGGCGAAAATCCCCTAATCTGGTAACCCTGGCAAGCATGGCCATATATACCTTTTGGGGCAGATGGGGCTTATGACTGATATCTTGTAGTTCAAGACAATACTCAGTTGAACAAATATTTAAATACTAAAGGATGACAATTTTTATCGCTATCAATATCGATGATTGTTTTGTTAAGTACAAAGCAGTTGTTGGAACTTACTTTTGACATTTTTCAGTTCAACCCTATTTTGTTTTTACCATCATAATTTTAATTACCCAACCCAAAATCAAAACCTGGCTACGCTAATGTCAGCAAAGTTGATGAGTTTCTATACATCGATATTTATTCCCACTTGTTTAGTGCGGTATATTAATACATTAATATTTGTGCTCTTATTTTAGACCTTCTGAAATAGCCAAAGAAGTTATGAAAGTTATACGACATGCTCCAACTGGTACAATATGGATAATTGAGGGTGGTGAAGCACCGTTTGAATATAAATTCCCAGATAGAAGTACAATGAAAAATAACGTTTTGCCTATCTAGACTACATTTATAATACTGGAGACGACTATAAGTGATCAATTAATTTATTGTTTAGATGATATTTTGTAAATTTTTTTATTGATGAACAATTAAAATGGTTAATTAAATTACATTAAACAATTAATATATTTAATTAACGTTATGAAATTTCTGATGATCGAGTGCGAAGTATCAGGTGAATACCAAAATTTTATAAATGTGTACAATAAAAGAAAATTATGAAGTCAAATAAAAGCTGTATTTAAAACTAAGGATAATAGTGGATGTTTGGAGCTGAAACTACTTGTTAAAATATATTAGTTGAAATGTGTAAAATTACTTAATCGTAAACTATATTTTGGGGAGTCTGGAATTCGGCGATTATCCGGATTCCGAATTTGCCTAAATAATATAGATAATAATTGATTATATTCATCAGCAAGTGCTTCTTTATGTCGGCTTGTGAAACTTTAGGTTTTCTCCAATAATGTTTTTTGTAACTGTCATTGCCTTTTTCGTTACCAATCCCCAATTTTTAGAAATCCTTTAGTTTGTTCTATAAGTTGTTTAATAGTTTCTGTAATAATTTATTTTTCTATACAATACTTTTATATTGAGTTTTATAATTTTTCTTTTTCCTCATGGTCATGGTATATTGGCTATTCAAAACGGATATTAAATTGTATTATTTCAAAACATTTCAAGGAAACCATTCGAGAGTCGTTTTAAGTATAACATTGTTACTGCATAATTCTAGGTTAGAAATGACATAATAATTTTAAAAGTTCACCCAATTCTTTACAGGAATTATTTTATGGAGTAATAACAACTACGTTTAACATTCAAATTTCATTTTATTAACCTTGTTAACAAATGTAAAATAAGAGCTATTTGAAAATATTCGTAACAGTCTCAGCTATTCGTAAATACAAATAAATATTAAATAATTATTGAATATGTGTTTAGTATTTTGACATACTAGTCGAGGAAATGAAGCACTCCACTATCTACTTCTTATGTCGTACGATGGATCGAGATGCGCTTTTTTCCATTCGATTCGTGAAAACGTCTAAAAAGTTTGTAACGTATGTTAACAATAAACTTGGACAATTTACACTAGTTCATAAGAAAAATCTATTTGCATAAATGCATTCAAAGTGGGGATTGGAAAAATTTTAATTGAGTAAATAATAAGGAAATGTCTTCAATTTTGTTACTGGGGGGAATTTTCTGATGGTATTTTTTTGCGGCAAATTAATATCTCTGCGAAAAATAGAGATGTTAATGTAATTAGTTTTCTAAATTGAAGCTTAGTTCATGCAGAATAATGGAAGAAGGAGTGGAAATGTGAGGTGAAAGGGTGCACATTTTAATAGCCGATATTGTTTTTAATTGTTTTTGTTTACGGTATATCTCAAATAAAATCATTGCAACGGTTTTCCTGAATTGTAGGGCACTTAGTTTAGTATAGATTAGGGATTCATTTTTGATAGTGCCATCATCCTATATGGAAATGTATGGTAGTGTGAAGCAAGGGTGAGGGATGGAAATAAGGGATGGAAGGTGAAAGATAATATGGATTCATATTAAGCGTGAACAACTTTTTTATTTGAAATATCTATTTGTTTGCCGTGGCACCATTAAAAGCGCTAATGGTGTTAAGAGAAAAATGAATTTTAAAAATTTAAATTTACAGTGTTAATTAAAATAGTAAAAATAACATTTACTAACTTCGATGATTTTAACACTGACATTCCTCGTTTTTACACCTAAAGAAGGGAACACTACGGTAAATGATGAACTAACAGGGTTTTGGAATCGTATTTAACACCCAGGAAAACCCAATTCAGTATTTACCACGATTTTTTAAGTTTTCGTCTTCTCACTGTCATTTCCATCCTTAGTTTGGGGCATGTTGGCCTTTAACGATATCTATATTGAAGAAATTGTAATATAAGAATATCAATATCTCTATTTTAAACGTAAGAAAAACAACATCATTTATTAAAATCTGCACATTTGCATTCTTCATTTTCAACCTTTGAATAGGGGATGACGGTTTTATAAATAGTTTTGCTTTAGTCGGCATGACCTAAGCTTTAATAAAAAAATGTTTCAATATCTCTATTTTTGATGGAGAAATTACTTTTTATGTAACGAAATTTTATTTTTCGCCTATTGAGACGTTGATACTGGACACCATGGGCGCACCAAGAGGGGGGCGTAGGGGAGGGCAGCTGCCCCCCTGGAACTGAAAAACCTGCCGTGAGCCATTAAATCTTCCCATAAATTTGTTAACTCTTATGAACTAAAAAATGTTCTGAATTGTCCCTCTTCTAGAATTTTTTTTTTCAGATTTGCCTCCTTTAAAACCAAAAACCAACAAATCCATCTCGGTCCTTCTGTATAAAAATTCTATTGTGAGGCCTATTTTGAGCTTGATTTCCTCGACTATACATAACTATTACACCTTTATCAGAATCAAATAACAGATCCCATAAAAGTAGACTAGACATGGGCACGAATGTAAGTATTTTGTTCCTAAACCTAGTTAGTTAACATAAGAAGTAATTACAAAATATAAATTATTTAGTTGAATTAAAACTAAATTTCCTAAATAAGGAACAACTGGTAATGTATTTGTATTCACAATACTACTAAAAATCAAATTTGAGTCCCATTTCTAAAACTATCTCTTTGATCCAAGGTAAAAAACTAGATACTCTTGTATAGACACCAGGGCGGTTTTTCTTAGCACAACCGTCACCCCAGGACACAATACCTGACAATTCCAGTCTTCCATCTTTTTCACATACTAATGGTCCTCCCGAATCACCTCCACAAGAATCGATACCACCTTTAAGATGTCCAGCACACAACATGGAATCCAAAATCTGCTGCTGCTTGCCCCCATAAATGTCAGAGTTTCTGCATGTGTCCAACGAGAGAACAGGAACTGCGGCAGCTTTTAGAGTAGGTGACAGCATATCATCTTTAGAAGGATCATAGGCTCCCCAACCGGATACTTCACACCAAGTACCTGGTGGTGGGTCTTCATGAGAGAAGCAGACGGGTTTTACTAAATCATTATATTTGAAACCAGGGTCTGATATCAAAAGTATTGCCAAATCATGTGAGTAAGGACCAAGTTTGCGGAAATCTGGATGCGGAATGAATTTTTCAATGGGTAATACTTGTTCATGTGGAGAAGAACCTGAAATAGTTTTACAATTTCATTAAAATTCATCATCATATAAGTTAATCAGAAACATTGCAAAGAATTAATTGAAATGAAGGTTGATAGCTAGGAGGTTCAGAGAAAACTAGTCCACAGTTTCCGATACTTAGTTACATTCAACTCGATCTAGGATCTCCAGAATAATGGATAACATATGTCTGCCAAGTGTCATTTGAATTGTAGCGAGGTTTTATTAATCTTTAACTGTAGCGGAGCTGCTAATACAACTTTAGTCAAACAGTCTGATTGGCGTACTTTCAATAAACTTCAACCAACCTTATAAGGCAATCGCGGTTATAGATTGCCCAAGATGGAAATTTTTCGCTATCATTCTAATATGCCAGTGTGTATGGTTTCCAATTCCGGAATTAAATCAAAAACGTGTGTTTTGTCATCAGCCGAATACTTCGGGACTTTCATCGTAGTCTGTTGCTTTTGTTCATTTGACTGATTTTTATCATAATTCGCAAGTTTAGTTCTTGGTAACCCGAAAGACAAAATCGAGTAAGAAAACACGGTGTCTACAGTATGTGTTGTGGAACAGAGGAGCATATAGTAAGCGTCAGGAATAAGCAGACTACATCGGCTTAGTTCCAACACGAACTACATACAGTACATAAATTAGACTTTAATACCTGCAAACAAATTGCCATCGTAGAATTTCACAGAAATAAACTAATATTGGGAAGCTACTGAAATTCAGAAAATCGGGAACTTAAATAACCGAGACGACCCAGTTAACTTGTGGTACTATTACTGCTTGTAGTTGTAAACCATACCCAAATCTGTCAGATATTTACGTCCACAATTTATTGAATTCTGTTGCTGTTGTGCTGATTATATTGTTTCCTTATAAAGTTTATATTTCGACACTCACATCGTTTTTATGAAGTTTGCTATTAACAAACCAATTTTTGTAATTGCGAGATTCATGAATTTCATAAAATTATTGAGAAAAGTTTTGAAGCGCATTGTAAACTAGGACATAATGAGGATTTCATTTCAGATTTGTTCAATTTTATTGACAACTTAATCGCGTGTTATTAGTGACAAAACTAATTTTGATTATTATTCACTCTGTATATCTGTATAGAAATAAAAACACACGACAACCATTTAATGATGATCACATGGTACAATCGTATTTATTTTATGTAATAAATAAACTTTCTTAAAATATTTCATTTCACCTTTCATACAAGTACAGTTATGCAAGCAATTTTTTATTCTTTGATGGACATGTACTTGAGAATTCTTTGTATTGCTTACTTAGTGTTGTTAGCATTTGGTCCTGGACTTTTCAAATATAATTCAGTTATTTAATATATTCTTCTGCTAATATCTTGATGGGTGTTGAATTGCGAAAAGGCCAAATGCAAATTTTTTAGAAAGTAGAAATTTAATTTCGGGACGCAATTATTGAATAATGTTTATTGCTATTGAAATTTAAATGGAAGTGATACAGGATACGCCATGCTGTAAACAAAAGAATTAAAAAGATCGTATCACAAAAAAATTTGGTTTATTGGTTGTCAGTTCAAATTCTCCGGAATTTGTTGTCCATTAAAATTAAAATTAATGTTGAATAATAACTTTCAACGGCAATTCGACGTAATTGATATTTCATATATAATGTACTAAATATTAAAGGAATGTTGAAACATGAAAAAAAATAGCTAGACATGAACAAGCATAGAAATGTTTACCTACAATGTGTAGGCACGTTGCGAAACCACAGATATGATTTCATTATCGATACCTTGCTTTGGCTACCGAATATTTTTGAATCGATACTTTCTTGCGATACTTGGAAAACCCCGCTAAATTTCTATTTTTTTTTTTTCGGTTTTACAGTTCTTCCGCTAAATTCTTATTCACACCTTCTTTTGGTACCATTATTAATTTGTTTCCATACTACCAGCGACACAGCTACCAAAACTTTTATTTCGATATCTTTTGCAATACTGGTATTGATACTTTAGTGGTATCACAACGCCTGGGTTGTTTGGCCTGGGTTGGAACAAATTCATTTAAAATTCAGGTATTGGTTTTTTGGAAAAACGCTGGGACACGTCGGTTTTTTTGTATACCGCGGTTTTTGTGATGATAAACTCATTTATACAAAGAGGGCCAAAAATAAATTGCGACCATCAACTTCTTTTTTTTTTCAAATGAAAACATTTGTTTTTTATTTTATTTTTGAATTCTATTTTTCATGTCCTATACCGAAAATTAACAGTTATTAAAAAAATTACATTCATTTCAAAATTGAAGAAAAAAAACAACAACATATCAAATTAAATGTACAAATTGTTGACCATTAACTTCCTGACAATACCGAAGACGATTTTCAAATTCTCGTAACACTTCATTTAGCGTTTGTGGCAGGATTCTTAGTATTTTGGCACTAATTCTATTCTTTAATTCCTTGATATGTTCCGGCTTATTGAAGTAGACTTTCGTTTTCACGTAACCCCAAAGATAAAAATGTAGATCAAGAGACCTAGGTGGCCATTTGATATTATCTCTCCTTCCGATTCTTCTATTTGGGAAAATATTGTCAAGATAATCTCGCACTGTTCGCGAATAGTGTTGGTACGCTCCATCCTGTTGAAACCATACCGACTCTGCCAGTATAATGGGATTTTCACCATTCGGGTAAAATTCTGTTAAACATGGGTATTATGTCATTTTGCAATAGGTATAAATACTTTTCTGAGTTAAGTGTTCCCGCAACAAAAAAGGACTCACAATTGATGTACCCACAATTCCGGCCCATACGTTAACTTTCTTAAAAAACTGTGTATGACTTTCTATAATCCAATGTGGGTTTTCTGATGCTCAATATCGAAAATTTTGCCTGTTTACTGAACCATTTAAAGAAAATGTTGTCACGTCGGAAAAAACTATTTTACTTGAAAAGTGACGGTTGGCATTGCATCAATCAATAATTATTTCGCAAAATTCTACTCTCAGGTCTAAATCATCTTCAGTAAGTTCCTGAACTAAATGAACTTTGTATGTGTGCCATTTATTTCTATGCAAGCATTTTAGAACAGAAGAATTACTTATTGACTGTTCTGTGGCTATTTGTCTAGTGGATTTGTGAGGATTTTCTAGTAAATCGAGCAAAACATTTAAGTGTGTATCTTATGGAAGATGTTTGGTTTTGTAATTGTATCTTACGTGGCCAAATTCTAGAAACTTTTTTCTATTTTACGATCTACCGATCGTGTAATATGCCGCTGCGGGTACTTCATATTAAACAATTCGCAAACTTCAGCTTGTGTTCGAGTTCTCTCGCCAAATCCTACCTTCGACAAAATTTCTATTCACTGCTTTTCAGTTAAACGCGCCATACTTTAAAACTTTGCAACTGCACTTGACAACTACTTATTTGAAGTAAAATTATAGTACAACTTCTATGGAAATATACAATTGTTAAAAACTCCAGCATTAAAAAAAAGGGTTTCCATTCATGCGACCGAAATATCACCAACATTCATAAAAACCAGACGTAAATAAATAGGTTCAAACCAACAAATACCTTATTTTTATCGTTGTTTGCTTAACTTTAGAAAGGACCGACGTGTCCGAGCGTTTTTCCAAAAAAAAACAACACCTGAATTTTAAATGAATTTGTTCCAACCCACGCGTCCTCACTGTAATTACAACACATATAATGAGAGAGATTTTAAAATTAAATGAATATATAAATATTTATTAATAAGTATATATAGAAACCTTTTCAAAAGTAATAATTTATATAGGATATTATAAAACAATATAATTTTATCCTTTAATAAGTCTAATATAAGAATTGTATGACCTGTTAGAGCTTTATAAGTAGAAATGGCTGAATTTGTTTATAAAATCAAAGTAATACTATGACTATCTGGTAACAAAAATTCCAATGTGAAAATTATGACTATCTGAAATATTTGGTTTCAGTTAATAAAGTTGACAATAGATTTGTTTGAAGATAATTTTAATATTCAGGTATTTTATTACTATCGTTTCTGTATGTTCAACTAAAGAGTAGATATGTACTTACTTTTACAATAAATGAAGGAAAATTAGTTTATTGTTAGGTTAGAATTGAAATCATTAATTTGGCTATTATTCTAATTGTATTTGTTATTATTATTTGTTTTATAGATTACATATGGAATTGGATTTTTTTTAAATTTAGTGGAGTAAAAATAAATAGTGAATTGTCTTGTTTGCAAAAGTAGGTTTCCTGTATATACTAAAAGTTAAAGATGAATAATAGGTATGGATATGTTTAAAAAGTGATGTTTACAAGACTGACAACTATTTTTATTGTAACTGATATGTCGTAACTTATCCAGATGAACTCATTAGCGTTACTACGAAATCTGACATCTATAGGGCAGTAAAACAATCAAACCAGAGCCCATTGTTAAACCCGTGTTTTGAAAACAAATATGAAGTATATAATCGATGAAAATATTCCAAGTTAATATGTTGGAATATTAAACTTAAATCATTTTTTATAATATTTAATTTGATAATTAAATTTGAAAATGCTAAGTATTTATTTTGGTACATAACAAGCGTCAATTTTTAGGTTCAATATAATTATTTTAGTCATAACTCTTACGTATAATAAAACATGCATGTTGTATTTATATTGTTTGTTTTCGTATTAGTTTGTTTACTTTTGTGATTAAATTCTGAGCAATAAATAACAACTCAAAATAAATAAATAGAATTTAATTTTTTCAATATCAATAAACTTTCACCCTTAACTAACAGTTGAAAACAAAATAATAGGGAGATCAAAATTATGGTTCGATTAGGAAATAGAAAAACATCAGCAGAGGTAAAAGTGATCAAAACCCTCAAAATAGTTAAGTACCATTTAGTTTTCAAGGTAATAAAATGTACAAATAAAATAGGAAATAAATACATAAATTAAAATTAAATGAGAGGGAAAAAAACCATACAAATGGATTAAAGACAGTTATGACAGAAAGAATATATAAACAAGAAATTTCAAATGCCGTGAGCTATTGAAGGAACTTCGTCAACGCTTCAAAGAAGATAAATTGCCCAACTCAAATTATCTGTAACTAGATAAAATACTAAAACTACTGTAGAAGGGATTTTACCAACCAAGAATAAACAATGATTACTTTTTGCACTTTAAGGTTACAGATTATTAGGCCATAGTAGCTTGGTTAGTTGCATTAATAGGCATAAATTGTAAGAATTTATTTATTGTTACTTCTATGTAGATGAAACTGAGTAGGAAAATTAGTGAATATGTTAGTTGACAAAACGGAAGCTTAAATTATTAGTTCCTTAACAACAACTTAAATACTCAAGGAATTTTCTGTTTATTATATACAAGTACGTTCAATGACACTATAGTGAATATAAACAGAATGAATATACATATTTTAGTAGAATTAAACAAATTATAATGAGATCTTATTATAAAACATATATTTCAACACCAGATTGTGGAATGCCAAGATAAAGAAACAAGGAGATCTCATGGACTGGTAATAAGCAACCGGTAAATAGGAAGGATGTGAAAAATATATAACTGGTGACATATTTTAGAAAGCAATTAGTTAATTGAAAAATGTATGAAAAGTAGTGTTTTGAAACAAAAGTATCCACGCTAGAGCACCTGCAATTTTAATTTGTCTATACTTTTTTTATGAATGTTCTCTAAACTAATTTAGAACTAATTCACTTGAATACTTCAACTGATTCTGGCTTGATTTTGTTTAGTTGAAATGTCTACATATAGTTAAACTTCCAATACTTGCAATTACAAAAAAATTCTGGGTAGAGATATTCTCTAACAACACAGCTAATTGAAATCGAGTTTAAAGTTACGTTAATATTCCCCAAACTCACAGAAATAACACATAAGGTATTCTTCTATTTCAATTAACTTTCGTTATATATTTTTATAAATAAGACAGATAAACTACAGCTGAACGAGTCAACGAATACTCATCCCTGGTATTTCGACATCGCAATAGAAATACCTATATCTGAAAATTTATAAATCTGACAATGCAAGATCAGTTATTAACTAGCAAGACATTCTAGCAATGTTACATGGCAATGTAACTCAGATTGAACTCTTATTATGTTACCACAAAAGTATTTCAAAAGGATTAAAACTATATCAATGGATCCCTAATAGAAATAGCTGCATGTTCCTACACCATTCTTGCTTTTTTCAAGTTACCCAAGCGTTTCAAATTCAAATTGACACGACGTGTATAAATTAAACCTATATACTCCTTATTTATTCACAGATTGACAATAAACACAAGCAGCGAAAATAAATCTGGTTTTAAATTAAAGCAGACTGTAATATTATAGCAAGTCTATTTAAACAGTTTATTATTTTAAAAAGTGTTCTCAAATTTACTATTGCTTAAAATTGGTTACAAAATTACCGATTTTTGGTTTTACTTGACTCTATTTTGAAAAATGTTATAGCATTTCAAACTAACCATGTCCCTTAACAATTAAATAGAAATAAAAGTATTTAAAAATTGTCTAATACACTTTTAAGTTAGTTTTCTATTATTTGTTAAAATTATTACTGATTTTAATTAATTGTAACTTCTAAATTTTAGAGGTACTGATTGTATATTATTTATAGTAATTTACTTGTGCATTTAAATACAAAGTATAACTGGCAAAAAACATTTACCAGAAATGTGTTGGTTTGATAAAAATACTGTATTCGAGGTTTTGTAAATAATCGGTTTGCATTTTCATTTCACTTTACCTGGAGGACCATAAGCTCCAGCAACAGCTCGTAGTCCGTCGTTGAAGCAATGCGCAGCCGTCAAAACCAATCTTCTGCTTATCAACGCACCACCGCAATGATGATTGCCATCAGTATCCCTTAACTCAATTTGCCATGGGACGGCTCCAATCGGCGGTATTTCTCCTCCAACAACTTTCGGTTCCCTGTGCGGATTCCAGGAAACCGTCCTAGAACCACATGTGTCTTGAGGAAATTTGGGGAAACCGTTTCGCGCTACTCTGCTAGTCACTATCGTGAGCAAAGAAATGAAGACACAAAGATGCGACATTGTTAACACTCTAAAACTCGCCAATTTTCTGTCAACTTTTTATGTCCGCCTGGGATCCCACTACCGCAAAATTTCAATGTTATTTTGCGAATTGATGGCTACAGGTTCATGTTCATAAGGTGCACTTGCATACAATTGAGAAACCACCGGACCACTTGATAAGAAGTGGTTATGTCATTGTCCCGCATAACTTTTGTTTTTGTTTAATGCGCATCGGCACATATAGATTATCGAACTACCTTGGCACAGAGCATCTCACTTTCAGTCGACCTACTTCCTCAAAAATTCATACGCATCTCGTTATTGAAAGCGAATTCGGAAGATTCGATAGTTTTGGCAAGTAAGAGAGGACCGCTTAATGTCGAAAGTTATTCATCGGATACAAATATCAAGGCTGTCAACAATGTTAAAGATTCACCGAAATGTTGAATATTTTTTAAGGAATTTCTCCCAGTCTTCCTGTACTTGCAGCTAATTTATCTTAATTAAATTATTACTAATTTATTATATAGATTTTTAAAACGGAATGAAATCTTCATAGTATTATTAGCATTGTGAATAGTGAAAATGTTATATAATTCATAATTGTTTATATAGGAAACAATTTAAAACATAAAATGAGCATCATTAATGCAAAATAAATCGTATCTTCGAAGTTGTAAAAGTGATTTTACTCTTTATATTACTCGTCTAATTGTTATCAATAATAACATTTTATAATTTAAAATTGTTTACATAGGAAACAATTTAAAATAAAATTAATTTTTAATGGAAATTAAGTTGCTTCCAAGAATAATTTACAATTTGCTTATATAGTAAACAAAATAAATTCCATCATTTATAGATTCTCCCTAGAACTATAAGATTGTATTTTACTAGTTTAACAATTTTAATATTTATTGACATATATAGTAGTAATTGTTAAAAAGATCATGCCAACTAAGAAAGTAGCAAATGCTAGACCAAGAATTTAGACAGAGTTATTTTCTGGAGAATCACTAAAAATTAATAACAAAAGTGCAATCAAGAACACAATATGACTCTAGCCAATTTACAGCAATCTACCCGTTGTTACTTGGTTCTACACTTTGTTGGCAGTGGTTGTACTCTGTTATTTCCCTTTTCAATACTGACAGTAGAACCGTAACTGATTCGCTAGAATGCTATTTAGTTCAATAAGAAACGTCTTAATTATACTTAGGATTGTTGAAGAAAGAAGAAATTTCAAACAATGATGTAACAAAGGACTCTTTTGTGACATTATCGTGGTGCCATTTGTATTAACCAATGCCTCCAGAATGTGTTTGGCTCAAATCATGTATGATCTATTAGAACCGGGAGCTCGCTGTAAATCGAGTTGTATGTACTATGAAAGAAGTTGAGCAACAACTCACATTTCGTTCTTACTCGACAGGAAAATATTGGTAAGGAGCAAACTCAGTCAAAAAATTTTCCACGATTCCTAACACACAATAATATACATGCTTACTATTAAGTTGTTTAGAATTCTAGAATAAATTATCAACATTTTGAAAATTATTATGCATGTTATATTAATTTATACAAACTAGGTTTAAGACCTGTTCCATTGTACACAACTAACTCCTGGTTGTGAACACGTATTATTTTTTGTTCTGTATTTAAATTCTAATAAAATGTATTCATCGTAAATATTTCGGAATTTTATTTGTTTATCGGTTTCCCTATTTCAATCTCTTCAAATAGTAGTTTCCTTGAAACCTAGTGAAGTTTACAATATTAAAATTGTGCAGCCAATTTTCGTTTATTTATTTTTTTTGTTTAGGGTAGTCTTTTGTATTTGTGCATTTATTGTGAGCAGTGTTACTAACGTTGCAAGTGCATTATTGGGAAATTCGTAAAAATCTTTCATATTTGTCGAAAATTCCAAACAATCAATAATGACAATTACACTAATTTTTCATTTTATAGAAAAATACTTTCTTCTCTAAACAATAAATTGAATATTTCCCCTGGTATTTTCTATAATGCTGTAACAGAATTGTTGTCATTTTTTTTATACTTTCGTTTCCTTTTATACTTTCGTTTCCTTTTGCTTTTGCTTCATCGTCAACGCTTTTTCAAAATAATGGGCATAATATATTACGAAGATTTTTAGTTGTTTTCTATCCTACCTTTTCTAACTTATTAGGATAATATAAATGTTGAATTATTGTCCCTTTGTGTTTTTCTTGTATAATACTAACCTCATTTTCCTCATTATCTGCAACAATTTCTTCAGGATTATCTTTAACAGTTTCATTAGCATCATGGGTTATCAATTCTATTAGGAATATAATTTCATGCCAAATATCAACATACTGAATGACAGTAGGGGTATTTAAAACATCTACTTGAGACCCATTAGCAAATGCATATGAAACTCTTTAAATTATTTGCGCTACTCTATATTCTGTTACCGTTTTCTTCTAGTATATGTTCCTTCCTTCTCCTTTCTCCTCTTTATTTTTCCATTTTGTTCGATAAGTGGGATAATGATGTTGGAAACCATATGCAACGCAACTAGAAGGATGAATGATGTTCTCCTGGATTGTCAGGCACGTTACTGAGATACAGCTGTATCTAGTCTAAAATCAAAATTTAAGAAAGAGCAATATCACTAAATTTTATGACTATTCCCGAGAGAAGACCCTCTCTGTTTTGCACAAATTATTAAATTATTGAAGCGAAATCTTCTTTACGGAAGCCTACACACATATGAAACTAGATGAGCAAGAAAATGAAATGCGTAACTTTAAATTTCATTTGTTTCGACACGACACGACCGACTAACCGACACCACACACTGCTTCAATCTTGAAATACTTATTTTTTGTGATATATTAAATTGCAGACTTGACATTATCAGAAAGTAAAAAGAATACCACATAAAAGGCAACTTGGCATTCAATTTTCATATTATCAACGAATGTAGATTCATAGAAGGATACACATTAAGCAAAACATGTCCTTTGTTTACATAGTTTTGTTATCGTAATAAACAAAGTACCTTTACCACTCAATAGAGGCACTGATGTATTACATACAGCAGGAACATTTATATCCTCTAAATAACATAATCGAATAAAAGACAGAAGGTCAAAAGTCTAAAGCGCACGGCTGCAAATCCAAAATTCTCGGGTTCAAAATCGAAAATAATTATACTTGTTTTTAAATATTCTATCATTATTAATTAATTTTATGTAGTATTTTAATATTACATAGAATAAGAACTTAAACATTTTAAATTGTGGCTACCGTTGAATATATAGGCATATAATTTATTGTTTTTTATAAATAAATGGTATTTGCAATGATGTTAGCTAGGAACAAAACGAACTTTTCTTTGGCATCTTGTCTTCTAACACTTATTCAGATGAACAAAACTATCTACAAACACTCAATTTCTAAACTTATATTTCTTTGCAGATATATTTAAATTAAGAATTAAATTTGGATGAATACTTGAGTCGTATCAAAATAGTGGCTGTTATTTGAATTCATCTGATATTCATATCCATTACCAAGAGTGACTCAAAGAAAGCAAAATAGAGATAACGAGAGAAGGAAAAATATTTCGTAAGAAGGTTTCGCTTCCATCGTGCAGTCTCAAAATGACTGCAGCTCTTTTTTTATAATCACGTCAAACAGAAGCGATTGAACTCGAATATGCAGCATCCATAGAAATAAGTTAATTTGGTCTATATATTGCTCATAACAAATGACTTTACGAATAAATGTAGACATAAGAATTCATAAGTGCATTTGAGGGAAATAGTTTTATTTTTAATATGCTGTCAACGAGGGTTCGGTAATCGAATATGGAATGAAATAAAAATAAAACATGTCATCAAGTATATTTCAGTTCTAACAACATTAATTCTAGTAATTGCTCCTGTCCCACTGGACGTATTCCAGTAGAGCCTTTAGTATCACGCAAACATCCTTACAGGACAGTAACAAACACACCACAAAATCGTTATTGGATGGCACTTTACATGGGTGTGTACATAAGTAATTTAATATTAACTAGGTTCAAGTAAATAAAAATGAAAACAATTTATTAATTATTTAATCCAATAATTGTGCACATATCACTCTAGAAATTTGACCTGTCATTAATTATTTTGGCATTTATATTGGAATAATTGTTTATTATTAATTATATTTTTGTATTTCTTTCCTATTTTCTGTAAAACAGTTTGTTGTACCTTTAAGAAGATCCGGAACCTTCACGCGCTCTACTTTAATACAAATTAAAATATTTAAATGGGTTATCCATTTCAAAAAAAGCAGTGACCATTCAATAAATAGCAAATTTGAATACTGAACAAATTCTGGATCCTGGTTAACAAAATTTAGTTTAAACCATCCGGCAGGATTAGACGTTTTTAATCAATCGGTTAAGATAAACAAAAGCGAAGGTTCGGAAAAATTGAGACCTCCTGATTTTTTGAAGTCGACTAATAAACACAGTTTATAATTAATTTTACAAACAACCTGTTCAGATTATTTCAGAGACTTCAATTATTCATCTCAGAGAATAATTATTTAAGTTATTTTCTAAGATTTACTCACATTTAATTTTGGAAAATTTCCAAGTATTTCGTTGACGTTATGATTCATAGTTTTTTTTATCATTGATCTTCTTAAAACTGCATCTTTCAGTTGTTAGAAAATTGCATGTTTAAAACGTTTTCTTCATAAGGTAGCTATTTGTCATATTGTACCATTTTCGTAAATTTTGTCGTACACTTTTACTTGCAGTATTATTTGGAAGACTTCATATTTTAGCTGGTTCCGCATAATGTGACCCATATATTCTAATTTTTGTATCCCGGACGCTTCAGAGCGCGTCTATAAGCCTCTGCTTCGTAGAGGAGGACTCAAAAATGATAGCTCCCTAGTACGAAGGTCTTGGCTCTCAGGCGGCAAGTGACAGCTTCTGTAGACGGTACCTATTCTTATAAATAGTGCTTTTACTTTTGGTATACGCGGTTTTATTTCAAATGGTGGTCCTATTGCCGATTTACATTAGTGCCAAGGTTTATATAGCTTTCAACACTTTCAAATGCTTCTTGTTTGATCGTCAGTTGTATATTTAGGTTTGCTATTAATCATGTATTTTGTCTTCTTTATGTTCAAATCCGTAATAGTAGCTTATATGTTTGTAAGCGTTCCAGACTGTCTGCGAATATCACTGCGTCGACTGCAATCTATTTTTCAAACGTTAACCGTCAACTAGTATACCTTCATCGTAATCTCCCAAAGCATGGGCGACAGTATACATCTTTGTCACAGTACTGCGACTGTGGAAATTACTTCTGTCATCTGGTTGCCCAGTTTTATTTTAGCAGTTTGGTTACGGTAAATAATTATGTTGATTCTCAAATCTTTATATTGTGTACCATTCCCGTTGAGTAGTGATATGAGCTCGTAGTGTTTTACTCCATCAAACGGCTTCTGGTATTCCACGAAACATCGAAATATATTTACAACTGTGCACCTCTGGAATAGGACAATGGCCTCTAGTGTACCCACGGCATCGCGAGATTCAAATTGTGGATAATATTTAGGAAGGTTTTAAGTAGGTGGATAAGACTTATTATTTATTGTATACTCATGGCACTTTTTTGGCAAAAAATCTCGATTTCATATTAGGTGTGGACCTAATTAGCCAGTATGGGTTTATGTTCAACTCGAGATATGATGTTTTACGATTCCTAAATAAGGAATTTGTATTGACATGTACCATAAACAGCTCATAAAACTATTAGTGAAATCCTCAACCAGAATTCGTGGTCGATCGGAACAATTATTCATAGGCAGATAGAAAGAATGACTACTTAGTTGGGACCTATAGATAAAACCGGACGAGACATACGAATAAGAGTCCTGAATATGTCCAACAACGACATCCGAATTGCCACTGGTCAGGATAAAGCTTGTTTAGATCCAGTAGACATGTCTCAGTAAAGATTTTCTAGAACAGTTTGCCGACCCTTTGACACACCTTACAAAGATATCCATTTCCCTGAATTAGTGACACTCTGCCCACACTAGCAGGGCCAACCTCAGACACAACCCTAAGAAGTGGTTCATGTTCCAAATAGAGTTAGAATTTTTGGGGCACATCAGTTCTGAGTCAGAAATCCGTACAAATGAAAACAAGATAGAAGCAATTAATAATTGACCAGTTCCCAGACAAACGCAAACCCTTCAGCGGCTGACCACTGAAAAAGAGACCTTCTGTTGGAATCAAGATTGTGAAACCTCATTCAGTCGACTGAAGGCGGCACTATGCTCTAGCCCAATCCTATCCTTTCCTACACAGTACGGCATGTTCATCTTAGTCACCGACGTCGGCAACACTGGTTGGGGGAAGAGGTCAAGATGGTGAAGACAGGGTGATCGAGTACTACAGCCGTAGATTCTCGAAACCGAAAATGAATTATCGGGTAACCAGAAAAGAATTTCTCGCAATTACTAGGACAGTAGACCATTTCCACAAATATTTCTGTGGTCTTCATTTCCTAGTCAGATCCGATCATGCTACCCCCAAATGGCTGCTGGACATGGAGACAGCGAAGGCACAACGGGCTAGGTGGATGGAGAAATTAGAGTAATGCGATTTCAAGGTTAAACACCGTGTCGGAAGTTTGCATAATAATGCCGATGCCTTGTCAATAAGACCCTGTAGAGCAGAATGCGGACATCCCCTGAAGAAGGAATAGCGAGAGGGTATATCCATTCGACAGATTTGTGTACAGGTAATTGATGACTGGACAACGGAACAAAGTATCCAGGACTAAATGGCTGACTCATACATTGAAACAATCCTATCACTCAAGAAGAGAGGACACTCAGGCCACGATGGGACGAGGTAGCTTGATACTCGCGTTCCTGAAGTCCTTGTGGACCCAATGGGGCTCTCTAATAATGTGAATCAATTGAAACTGATCATAAACCTACTGACCCATTATTTTCATTACGGTACCAGATTCAGGTCCTGACAAATAAAACCGACTATCATAATTAATAGTTTTACTTGATTAAAGTACTATTCTACACAAATTAGTATTAAGTAACATTTATTATATATAAATATATATATATATATATATATATATATATATATATATATATATATAGTAGTAAAATTATTGGGTATTGCTCCAATCATATAAAAAAAAACAAACCAGTTGGTAGAGGTAGTTACATCATTACTTTATTGAAATTTAGTTAGAACGTTTCGCTGAAATATTATCCAGCTTCATCAGCTAATCTGTAACATAAAAAAACCAGCCTTAACTACGGAAATACCTACTATACAATTGTGAAACCATATAAAAAATTAAAATACTCATGACTCGAAACAAAATACGGGTTAAAAAACAATAGATTTACAACTACAATTATTACTAAATTAAAAATTAGTGATTACCAATATATGTAATTTTGCAGAACCTGTTGCATTTAATTTTTTTTAAAAAGAAAAGGTTGAAACATGTCGAAAGACTGCTAAGCTACTTATAATAAGGTTATGTTTACTTCATAATTTTCTTTAAAACATCATCTTTGGTGTTCCTAGATACAAAACAAGGACTGACCAATCAGTTGTTCTGTAAGTGAGCGAACATGTCATAGATCGAAATAAAATTAAAACGGGGACTCTACTTATAAGCATAAGGAGAATTTAAAACAAATCAGCTCCTGTCACAACAGTATAACCATATATCAACCCATTTGCCTGCCATGTAGAAAATATATATTTGTTTAGTTATTATTTTTATACCATATTGATATGATTTAATTAACCTCCCCTCTGATGGTTATTGCTTCCACGAAAGTAAATTGCAATATATATTATTAAGATTTTTTATATCAATTCTCTTGTTCATACTATTATTACATTGGAAGATGTGGGCCATCTCCAATAAATGTCTTTTGTAAAGGTTATTGCTAGAATCTAAAATTTCAACACTACTAAAATCAATAGCATGGCCCTCTTGTATTTGGTGTTCCGCCAGGCCACAAGACTTTTTGTTTAGGCGAATATCACTTCTATGAGACACTAAACGGTCTTTTAAGTGTCTTTTAGTTTGTCCTATGTATCGTGCCTCACACTCAGCACATTTTATGCTATAAATGACATTAGATCTGTTCAACAAACCTACCCTCTCTTTAATATGTGAGAACACATCTCCAACCTTTTTTACCGGTTTGCTGGTAATACGGATCCCTTCTACATCTTTTAAAATGTTACAGAGTCTGGGAGTAAGGTCCTTGATGTAAGGTAAGTACACAAAACTGATATGTTCAGGAATAACAACCTGTTCTGGTGTTTTTTTTCCTCTGCTAATCGGGGTTATATTAAAAGTGGAAAATAACAACTTATTGACCAATTTCTTTGGAAAGGCATTCTCTACTAATTGTTGGGCCAATAATTTTAGATTTTTTCCAATCAGATTAGGATGAAAGATATTCATGATTCTGTTTTTTTGGCCTAAAATTAGATTCTTTTTTATATTGTGTTTTTGATAGCTGTTAAAATTCATTAGTCTACCCGAATTGGTTGGTTTTTGGTACCAATCTAATACAATGTTTTGATGGTCATCTCTAATGACCCTAGTATCCAAGAAAGGAACTCCATTATTAGTTTCTTTTTCAATTGTAAATTGAATATTTTGATTATAGCTGTTGAAGGTCTGAAGGATATAGTTCTCATGGTCAAGAGGAATGGCTGTGATAATGTCATCCACATATTTAAAAAGGAAGAAATAACAAAAATATTTTAACAGCCAAAGTTACTAATATGATTACTAATTATTTCCAACATGGTGTTAAACATCCTTATGGTTTTTTGAACAGGTGGTACAATGAAGCTAAAATGTTTCTCAAAAACAACAAAGAGGTGTATATTACCAAAGCAGATAAAGGCAATGTTACAGTGGCCATTGATTGTGCACAATACAATAACTTAGCAGATACTATTCTCTCAGATAAAAAATCATATTTAAAAATTAGGCAAGATCCTACTTCCACCATTGAACAAAAAACGAACAAACTAATTATGGGTTTAAAAAAGACCTATTTATAGATCAACAGACAGCTTCCAAACTTACCACTTACAATTCTACTGCCCCACAATTTTATGGGCTACCAAAAATACACACACCGGTTCTGGGTTTGCGTCCTATTATTGCCAATTAAAATAGCCCTACAGGCAACTTAACCACCTTCATTACTGACATCCTTACTAAATCATACAATATTATCAATCCTTACTACATTAGTGACTCTTTTGATTTTTCACAACACATGAACAATTTCCAATTACCTACCAACTACATACTCATCAGCTTAGATGTGGTCTCATTATTTGCGAATATTCCACTTGAACTGATAGTTGGAAGCATCGAAAAGAGATGGCCAGCCATTGAAGGTTGTTGCAAACTCACCTTAGATAAGTTCACAGAACTAATTACCTATATTTATACCTATTGCGTTTTTAATAAAGAATTTTACTAACAGATTTTGGGCACACCTATGGGGTCTGAAATTTCCCCCATCCTAGCTCTGATAGTGATGTAAGATTTATTAGAGAGTTGTATTCCTAAATTGAACTTTCCATTGCCCTTCCTTTTTAAATATGTGGATGACATTATCACAATTATCACAGCACATCTTGACCATGAGAACTATATCCTTCAGACCTTCAACAGCTATAATCAAAATATTCAATTTACAATTGAAAAAGAAACTAATAATGGAGTTCCTTTTAAGGATACTAGGGTCATTAGAGATGACCATCTAACTATTGTATTAGATTGGTACCAAAAACCAACCAATTCGGGTAGACTAATGAATTTTAACAGCTATCAAAACACAATATAAAAAAGAATATAATTTTAGGCCAAAAAAACACAATCATGAATATCTCTTATCATAATCTGATTGGAAATAATCTAAAATTATTGGCCCAACAATTAGTAGAGAATGCCTTTACAAAGAAATCGGTCAATAAGTTGTTATTTTCCACTTTTAATATAACCCCAATTAGCAGAGGAAAAAAAACACCAGAACAGGTTCTTATTCCTGAACATATCAGTTTTGTGTCCTTACCTTACATCAAGGATCTTACTCCCAGACTCTGTAACATTTTAAAAGATGTAGAAGGGATCCGTATTACCAGCAAACCGGTAAAAATGTTTGGAGATGTGTTTTCATATATTAAAGATAGGGTAGGTTTGTTGAACAGATCTAATGTCATTTATAGCATAAAATGTGCTGAGTGTGAGGCACGATACATAGGACAAACTAAAAGACACTTAAAAGACTGTTTAGTGTCTCATAGAAGTGATATTCGCCTAAACAAAAAGTCTTGTGGCCTGGCGGAACACCAAATACAAGAGGGCCATGCTATTGATTTTAGTAGTGTTGAAATTTTAGATTCTAGTAATAACCTTTACAAAAGACATTTCTTGGAGATGGCCCACATCTTCCAATGTAATAATAGTATGAACAAGAGGATTGATATAAAAAATCTTAATAATATTGCAATATACTTCGTGGGTTCAATTTAAAAATTATAAAGCTAATATCCACTTTCACTTTTCTAGAACTTTATTTACATTCAAACAGCTGATTCGAACACAATAACAATCCCATATACGCTAGTCGTCGCGATATATATCTCCTCGGCGATCGTGGCGGGCTTCTTTTATATCACCAGCGTAGAATTCTCCAGTAGAAATCATCATCGCTCCTTCCGCTGTCGAGTCTTTTCGAGAATCCTATTTTTTATATTGAAGCGTTTGTTGTCGTGCTGAAATGACACAGGGTCGGCTTTGGGTAAATTTCGTAACACTGCCCCCCCTTTAATTCTGATCGTCCCGATCAGGAACATCCCCTCCATGGTAGGGAGCGAGTCGATCTAAATGAACCACCTTCAATTTAGCCTTGGGGTTTCGACGGATCCGGTAGACGACGTCATTAAGCCTCTTGACCACCTCGTATGGACCATCCCAGGCGGGTGTAACCTTTGGGGATTTACCCTTGCTCCGTTGGGGGTTGTACAACCAGACTTTGTCCCTCTCCTGGAACCCGACTGAATTGGCCTTGAGGTCGTATCGCGTCTTCATCCGGTCACTGGTGGCCAACATTTGCGTTCGGGCTAATTCGTGTATTGCCAGCATGTTATGTCGGAGCTGGTCGGCATAATCGTCGATGTCTTGGGGAGGTTCTTCGGGGGAGCCAAATGCCCAGTCGCATGGTAATCGCAGCTCCTTTCCGAATAAGACCTTGGCTGGGGTCAGGCCTGTACTATTATGTACAGCAGAGCGATATAACAACAGGAATAGGGGAATATGCTCATCCCAATCACGCTGGTTATTGCTGACGACCTTGGATAGGTGTTGTTCCAAGGTCGTGTTGAATCTTTCCACCATTCCGTCTGACTGTGGGCGTAATGGTGTTGTTCTCGTTTTCCTGATCCCCAACATCGTGCAGACCTTCTGGAATACATTCGATTCGAAGTTACGCCCCTGGTCTGAATGTAATTCCATCGGGACGCCAAACCTGCTGAATAGTTGTTCTACTAGCACCGTCGCTACCGTGGTTGCCTCTTGGTTGGGTATCGCATATGCCTCAGGCCATTTGCTGAAGTAATCCATTGCGACCAGAATGTATTTGTTCCCCCTCTCAGACTCGGGAAACGGACAGGCGACATCGATGGCAATTCTCTCAAATGGGACGCCCACATTGTACTGCTGCATTCTGCCCTTGATCCGAGTCTTCGGGCCCTTACTAGCGGCACATGTGGCACATTTGCGGCACCAAGCTCTGACGTCTTCGAAGTAATTCGCTGGCGAACTTTGTCTCGGGTTTTATTCATGCCCAGGTGGCCTCCGGTAATTCCATCATGTACTTCGGTCAGGATGGCTGGTACCTTTTTTTTCGGAACTACCAGTTGGGACTTGGTTTCTCGTCCATCAGCACTTTCCCAAACTCGCTTGAGCATTCCATTGTCTACTCTTAGAGAGTCCCACTGAGCCCATAACGATTTTAGCACGCCGGAGTATCTAGCTACCTCGTCCCATCGTGGCCTGGGTACCCCTCTCATTTTGAGTGACAAGATTGGTTCGATGTCTGGATCAGCCATTTGGTCCTGGATGCACTGTTCCGTTGTCCAGTCTTCATTGGCCTGCACTCGGATCTGCCTGATGGAGATACCCTCTCGCTGTTCCGTCTTCAGACAATGCTTGCATTCCGCTCTACAGGGTCTTCTGGATAGGGCATCGGCATTATTGTGCAACCGGCCGGCACGGTGTTCCACCTTGAAGTCGTATTGCTGTAATTTCTCCATCCATCTGGCCAGTTGTCCTTCCGGTGTCTTCATGTCCAGCAGCCATTTGAGTGCGGCATGATCTGCTCGGATTAAGAAATGGCGACCATACAGGTATTTGTGGAAATGGTCTACAGCCCATATTATTGCCAGAAGTTCTTTTCTGGTGACGCAATAATTTCTTTCTGGCTTCGAGAATCCACGGCTGTAGTACTCGATCACCCTCTCTTCACCATCTTGCACCTGGGATAGGACGGCCCCCAAACCTGTGTTGCTGGCGTCTGTGTCTAAGATGAACTTTCCGGACTGTGTAGGAAAGGCTAGGACTGGGCTGGAACATAGTGCTGCCTTCAGTCGCCTGAATGATGTTTCGCAATCCTGATTCCAATGGAAGGTCTCTTTATCAGTGGTCTGCCGATGTAGAGGGGCGGCGATGGTGGCAAATCCCTCAACAAAACGCCGGTAGTATGAACAGAGGCCCAAGAAGCTTCGGAGTTCATGTTTGTCTCTTGGAACTGGCCAATCACGGATGGCTTCTATCTTGTCTTCGTTGGTGCGGATTCCTGACTCGGACACTACGTGGCCCAAAAACTCTACTTCTTTTTGAAACAAGGAACACTTCTTCGGATTGAGTCTCAGGTTGGCATTATTAATTCTGGAGAATACTTCGCCCAGGTTCTTCAGATGGTCGTCGAATGTCTGGCCCATGACTAGAATGTCGTCGAGGTATACTAAGCACGTCCTCCATGTTAACCCGCTCAGTACATACTCCATTAGCCTCTCAAATGTAGCAGGTGCATTACATAACCCAAAGGGCATGACCGTGAACTGAAACAGCCCTTTACTGGTGGAGAACGCTGTCTTCTCTCTGTCGTTTGCGTGTTATGTAGACCAACCTGCCAATATCCACTTTTTAGGTCAAGTGTGGAGAACCAACGGGAGCCTGCTAGTGTGGTCAAAGTGTCATCGATTCGGGGTAGTGGATAGCTGTCTTTCTTCGTGACATCATTCAGCTTTCTGTAATCCACGCAAATCGGGTGGTTCCATCCTTTTTTTAACTAGCACGACGGGAGCGGACCATGGGCTGATGGATGGCTCAATAACTCCACTCTGTAACATGGACTCGATATTTTCCTCGAATGCCTGTTGTTGCCCCAATGGTAGTCGTCTAGGTGGTATTCTGATGGGTTGAGACTTTCCGGTATCTATTCGATGCTGGATGATGTTGGTGCGGACCGGTGGTTCCATTTTGACTGTTAAAAATTTGCCAGTGCTTTGTGATAAATTGCTTGGCTTTCTTCTGGTTCTCTGCTGTCAAGTGTGTCAAATGTTCAGCAAACTGTTGTAGGAACTCTTTACTGGGCCCTGTCTCCTTCACCGACGTCTGGTACTCTTCTTCGCAATTGATGATGGTCTCTACTGGCTCGAAACAAGCTATCTCTTGACCATTGGCAATTCTGATATCGTTGTTGGACAAATTCAGGACTCTGATTGGTATATCTCGTCCGGTTTTAACTATAGCTCGTCCAACCAAGTAGTCATGAGCTGAGTGTACGGGCTCCACCATTCCAACGCAGCTCCCAGGATTGCTGTCTAGCTGCCCATGAATAATCTGTTCCGTTCGACCGGGAATTCTAGCTGAAGACTTTGCCAAAATTTTTATGGGTGTGACTGATGTGTTGACGGGCCGTGTCAATACAAATTCCTCATTCAGGAACCGAAGAACATCATATCTCGGGTCGAACATAAATCCATGCTGGCTAATTAGGTCCATTCCCAGTATAAAATCGTCCTCAATATTCGCTACCAGGACCCTATGCCGGATCATGTTGTCCCCTATCTGTAGCACGACATCTGCCTCACCCTGTATTGACATGGACTCGCCGGTGACTGTTCTGAGCTGGATGTTATTGGTAACTGGCCGAATTTCTGATGCTCTCAAAACCCTGGACTTGGCAATGGACACAGCGGCGCCGGTATCGATGGTGATGGTAACTGCTCGCCCGTTGATGGTGCCTCTGATGACTAGGCTGCCGCTATCTCGGCAAAATCCCCGAATGGATAACGTTTTGGGGGCTGGTGGAGGGACAGTCAGCATTCGCCCCCCTATGCTGACTGACTGACGGTCCCTGGACATGTGGCTGTTCTGTTGGTTACCCCTGGTCGGTGATCGTTCAGGTGGCCTCACTCGACAATTACGTTGGAAGTGCCCTGTCCGTCCGCAGCGGTAACATGCCCCTCTGGTGCCAGTTCTTTGTGACCGGTCTAATAATTTGTTCAGACCAGCCAGCAGCGCTTGAAATTGTGACTCTGACTCTTCCTGGTTGAAGGAAACTGCTCGGACCCTCGGCTTGGACATGTTCATGACGGCCTCTACTTCCAAAGCCCGAAGTAGAGCTTCATTACTCTTCTTGACGCCACTCAGTCTTAAATTTCTTTGAACTTCCACATCTCTGATGCCGTTTATGAAACTCTGTGTGGCCAACTGGTCTTTCGTTTCCTCTGGCAGGTCTGGATAGGACAAGTGAACTAACCGTCTAATTCTGCTTCGAATTCTTGAAGACTTTCACCAGATTTTTGAGTTTTTCCACTCAGTTGGACTTGGTATACCTGGCTCAAGGATTGATTGTCGTAACGTTTGTCTAGGATAGCGATGATCTTGTCGAAATTGCCTTGTTCATCGACTGGAATGCTCTGGAGGAGTTTTAGGGCCGGACCTCTTAACGAAATTACCAGAGATTTGGATTTTTCATGATTATCCCATCCATTAGCTGTAGCCACGGCCTCAAATTGCCGTTTATACATGGGCCAAGATGAACTGCCGTCGAATGTGGGTGGTTTACTAAAGGAACCTTTGGTACTCACGGTGTTCTGGTATTTTCCTCGCTGTAAGTCCTGTTGCATTTTTTTGATTTCTGTTTCTACCTTGTTTTGAATAGCACTGATTTCAAATTTCACCTGGCTCTGTATGGAATCGATGTCATCTACTTTGGTTTCAAGGGCCTCCACATTATTTTTTAGGATCTTTATGTCGTCGTTTATCTCTTTTATATCTGATTCTACTATTTGCATTCTTTCATTAACTGTTTCGTTAACTTGTGATACTATTTGCATTAGTTGTTCAAACTGCATTTGTCTTTTTTCTTCAGTTATTTTAAATTCATTTTGTCGTTTTAATTCAGTTTGATCTTGTTTTTGTTCAAATTTCGAGAACAATCCTTCAATTAAATTATGTTGTCTTTCTTCCATATTAGTGACAAGATTTCCTAATTCAGCTTTAAGTTTATCATCAAAAGATTTCACTAACCTTTGTTGAATTTCTTCTTGATGTTGTTTCTCCTCCTTGTCACGTTTTTCTAGAATCTATGCTATTTTTTCGTCTAGTCCCTCTGTAACCTGTTTGATAATTTTTCTGGTAGTTTCGTCGGTTTTTTCCATACTTCGAGTTTCCATAACTGCACTAATCCTTTACTTCTGACACCAAATTGCAATATACTTCGTGGGTTCAATTTAAAAATTATAAAACTAATATCCACTTTCACTTTTCTAGAACTTTATTTACATTCAAACAGCTGATTCGAATACAATAACAATCCCATATACGCTAGTCGTCGCGATATATATCTCCTCGGCGATCGTGGCGGCTTCTTTTATATCACCAGCGTAGAATTCTCCAGTAGAAATCATCATCGCTCCTTCCGCTGTCGAGTCTTTTCGAGAATCCTATTTTTTTATATTGAAGCGTTTGTTGTCGTGCTGAAATGACACAGGGTCGGCTTTGGGTAAATTTCGTAACAATATATATTGCAATTTACTTTCGTGGAAGCAATAACCATCAGAGGGGAGGTTAATTAAATCATATCAATATGGTATAAAAATAATAACTAAACAAATATATATTTTCTACATGGCAGGCAAATGGGTTGATATATGGTTATACTGTTGTGACAGGAGCTGATTTGTTTTAAATTCTCCTTATGCTTGTAGGTAGAGTGTCCGTTTTAATTTTATTTCGATCTGTGACATGTTCGCTCACTTACAGAACAACTGATTGGTCAGTCCTTGTTTTGTATCTAGGAACACCAAAGATGATGTTTTAAAGAAAATTATGAAGTAAACATAACCTTATTATAAGTAGCTTAGCAGTCTTTCCACATGCTTTAACCTTTTCTTAAAAAAAAAAAAAAAAATAAATGCAACAGGTTCTGCAAAATTACATATATTGGTAAACACTAATTTTTAATTTAGTAATAATTGTAGTTGTAAATCTATTGTTTTTTAGCCCGTATTTTGTTTCGAGTCATGAGTATTTTAATTTTTTATATGGTTTCACAATTGTATAGTAGGTATTTCCGTAGTTAAGGCTGGTTTTTTATGTTACAGATTAGCTGATGAAGCTGGATAATATTTCAGCGAAACGTTCTAACTAAATTTCAATAAAGTACTGATGTAACTACCTCTACCAACTGGTTTGTTTGTTTTTTTTTTATGATTGGAGCAATACCCAATAATTTTACTACTTGAAATTAATACTCCAATATAGATTGAATTTTCCTAAATATATATACTATCTCTATTACTATTTTTTGTAAATGGGAGAAAATCATGATTTCAGTATAACGGTGAATCAATCAATAGTTGAGAAATAGCTAAAATTTACTAATACTTACAAGTTACATAAATATATTAATAAACAAAATGATTATATACTTAGTGTAAATATTAGAAGCCTAAATGCTAATCTTAAGAAGCTTGAAATTTTTGTTGATAGCTTAGAGAATAAAGCTAATATAATAATCTGTTCTGAACTGTGGAATTTGGAACATAACACTTGCTTCTTATTACCTGCATATAAGATTTATTATAATAATAGCAGAATTAATGTCAGATGTTGTAGTCAAGTACATTTAAGAAAGCATTAGTGAACACACTGAAATAATTACATTTGGGCATTTAAAAATCTTTACCACCTGTATGGAACTTAATGATAGTAAATGTGTTGAAACCTTTGGGGTATATAGGTGTGATGATCTAGATAAATCTGAATTCTTTTTAAACTTTAAAAAAATTTCTTGAATTGAAAAAAAATGTTAAAAATCATATTATCATGGATGATTTTAGTAATAACAATTTATTGGAAATGGGCTTCATTTCAGGTTTTGAAGGTATAACTAGACCATCAGATAGAGTCAATGATAATACTGGAACAAGCATTGACAATATCTGGTGGTTCAATAATAACTAGAACTTTTAAGTTAACTCAATCTACGGTCACTGATCATTATCCATTATTTGTTACAATAAATAAAACGCAAAAAACGAAGTAAAGAATAGTTATAAAGTTGTTCATTATAAGTTAAAGCAGATTGCAATGGTACAAAATTGGGACATAATATCCTCATTCCATGATCCAAATAAAGCTACTAACTTGCTAATATCACTGATTAAAAGTTGCATTGATTTGGCACAATAAACAAAACAATACAGTAATAAATCGAAAAATAAACCTATAAGTAAATGGATAAACAAAGGAATTATAACATAGTGTTAAAGAAAATAATTATTGTTCAGGATATGGAAGTCTGAGCCAAATAATGAACAAGTTAGAACGGAATACAAACAGCATTTTAAAATACTTGAAAAAGTGATATATGAGGCCAAATTAACGCATGATAAGGAGCAAGTTGAAATGTGTCATGATAACAATAAATACTGTGGAGAATAATAAACAAAAGTTAGGAAACAAGAGTAGGAATGAAAAAGCTATTAAGTACATAATGGATAATGATATGAACAAACTAACTAATAAAACAGCAATTGTCAACTCTCTAAACGAATTTTTTGCTAAAAGTGAAATGGAGTTATATGGAAAAATACAGTAACTATTTAGCTGTAAATTAAGACTACCAACAAGTAATTCTAAATCTATATTTCTTTATCCTACCACAAATAATGAAACAAATAACATTATACACAAATTATAATTTAAACATGGTGGCGCGACAATATACGTGTCAAAACTATTAAAATATTATTTAATTAAACCAATTGTACATATTATTAACTCCAGTATTAATGTATCTATCTGGTCAGATGCTCTCAAAAAGCAGACATTATACCTATTTACAAAAGTAGTGAGAGATACCTTCCATCTAACTACAGACCATTTCCATGATATCAAATTTGGGAAACAATTTTGAAAAAGTCATTTACAATCGACTGATTGAATTTATAAACAAATGTAAAATCATTGCAAATAACCAATTTGGCTTCATAAAAAATAAAATGAAAGCTGGTTTAAATTTGATAACCAATTTAGTAATAGAGAACCTAGACAAGAGCCAGCCAATAGCAATTACTTTGGGGCCACAGTTTTTTTTTTATACATTAACGATATCTTGGTTAATATGCCTTTCAATATAATATCGTATACAGATGATACTGTCGTTATCTTAACGGAGAAATCTTGAGAAGGAGTTCTAAAGAAAACGCATATCTAGATCACATTGCTGACTGGCTTATATTAAACAAACTGTCATTAAATACGAAGAAAAGCATATATATGACTTTGGGAATTATTTTGATAAGTGTCCCTAATATATATAGTACATAAATAAAAGATAATAATATTACTACAGTACAAAATTGTAAATTTTTAGGGATTACTTTTGATCAGAATTTAAAATGGGATCAACATATTCAACACATTATTAATAAAACCAAATATCGTTTTGTTATTTTTGCCAGATAATCTAGATTAATGAACTGTGAAACTCTGAGCATGATATATTTTGCCTTATTTCATAGCATAATTAATTATGGAATAATTGCCTCGGGAGGGGCCCATACGAACTTTAGAATATTGTTAGAAAACATCCAAAACAGAATTTTGAAAATAATAAATAAAAACAAACTTGTATTTATGACTAATCCACTAAATATAAAACAACTCTTTTAAATTGAATTACTTATGTACCATTATAATAATGTAAATGATAAACTTAAAAAAAAGTTGAACAAGAAATAAAAACTTGCAAATGAGTATTATCAAGAAAGCAATAAGTAATAAAAGTAGCCTCATTGTAGCTATTAGACTTTTTAAGAGCAGGTCAAGTTAGTTAAAAATCTGTGTATTAATAAATTGTGGGTACACTAAATTTGGCTTTTTAATTTTTTTTTATTGTCCGGAATAAAGGTGTGCTATTAAGTTTTGCATTATTTAGTATTGTATAAAAATAATATTAATTAGCAATACATGAATATAATTTAATCTATATGTTTTTAGTATAGTATTATATATGTCTTTATTTTGTATGTTAGTATGTATGTTTAGTTTTAGGTAATTTTGTCTACGTCCTACGCACAGGTTTCAATACCTTTAGTAAGATCTGCAATAAAAATTGTGTTTATTTTAAATTTTGAACTGGAATAAAGAAATTAATTTCAACAATAATAGTAATATTATTGCATTTCAAATTAAAAATTTTACAATGGTCCTATCTTAATTGATTATTTCTCAAAAAGTTTGAGGCTTTATTTTCTTTTCAATGGTCTATATTAATCTTAATAAATTCTTTATAACACTTTCTTTGTAGCTATAATTTTATAAATTACTCACTAATACTTTTCAAATTAAGTAAGTAATTGTAAGCAAAGCCTTTATTTCTCCTCCCAAACATTGGGTTGGATGTTTCTTCCTCATTCACTGCATTAATTTTCCAGACCTAGTTTCTTAATTTTCTAAAACTATAACCATATAAAGTAACTATTTCAAATTTATTTCACTACTTTTATGTTTTTTTTTGGGAAATAACACCACAATAGAAATAAAACTACGTATATTGCAGGAATACCAAACGTTTCAAAGTCTATTCTGACTTCGTTGTCAATGGCTTTATATTTATTAAAAGTTTAAACTAACTCGAGCAACATGAGGCCGAGCATTATCTTATTGTATATGGGATCCATGAGCCGATTAAGGCATAGTAGGACATATGGCTCCACTGCGTCCTGAAGATAACGTTGCGCTGTCATGTTAACTTAAACAACGACAAAAGGTGACCCAGTTCCTTGCTTACTGTTCGGTGTACATGTCGGTCAATTTCAAATTAAGGTAAATGTCTTTTCCCTCGACGTCATCTAACTCTTCTTCGGCCATCATTTCCATCCAAGCAAAATTCAAATGTTTACGTTCTCTGCACCACTGTTAGTAGTCGATGCCGTCGATGCTCGACCTTTCGGACACTTACAAGATGGTCTAGTTCTGCTAACCACTCATCAGCCAAATTTCTAACTGTCGAAAATCGGTCTCTAACGGCCATAAGTCTTGAAGTCCATCTTGAATTTCAATTGTGCCCCTTCTCCGATTTTAAGGATTATCAAACCGCGCTTGAGAACATTTCATAACATTAGTTGGATATCTGTTCGGGCGGTTAGCGATTTCTCGAAATGAAAACTCGCCTCCAGTAAACCAATAATTCGACCTCTTTCAAATTCACTTAGCTAGCGATACATGCGGTGTGCACGTACTTTTGGCATTTTAGCATTACTAAACATCGATTTTGGATCACATCAAACAGTTTGTTTTTTGGTCAATTTAAAAAAATGCAAAAAGCTACTACAATATTAATTAATAAAAAAGTTTAGATGAAAAAACGTTCACCAAACTTCACCAAATTTTAACCATTTACTCTTACCATCTATGTTGTACCAAAATAATATTAAATTTAAACATCTCCTTCTGGGTGTTGCGATTTATTTGTCAATAAGTATATTTCAGGGCTCTCTTAGGTTTATGTTATAAAAGAGTTTCATATGAACATATATTTTAAAAGATTTAACCATTGAGATACCGTATGGTAAATTTATAAGAATTTTTTCAAATGACTGTTATTTTATTACAGAAATCTTTATGAATTTTGATACACGTCTTCTATGCATCAATTTTCTGATGTAGGTACATAGAATTTTTTTCCTACCAGTGGCGTTTTGTATTGAATATTTTGGTTGATAAAAATGGTACGCCACTGCTTGATTTGAAAATAAAAATTATTAACCAATTTGTGGTTGTGGTTGAGTTTCTTTCTTATAAAATAAAAAACGTTTTGTTTCAGACTCAAATTGCACAGATTTGACTCACGGTTTTCATCTAAAATAACTAATGTCTAACCACAGGACAAAGAAAATTGCTGTATATTCCAAACGTTTCGGGGTCTGATCTAGCACTTAAATATTAAAAAATATGCCACAAGTATCACTTAGAAAATAACTAAAACAACTAAGTTCAAATTGATTCATTACCCAATATGTGCTAATAATTTTTGAACATATAAATCTAATAATCACTATCACTTCGGAGAACGCTAGCAGGATCTCATATCATATCAATAGTTTTTATTTCTTTTTCTGACAAAACCTTAAATCCGGTGTTTAAAACTCTCGTTAAGTCTTGTCCGTTTTGATGTCTGTTTGGTATACCCAACAATTCTTGTTCAGTGCTTCGGTACTACAGGCAAGTTTAGTCAAGTTTTGGTGCGCGCTTGCCTTACAGCCTCGAAGTGGGTTGAAAAATGTGTTATTGTTGAATATAATGAGGCGAAATGTGGATGCGTAAAAAACGTGTACCAAATTTTATAAAGATATATATATATATACGATAAGATCACAGTTATTGTAAAATAATATCTCAATAGTTAAGACGTTTAGGTCATATATTCATAAGAAGTTTTTGAACAACACTGAATATACCAGATTCCAACTTTACATTCATGAAATTCGGATGAAATAGATTGTAGTATACACTGGAGTGGTCCTATAAGGTTCTTCGAATATACAGAACCGTTTGCATTTGATTATTGACTATAAGGAATTCACCGGTAATCTGTGTATAAAAATTTGCTTATTAATATAACGTAAGTATCAGATTGTTATAAATACTTTTGTAACCTATTCCCATTGGTTTAATTAAATTTAAATTTCTATATAAAATTCGAGAGTATCATGATTGATCAATGTAACGTTTCTTTGAAAATTAATCAGTTTGTTATTAAAATATTCCAAGTACAAGCAATAACACAAATATTTCGCCTTTAACACGGTCGTAATTTGTTATTGACCTGGAAATGTAAATAAAAACAATAGCTGTTTGATGGAAATGAGAACTGATAAAAGAAATGGAAGCCCACAGTTAATTTTAATAATTCGTAATATGCACATGTCACCTAATTTCAAAAAGCAATTAAAAATGATGTAATAATGGGGAAAGTTTTAGTATAACATATTTTCCATTTCTACGGATAACCAAATATATTTCAAATAATCACCATTGAATGTTTACTCAACAAAAGATATACACTTTGATGACATACATTTTTGTTTTCTGTGAAGTGTATTTTAAATATGAAATAATAATGACTAGGTACGTAAGCCACAACTTTCTGTCACTTTAGGAGTGTGCTACTTCCTTAACCTATAAATAAGGTTAATTTTTCAAAAGTCAGCATTTATAAGGTTGTTAGATTTTATAATGCTATGGATAACATTTTGTTTGTTTTAGAACAAAATATATTCTTTCCTCTTTTTATAGATAACAATTATTTAACCCGCATCTGTTACTTAATTTTGCTAGTAACAATATAGCCTTTTTTAACGTAGGAATCTATTTTCGAAACCTCATTAAGACACCCCAGTTCCTGAACTTCGATTGTTTTCTTGGAAGCATCTTGTCTGCAACTTTTAGGGCTTTAATTGGGAGGATTAAATGAACTTTTACACCCCAAAAACATAAATTTCTGATTCTGGTATCAAGGCAAATTAGGAAATTGTCTTGAAGCGAAAACTTAAGTAATATAGCAATGAAAGTTTTAAGATGTGCAACAGAACTTTTTCACGCTGATGGACAAGGAAACAGCAATGTAACACCCAATTTATAAAAACTAGACAATTGTATCAAATAATGCTATACAAGCGAGCAAATTTACTAAAGAACAACAACTAATGGAATATGGGAAAATATAATATCAGACAATTTACTCTGACATGCAATAAATTGTGTACAGACAAACATGTAACTTCTAAAGTCTGCAGGGGAACTTGAAGAGCTGTGGAAATGGAGAACTTAAGGTCTTGACAAGAAACGAACAAGAAGGACTTAAGATCTGTAAGAAGGGCTGAAGGACTGTATTGAATAGAATTGAAGATAGTTGGACAAATCGTATTTTTTGACAACCTGAAATGAAAAAGAGACACTTAAGAATAAGAGCTGAAGCTCATTTTCTGGAAAGAATTGGCACGAAGAATTGCGACTATTGTTTTAAAAATTTAGAGGAGACACTAGGCACACCTTGCCACGCTGCGTCAGTGTGGGTTGATATGAGGCAAATGTCGAATTTCCTGATTTTTGCCATTTACCCCAGAGACGATTATATACCTCAGAATTGTGTTACAATTATTTATTAATTAAAAAAACCTTGACGTGGCTGGAATTCGATCTTTTCCTTTAAGCCATAGGGGGGTATTTCACCAATATTATTATCAGGTAATAAATATTACTAATGAGGTATTTGACTAGAAAAAGGAAATTAAACTTGTTTTCTATTACATTATAAACAGGCTATATTCATATTTCGTTGATGTGTTCTGTATTTTCTATTAAAAGCACTTTTAAAGTTTTAATTACATTAAGTGCGCGAAAAACAAGGATGCTGTAATGACGGTAGTTACGTTGAATGTGTGACGTGTTAAGGAACTAAACAAAAATCCATCTGACAATAATTTTTAAAAACTACATAAACTGTATAATGAAATTTAGTCGTTTAATATTTTCTGAAAGATACTTACATTGCTTTAACATTTTTAAATTCCGCTACATAAAATTTGGCGTTGTTTTGAAGAATAGAAGAAGCTTCATCGAACCTGTATTACGCCCGTTTTTTTCCAGTTTTAGATCGGACATCAGCACTCAAAATTATTATAATCAGATTTATGGTAAAACATTTAGAAACTCTGAAAGTAAAGCTCAAAAAGTAATAATAAGTGCAATCGGGTCTTCTTACTTGCGTATAACGGCCTCAGCGTTTAATTTAATTTAGACATAAAATGAAGGAAGTAGGCTACGGTATTAACTGACGACGGAATGATCATAAATTATTTCAGTGAACACCATATTCTAACATTTCCGATAATACTAGCAAAAAGGTTCTCATGTAGAACTATAATTCTTAGAAAAATAAATGTATGGTGCAACTGCAACTACGTAACGACAGAACTATAGCAAACCAGGCTACATTTGAAACAATAGACTGTAAAAATCAAATGGGATTACATTGGCACAAGTGAACTCGGAAGGAAAAGTGAAGGAAGGGCTGCTGAGTATACCAAGCAAATCCACACGAAGAGTTGTCAGACTAATAATTCTTATTCATGTACTCGTATTTTAGTCATAGTTAAAAACCTTACACTTAAACATTTGTAAACATCGGCGCCACTCTGCCCATTGCCGGGTCCAAAGTATATCATCTGAAATCCGGCCAATTAACAACAACTTTCAGTTAAGAACAGTTATATACAAATGTTCTATTTATTACAAAGCGAGAAACACGTAGAGTTTTATATAGGGGGTAACAGAATCCGGCATAGTATCCTAGGCAACAGATATTGTACATGACTTTGCACTTGGTATAGACTATAATTAGCCAACATGGTGTCATGTTGGTTCCGAAACATGACGTCATTTGATTTTAAAAGAGGAATTTGAATTGATGCGGCCTGTCAGCACCAATAAGCCTTTAATCAGGATTGTGGTGAAGTTTACAGAAAGAGTTCCTTACCGAACTGAACAAATTATTCAGTGGCAAGCAGAACTTATTCCAGGGAGTTGCGTTGGTTTGGTGTAACCCGGAAAATTAGATCATGATTACTAAACTGGCTATACTTAAAACTGGGAGACATACTTATTCGAATATTGAATATGTCGAATCACTTGTGAAGGATCTTCCAAGGCAATATGCAATGAAAGTGTTTCCAGTAACTAATTTATCACATATTTTACCGATCAGTGGACCAACCTTACATCAGATAAACAAAATAAAGCAAAACAATTTATCTAATCTCACTAGCAAATGTCGGATTTATAGTGGGAAAGCTCAACCACCTAAAATATAGAGTGTATGTTATAGACGCATCTATTAGCTTATGGTCTGCTTCTGTGGTTCTACTTAAAACCAACAGGTTTTGCGTAGATTCTAGAAAATTCAATGACGTTGCTAAGAAAGACTATCCACTCCCTCGAATTGAACCAACTGGTCCCTGTCAGGTTAAGTATACCAACTTGAGGCTTAATTGTAAGCAGTGTATGATGTTTTAGAAGAAAGTTAAATTATGGGCCACTTAATGTTCGAAGATCGAGCCCGAATTAATCAGAGGAAGTTTGAAGCCATACTTGATTGAGCAATCCATTGAGATCAACATGAACTGTGAATTTTTTGTAACTCTGTCCATAGTAAAGCTTTCTTTGGAATCAAGATTCTGAAATGGAATTCCGAGACTAAATGCAGCTTTATGCTCATGTCCGATTCTAGCTATTCCTACAAAGTACCGCAAGTTTGACCTAGACATCGACGAGAACAACACTAGATTCTAAGCCGTACGTTCCTGAGAAATTGCGAAAAGCTTGTGACATGAAATTATAGCCGTGTATTTTCAAATCCGGAAAAAAAAATACTGTGTCACCAGAAAATATCTACTAGCAATAATCAGGACTGTAGACCATGTTCACCTATATCTCTATATATCTATAGTCGTTACTTCTTAAAGAGAGCTAATTTTGTAGGTCTAATCAGTCAAGTGGCTGTTGGATATGAAGACACTAGAAGAACAACGGTAAAGGTAAATTACACAATTCATGGTAGAATACCGTTCTAGGTCCCTTAAGCTGCCGGAATCTACTTTAACTTGTGTTAGGAGATGACGGCAGTTTGGATGGACTTGGCCGTAGAATGGTGGAAGTTGAAATTTGGAATGTATTTATACACAAGTTTTGTGACGTCCACTTTGATTAAACATACTTGAGACAATCAATTTGTTATTTTATATTTATTGTATGAACAAGGCATAAAATAGCGAAATAATTGGCACAAGTTTGGTTAATTAAACTGTAAGTCTATAGTACTGTTTGTTAATGTATCATAACAGTAGTTTTTGTAAAAATTTAGTCCTGTGAATCTGTGATTGAAACAAAACGTATTCTGACATAAGCGGTAAACAAAGGAGTTATTTTGGAAATTAAATTTGTAAGATACTGTATTAGATATTGATTTGTTCTTGTTTAACAATCTGGTTTCTTATATTATAGATCAGTGTGGCAGAAAAACTGTTTTACCAGATGCCTACTCAAGCACAAGTTCAAATAATTTTCTAATAAAGTACAGGAATGAGAGAGCTAAATCCCAATAAATAGACAATAATTATCAGGCGTTTAGACAATTAAATGTATTATGGTAATTATAGTATATCTAAGATTTTCCACATTATATAGAAAGGTTGCGAGTAAGTCCTAGAAAAATATATGTAATTGTTTCAAAATAACACAAGGCGACATATAAATACATATTAATACAGTGCAAGACTGTAAGAAGTATTGACTAAAATATCCAACATTTAATTATTGTTGAAAACCGCATATTGTGTAGATACTTTCAAAGGTCAACATCGTAACATTGAACTGAATTGATAAATGAGTTTTGTTGTCAGAATGGGTGGATTTATGGAGGTGTGTCGGCTACGTGTTGTTACGATCACGCAAAATTTAGAACGTTTGAGATAATATCATTTTTCGTATGCTAATATACCGGATCACATGTGTAATCGAAAGTTGTTACTACAAAATATAGGATATTTAGTTACCTCCTACTTCACCTTGCTATGATAAGGAACTTAGAAGTATTCTTTTTTAGAATACTTGTCTATTAATGAACCATATGGCTTTCATGAGAATAATATATTAAACTCCAATGCTTATATAAATTGTGAACTAAAATCGAGCAACATGAACTAACACTTAATTACAATTTCAGTGATGTAATTATAAGGCAATTAGTTTAGGTTAAATTTATACTAGTAATTAGGGTGTAAACGTTTCAGCGTTCCTATGAACCTACTTCAGATTAACTGTAATATGTTACGTTTACAAGTATATTAAAATAGATATTTATATATATCACAAAAGAAAACTGGTTGACCATTCGATAGACTAGATTTCACACAATCAGTTCCACGAGATTTTTTCAATAAGAAAACAAAAAGTTTTCTGTGCAATTTCCACAAAAGTCCTTATTATCGTTTCTAATTATTTACCTTACCATATTTCAGTAATCGCTGTAAGGAAAGAAAATCCACATAAACAATCAACAATATAGATTTACTTATTTTTTTGAAGTACGTTTCCAGATTTCTCTCTCAGAAAAAAGATATGTAAAAAGGGAACTGAGTCAATAAGAAAATTAACCACTAGTAATGGTTACCGAAGAAGTATTGTAGATGATCTAAATAATTAAATATAATCACTACTATGGTTTAAAATATTGTGTTAACTAGAGCTATCAGAGCCCGATATATACAGTATTTCGCCTATTCACAATACGGCCGAACTGATAAATCTAGTGTCATGTTTTGGAACGCCTCCATAGGTTAGAGTCATTTACGATTAGTTATACAAGTAAATAATTATGGGCACAGTTATATACAAAAGCTGGTGTAGTTTATTTTAAAAAATTATTAAGGGTTTAATATTACATATTTAGTAGTGATTTGGTCTAAAACCAACATGAAAAGTTACAATGAAAATCTGGTTGATGGTGTATTTCTCGAAACTTGCACTTTGTATGTCAGGGTTAAAATGAAGGGGTTATAAGGATCTTATAATAATATTTCTAAATGTTTGTTTTCGTAGAACAAATTGCTAACTAACTTCAACTAATAATGATAAAAGTTTTTGATTTAAAAAACAAATCCCTAAATTATGGTATATAATTCGTATTAGATTCTTTCGGTTTAGGTTTCTCTGTAGGAAATTGCTGAGCTTTGGGTACATTCAGACTTATCCAAGGTTTCTCAGCGCTCACTTTAGATTCTGTTCCAGATGAATTTATCAGAGTTTGGGGATTCATTTGCGAATAAAGTCCGATGGACAGAGGAGGGGATGGGTTATCATCGTTAAAAAACATTTGACCAGAATTTTCTGTAGGTTCCGGGAAATTAGCTTCAGGGCTCCAAGCAGTTTGAAATTCCTTCCTTATTTTCTCAGTTAACTGGTAATATAAATGATCGCGTAGTTCTGTAATTTCAGTTAAGGTATCACACATTTTTTTCAGGATTAAGAATACCTTCTCAGCGTTCCCTTCGGGTTTTTCCTAAAAATATATACATTTGGTTAGTATATTTAAAATCACATTATATTTTAAAAATAAATGTAATTATGTAACTAACAAGTTAAAGTTTTAATTTATGTAGCGAACATATTGTTGCCTAAGTGTGAGGTTGAATTCTAACTGGTAGAATAGAATAGTACATGGCCATGGAGTATTAAAAGGAATATATTCATAACTTATATATTCAAGGGCGTTGCCAGGTAGGGGCAGGACTGGGCAGCTGCCCCCATACCTCTCTTGTTGATCATAGGCGCTCATTTTAGGTTAAATTAAACCTTTACTTATTTGTTATAATTAGTAAGTAGTGTACTAAATAATCATTTCTATTTATACTAACAGAAAAGTCCTGAATTGCTCCACTTTCTTTAAACAAAAAATAAAAAATCTACCGACTTGCCCCTCTAAAAGCTAAAACCTACCATTTTTGGTGACGCGCTTGTTTATATTGATATAGATAGAATAGAAAAAAAATAAGTAATATCTATGTATCCGGAAAAAACTAAGAGATAAGTCGAAATGTGAAAAACATATAATAGAGCAGCTATCCAACCACAGCAAAAGGACCCAAAATGAGTTAATAGTTCGCTCTAGCTTACAGTAGTATATATACTCTAACTTTTTATGAAAAGTACATTTTGGAAATCTTTGAAAAATATAAAGGAATTATTGAGTGTAATCGTTTTTGTGACCAACAAATTAATGCTGTTTTTCTGACACATAATTAGTATAAGTGAAAAGTGATTTCCGATTTCCCCCATTTTTTATTGACATGTATGTGGGGTCTACCTTAAGAAAGGTTGACTCCACATACCTCTAGGCTTCTAACTTCCTTATAGTTTATTGTTTTGAAATAATTCTAAATATGTATGATATTCTGAAAATTCTCGTGCCCAGTATTGTTAAGAAGCCTCTATATAAATTAGTGTCTCTACGTACTCCAAATAGAATACAGACAATAGAGTCGGAAATATGTAGCAACGAAGTATATAAGTATAAAGAAACTACCTGATTTTGATATACATTGCATTGTTTTGTATTTTACTAAGCTTTAATGGTCAATTGTAGTGGATTCAAACAATGACTCCTAGTTATTTCCTAGGGTATGATAAGATATGGATCACAAACTTTCCAATATGTAATACCAGTGAGTATAATACTATGTATGATACACGAAAAACGAAGTCACTGTGTTTAGATAGGGCCTCGTGTTTGCTATTGGTGATCAAACCTTTATTTTAACTAATGAAATTGTGGCTAAAAGAATATATATATATATATATATATATATATTGTCAAAACTCCAGAAAGAAAATTATATTTTGTTATTATATATGAGTTTAATTAAATGCTCGATATTTGTTTTGCAGAAGGCTAATTTTTGCTTAATGGAATGCCATAACTGGTTGACTTCTTAGTTAAAGAAATATATGTGCATATATAGTATACACATGAAAAATATTATAGAATAGACAAAACAAGAATATATGTATATTTGTGTTATATTCAATCTTAGGGAAGTTGCCGTCATACACCCAGTATAGTTATTTTTAACTCTGAGAATAATAACAGAGGTATCGCCCAGGTTCGTAAATAACCGTTCAACTATTTCCCTATATCAATTTCTTATTTATTCTACAAATTTGATATGCACTATAACAGAGATTATCTAGTATACAAAGCTATTGAATTAAGACTTGGAAACATCTGGAACTTCTAGTAAAGTATTAGTCTAAAAAGCTCTGTTACATGCTATTATCATGTTTTGAAACATTAGCAGCTGCTTGTTTGTGATTAGAATAATTCTGATTGATGCCTTTTTAACTATACATACAGGGCTTTCATTTCAAAACTAGCCACCCAAAGTAACTTTTAAAATATCTTTAAAAGAAAATGGCAAAAAACCCGTTAATTTATATTTACGCGGGACACATTTTAAATACAAAGGGTTATCAGGTGATACCTCTTATTAAAGGTCTTTTTTTGCCAATCTATTCTAGATTTTACAAGTTGAATAAAAAGTAAAGTTTTGAAAGTGTCTTCGTGAGAAAAAGAAGAAATGAAATGGAGTCGCCTCAAGGTAAGTAACATTTGTTTTGCTTTTTGTCTCATCCTTGAAAAAGCCCCTTATAAGTGTGGGCGAAACGTCGGAAAACAAATGACGCAGTACAAATCCGGAAAATCCAGAATCAGCCATGACTCTGGCCGCGAAAACCTCCGTTGTCATATGAATCTTATATGTCCATAAGGCAAACACAACTACAAACGGAAACGTATTCTTCCGTAAAAGAAAAAAGAAAAGAAAAAGTATACCACATTGTTCCACTTCTCTAAGTAGCGAAGTGTCAGATAATGTAATGCAAACTAGTATTTGGTATGATTCTTAACCCTTAAATATTCCGATTTTAATATTGTTAATACCCAAAATGTTGATTTTGAAATATTTATTATTAGTTAACTAAGCTACTATATTTCTTACCATCCCCAAATTAAAACCTCAAAAGAGGATAAAGACATTCTAGTACAATTGTTTATTTCTTGAGAAATTATCTTCATGTTCTATTATTATTGATAACAAGAATTATAATTAGTTGTTTTTATTTATAGTAGTTTCTATTCTACATTTTTATAAGAGTTAGTACTGTTACAATGTTTATTGTGACATTACTAATGGATGATTTCGAAATTATTCATCATAATAAAAACCGAACAAACGTTTAGCAAAAAAAAAACGTATTTCAAGTGTTTAAGTCTTAGAGAGGAACTTAGATGGATTATAAATGTACGGAAGGAGGGAGGCAGTAGTGGAACAGTTAATGCACGTTTCAGGCCTTTTTCTTATCCTAAGAAAAGTAGCTTGTTATAGACTGTAAATTTTTGGTGTGGAAATAAAGAAAATTTATTTTCGGTGAAAAGAATGTTTTTGAACCCACAGTGAATTTATAACACTAATGTTGCAGGTGGAATTAAGTGAGTTTTAAAATTTTAAGTTGTTTATGAAACTACGAGACGTATAGCGGCAGAGCTGGACGAGAAACCAAGTCAGAACCTGAAAAAACGTGACAAAAATGAGGCGCAAATTTGAGAAGAAATCTAACAAAGGTTAGTGCAGTCTTTTAATGAGAAATTAGAGAATTTGGTAACCATCATGAAAGATGAACAGTACCTTCTCAGTACTATGGATAAAAAACAACAAATCTAATCGAAGGGTTATTTTCTGTATTTTAAGGTGAGTACAAAATATCAGAAAAAACTGGACAAACTGAACTTAAAAAAAAATTAATGAAAAAGGCAGGCTGATAGATTAAAATTACAGCAACAATTTGAACATCTAATGCAATTAGTAATACAAGGTAACGAAGCACGAATCAGAGAATACAAATAGTGTAATATGATGTAAAGAAAATAAATGATGAAATGCAGGTCCTGGAAAATTCTGTGGAAATTGTGGAAACTAAAGTAGATGGCATCTATTATATCCAAAGCTAGGTGCAAGATAAAATCAGTTGAATTTAAAACATTGTACAAAGTGATATTCAAAGAGTTCTAATGAAAATTAAAAAAGCACCAGGACCTACAGCGAGGAAAATATTAAAAATGAATAGCCATGAAAAGTCCACGTTTCTAGAAATTTCTCAAAGAGCGTTGGAGCTTCTGCAGCACATTCCTTTGAATCAACAATGTAACTTTTTACAGAATTATTCCAGTCCTAGATAAAAGTATACTAGGTGAAACTGAGTGGAAAAACAAATCTGGTGAAAGTAAGAATTGTAAGCAGAATTACCAGAATACTTTATAGACCAAACGACTACACAAGTCTTATAAATGGTATTCCTGATGTCGACATTCAGCGAAATCTGAGACTTAATGGTATAAGGAATAATACTGCAGCTCTGCGGTGTGCTTTGGAAGTAGAAACTATCATGAACATGTCCTAACCAATGGTACAAAAAGTTTTCCTCAGTCAGAAAGAATCAGACCCGTTCCTTCAGGAATTGCTTTCGAAAATCAACAAAATGATTGAGATAAAGCAGGAACAAAGAACCAGTAGCTTATGTCATCGCTGTAAACGCACAAAGCAGACTGCAGAGTGAGGTTACACGCCAAAGTTGGCCAACGCCACTATTCTACCACCAGGAACAGTCAGGTAGACAATATAAGGGGTCAATATCTGACTAATACACCAACAGCACCCAGAACGTGTACACATCCGACACGAACCTGTGCGCAGGTGGATGGAGATTGGACAAAGGAATACAGGTGTGACCTAAGTAATGAACCAAACCTGTTACTCAAGAAGTGAGGAGCACTCAGGACACGATGGGAAGAGAAAGCGAAATACTCGAGCGTCCTGAAGTCATTGTGGGCCAAATACACTCTTTGAAGGTAGAGAATGGAATGTTAAAGAGAGTTTGGAAAAGCAACGATGGGAAAAAAACAAGTCCGAACTGGTAGTCTCAAAGAAACGGGTACCCGTCGTCCTGACCGAGGTACACAATGGGATTGTAGGAGGGCAACTGGGGATGAATATGATAAAATATATCGAACGCACCAGAGCCTGGTGCCGGAAAAGTGACACATGTGCAGCTAGTAATGGGCCGAAGACCAACACAAATGCAGAACACAGAATTTAAACGTGACTATCCTATTTGAAACAACAGCTGTAGATATCGCTGGTTCATTCAGGAATCTGAAAGGTGTAACATGTTCGTTCGGGTCGCTATGCATTATTTTATAAAACGATCTGGGGCATACGCCGTATAAAATAAGGAGGCAGATTTGGTGTCCTGTTGGAGTTACATTGGGACCGAGGTCGAGACTGTGATTCTAACGTATTCCAGATGGTCTGTACGATGTTGGGCATCAAGAAAACCAGTACCAGATACTTGCATCCATAACAGGACATTGATACCACATTTACAACATCACCAGAAGAAGATGAAGTTAACCATTATGCCGACCAATTTCGACAAAGCAGGCTGGCCACGCAGAAACTAGGCCGGACGCAGATGTTGGCAACCAGTGATCAAATGAACACTGGTTACGATCTCAAGCCTAATTTAGTCCGGTTCCAAGATAAGAGAGAGTAAAGGTATCCCCATACAACTTTCAGAGCAGTAAGGGCTTGTCTCCAAAGCTCACACCAGCTTGGGATGGGCTACATGAAGTAGTTAAAATGACCAACGAGTGGTCTATCGCATTCGCCGGAACCCGAGGGCCAAGATCAAGATGCTCTATTTTTATTGACAGTATCATTGAGAAAATTATATTTCAAATTATGAAGTACCATTTTCTATTTTCATTAAAATATTTGTTTTAACAAATTAGTGATCTGACCTCTTTCTGCTCATAACAGTTGACACACGTGTAAGCTGAAGCGTCGATCTGTTCAGTAATTGTAATTAGTTCTTTAAGCACATTGCAGGTTCCTCTGGTTACTGGGACAATCATATCTCCAAGTTTCTCCAGTCGCATTTGCTGGAAAAAAATTAGTTACAACACTAACTATAAATACAATGTCATAATTTTGTCAGCCGATATGATACAAAATCTTACGGAAACCACAGTTCTAAATAAATACTGGCGTCAATGAATGTTTTGAACTCGAGTACAGAGTATACATATCTACATAAATCTACAATCTATTTACCATAAGGTCAGTTATAGCCGACAATATGTAATCATCGTATTTTATATTTTTGTACCTATATAATATCTGGCCAAAGAAAATGTGGATGTACTAAAGTAAAATTCAAACACCTATTAAGCTGTTGTTCGGCTTATAGAAGACAAGTTCTAGGAGTTTTTCACTCTGATAGCAGTGTGCTGGTCTCTTGATGAAGTTCAAAGATAACAAGATATTTGTAAAAATTAAATAATTATTTGAAATTTAAATTTTCCAAGAATCTTCAGGTGTTTGTTTAATCTATTACAATAATGTGAGAAGGAAAGCTAATTAGCTTCCAAATTTGAGTTGCATCAATAATATGGAGTTTACAATATAGAAAATTGAACTAAATTTCCTATCATTTTAATCCAACAGATCATATAAATATTTTGAAGCTATAGATGCAAAAATATTTTTTTTATTCAAATATTTAAATATACACATTTAATTAGATGCACATTTAATTTCCAACTTATATAATATTCTTCCGGGATGTAACTCCCCAAAAATGAAGCCCTACAATGTTTATTTAAAAACTTGTCTATAGGCTTAAAAATATACAGGGTAATCCATTTCAAACGAGCCACCTTGAATATCTTGGTTATTTTCAAAACTATTGCATTAAGAATAAACAGGTCGATTTTTGTTTCGAGGCGGAAGTTTTTTGAGGTGAATTAGCGCTTGCGCGCATTCAACATAAACAGCTCAATTCAATGACCTTGAAATTTGAGATAGGGACTGTAGGTGTTGTCGTATATCATTTGAAAGCCCTTTTTACGGACTATATCGTCATAATAAAAATTTTTATTGCAATTGCTGTTCATGTAACAGAAAACCTAACGGACCTAGTAGTAAATCCGGATTATCAAATTAAAAGTTTTTACTGCATTGATAAGTATTAAAAAGGAGTTCTTATATAGTACGCCCTTAAACCATTCTGTTTCATTGCCGCACCTGGTAATAACACACAATACAAAAAAAACATTAAATATAAACATTCATTTATTTTACATTATTTTTTTGGTCATATTTATAGCAAGTATGTTTATCTGTTCTGTTATCTGTGAAGTTATTACTTTACAGATTTGTTGAAAATTTAAAAGATAATTAAGGTATACATATTGCAAGAACGCGTTGAGCTGGTAAGTCTTTATTACCAAATTCAAAATTGTGCTCGATCTGCTGCAAGGGTTTTTAACCAAAACCATCCCGAACGTAACGTTCGTCATAAATATGTACTGGAGTTGATTTTAAAATTTGTTGAGACGGGCTCCGTAATGAGTAAAAAAAGAGGTCCCATTGGAATTGTAAATGATGAAGGGGTAGCTGTGGCTACATTGGGCCATGCCCAACTTATACCAAACACGCAGTCTGTCCAGCAACTCTCTGAAGCTTCCAGTATTAGCAAAACTAACGTTTTTAGAATTTTGATAAGTACAAATTCCATCCGTACAAAATTAAATCACTTCATGGATTGAATGAGGATGATTGGGATCGAAGGCAAGAGTTTTGCGAAATAATGACCCAGCGTATGATCGAAAACCCAAATTTATTGTACAATGTTTGCTTTTCGGATGAGTGCATTATTTCACTTTGTGGGGAGGTTAACGGACATAATTGTAGATTTTGGAGCGACACAAATTCTCATTTATTTCGAGAAGCTCATAGTCAACATCTGGTAAAACTAAACGTTTGGGCAGGAATTTTGGGAAATCATCTAATCGGACCCCTGTTAATTCCTGGTAATTTAAATGGTGAAATTTATCACAATATATTGAAAAATGAAATTAATGCATTGATAATAGAAAAATTAGAAAATGATCCTCTACTATATGAAGAGCAATTGCATTTCCAACAAGATGGAGCTCCTCCTCACTAAGCCCCACCAGTTCGTCAATACCTCGAGTTGGAATACCCTGGTCGCTATAGAATGGCCTGATCAGACAGGCCATTCTATAGCGACCAGGCTATCAGCGACCTGATCTGAACCCACTGGATTTTTTTTGTGGGGACATGTTAAGTCCAAAATTTTTATGACTCAGCCTGAGAATTTGGACGAACTACGTCAACGAATTATAGCGGAGTGTCGTCAGATAACACCGACTATGTTGAACCATGACGGCTTTCAGTCAAGGTTGTACTAGTGTATGGAAGTCAACGGAAGACACTTTGAACATTTGCTTTAGATGCATTGTATTGTAATGTAAATTCCTTTTTTTAATACCTCTTTATTATTACATGTACAGAAATTGCAATAAAATCGACGGTATAGTCCGCAAAAAGGGCTTTCAAATGATATACGACAACACCTATTTTCTCTATCTTAAACCTCAAGTTCATTGAATTGGCTGTTTTTGTTGAATGAGCTCAAGCGCTCAAAAATTTCCTCCTCGAAACAAAAATCGACCTGTTTTCTTCTTATTGCAATAGTTTTGAAAATAACCAAGATATTCAAGGTGGCTCGTTTGAGATGGAATACCCTGTATACGTATACATAGTCAACGCACTTTTTTACATTATACAAGCGACTAACTACCAGAATTATGTAAATGTTGCTGTTCGTTAGTCATTTCCTTTTATCATATGGTACTCATATCTATCCCTATCCATTTTTTATGTTTACATCGGAATATCACACTTGAGTTAAATTTTTTTAGTTCCTGAAGCAAGATATTACAATAACGTGGACAAATGGATAAAACTGATCAGACCTACTGATTTTGGGGCTCTGGAAACTGCAACAACTGATACCAATTTTGATCTTGTTTTAAAATGATGATTCATGTTCATTGAAACCTGCAGTATAGTTGTCGAAGGTCCCTAACAATGAATATATATATATATATATATATATATATATATATATATATATAGTTTGCTTCTAGTTATTCGAATACTGAGTAATCTGAGTATTCAAGTAACTAGAAGAGAAAGCAGAAGGCTACGAGAATTATGCGAACCGACCTGAAGAGGGCAGATGTGACTCTGCCGAAACGTCGTCATTTTATCATCGATCCCGACAGGGATCAGTTATCAACTAGCGGATGAATTCCCGGAAACCACCTGATACATTTATTGCCCGCGAAAACTTAAAAACAACTATATATATATATATATATATATGTTTAATCGAAAAAAGGCATTTATGTTAAATCATCTTTTAATAGCAGTCAAACGTAAACGTTACCGTCTAACTAAAAAGTATACGAAAGATTTACCCGATTAAATGAGATCTTCCGCTTGAACCTGGAGGAAACTCAAGTTTTTGGCATATTTTTCCGAATTTCCGACTTTCTAATCGTTTTTGTCCAATAGTTGTTGAACTAGACTCCAAGTATGTTTTTCCCCCAGGTGTCTCAATAAAACACTATTACCAATATATTTTTGCGTATACATGACTAATTAAGGGGCGTACATTTTATTTCAGCTCATTCAAAAGGATGCTTTTAAAATTTTTAGCAAACTGTTGGGAATTTTCAAAATTCTCCCCCAAAAACAAACTGGTTTAGAATTATGTATACCATGTGGCGAATGCTTTGTTTTCGAAAAATCTTTCAAACAAAATCGTAACTCTTCGGATACATTAGTCGGGAAAAAATCTACATGAAGTTTTGGGAGACACCTTTTTTAATAATTGGTAATGCGTCAAATAGGCTATAAGAATGCTTCTTTAACACCAAAAAATTTAAAAAATTTAATCTAAGTAGGTTACTATAGTTTTAAGTTGTTGTGAAGATTAAGTTGTAGATAATACAATCGTAGAATTCGATTGTCCCAAGTAACCAACCTAGCATGATTGAAAGTGCCTGATGCATATTGCATTGCATCATAATAGTATGAACTAGATTTTATAGTTCGAGAAATATTTGGCATATTCCTTTGATTCTGACTTAAATTTTCCTCAGGTAACAGTGGTTTTAAATTTATGACGAGCATATTTTTATATTAAGATACATAAAGAGGGTCCCTAACAGCAACTCATTAAATGGTAATAAGTAGATACTCGACTATAACGTTTGTATAACTTTTCGCACCAAACTTCATTTAATGCAATTTTTCCATCATGTGTTAGTAGCAGTATCAGCACATCGTACTAATATCAGATCATTAATTAACTCCTCTATTTTCACTTCCTGACGAAGGAATAAAATGGCCCAAAACATTTTTATTCTGGTTCGGGATAGAACAGATATATGCTCTTCTTTTATAATTGTATGTTTACGTTTACTGCATTTTATCCCTTCAAAAAGTACTGGTTTTTAAGGAACACGGTTTTTATCAAATTCTTGGTGCCATGATATATTAAGCTGTACTTTTTTCGCGTCAAATTTTATTTCTATCTAAAATCAAAGATTTATCATAATAGGATATTAAACCTACATCTGCTAAGGTAAAAGAACTGCTGAGACAGGAACAAACTGATAATAATCTTTGAAAATGGCAAATTTGTTTTTATTCATTAAAAGTATGGTTCAGTATCCCAAAGGAATGGCTTCACAATCATTTTTTTATTATTAAATTACTAATATTTTAAATAAGTAATGCATACGAATCTAATTCTCACTTTAAAACTTGAATAGAAACACAATTTCCCATAGTTATCAAAAAACAGTATTGTTTTTAATTTTAAGGCGGACAAGTTAAACAGCTAAAATATTATTACACCTAAAAAAGACTAATAATATTTTTTTCAAATAAAAATATTATTCAAAACGTCACTTTGAGGAATTAACAATTATTGAAAAAGGTGTCTCACCAAACCTCCTGCAGAATTGTTCCCGGTGGATTTATTAGAGTGAGTCGTGTTTTGGTCGAAAGACTATTTCATAAGCAAAGTATTCAAGGGTTGGTAGATCTAATTTAATACAGGTTTATATTTGCAGGGGAATTTTGAAAGTACCCAAAATATAGCTGAAAAAATTTTAAAAAACTTTTGAATATTCTGAAATAAATTTTAAGCCCCTTATTTGGTTAAATATATGCAAAGATAATTTTCGTAATAGCATTTTTGTTGAGATCCCTCGGGGAAAAATATTTTTATTGAGATATGTCAATAACTATTAACGAAAAACGATTAAAAAGTGAAAAATTCGACAAAATATACAAAAAAGTATTTTTTCTTGAGGATCGAGCGGAAGTTGTCATTCAATTGGATACATCTTTTGCAAACCTTTTAGTTATGGAGTCAGATGATCTTTGACTGCTATTAGACGAAGATCTGAGAAACATGCCTTTTTTCGATCCACCCTAATATATATCCCTCTATCATTTAGACGACCAAACATTTGCAATTTGCATTCAATCGGACGGCCACCCGAATATGACGGCCATATATGGCCGTCAAATTATTTTCAGTGTATTTCAAATTTCTAGGATCACAGAAACCTATCCCAAAAATTTTGTTGGTCGTCATATAGTGGGCGGAAATATTTATTTTATACATTTCGTATAAATTTAGTTCACAGCTATTGCTTCAAAATAGATGACGCTGTTTAGAACGTATATTCTCTAAGCGTATAAACATTTTTACCTATTTCATTTAATCGAGTCTCTTACTGGCTGCACAGGTGCCACATTTGCCGCACCAAGCTCTGACGCCTTCGAAGTAATTTACCCAGTAGTACCGTTGGCGATATTATCCCAGGTTTTATTCATGCCCAAATGACCTCCGGTAATCCAATTATATATTTCAGTCAGGTGGCTGGTACATTTTTCTTTGGGACTACCAGTTGGTTGGTTTAACATTCTATTCTCTACTCTCAGAGAGTCCCATTGGTTCTGGTTCAATGTCTATATCAGCCATTTGGTACTGGATGCACTGTTCCGTTTTTCAGTCTTCATTGGCCTGCACTCGGATCTGTCGGATGGAGATACTCTCTTGCCGTTCCGTCTTCAGACAATGTCCGCATTCTACTCTACAGGGTCTTCTTGACATGGCATCGGCATTGTCATGCCAGCACGGTGTTCAACATTAAAATCGTATTGCTGCTCTGATTATTGCAAGAAGTTCTTTTCTGGTCACAAAATAATTCCATTCCGGTTTCGAGAATCCACGGCTGTAGTACTTGATCACCCTCTTGCACCTGGGATAGGACGGCCCCCAAACTTGTGTTGCTAGCGTAGGTGTCTAAGATGAACTTGCCGGACTGTGTAAGGAATGATAGGTTGAGCTGGAATATAGTGCCACCTTCAGTCGTGTGAATGATGCCTCGTAATCCTGATCCCAACGGAGGTGTCTTTCTCAGTCGTCTGCCAATGTAGAGGTGCGGCAATGTTGGCAGATCCCTCAACAAATCGCAGCTCATGCTTGTCTCTCGGGACTGGCCAATCACGAATGGCTGCTATCTAGTCTTCGTTCGTGCGGATTGCTGACTCGGAAACGACTTACGTACTTACTTCGCCCAGGCTCTTCAGATGGTCGTCAAGTGTGTGACCCATGACTAGAATTTCGTCGAGATTTATTACGCATGTTCTCTATGTCAACCCTCTCAATAGCCCTTCCATTAGCCCCTCAAATGTAGTAGGAGCATTATATGACCCACGTCATTACCGTGAACTGAAATAACCCTTTACTGGTGGAGAACGCTGTCTTTTCTCTGCCGTTTTCGTGTAGTCCAACCTGCCAATATCCACTCTTTGGGTCTAGTCTGGAGAACTGGCGGGAGCCTGCTAGTGTGGTCAGAGTGTCATCGTTTCGGGAGAGTGTATAGCAGTCTTACTTCGTAATATCGTTCAATTTTCTGTAATTCACGCAAAATCCCTTTTCTAACTAACACAATGGGAGCAGACCAAGGGGTAAGATTGCTGAATAACTCCATTTTGTAACATGGCAGTCGCCTTAGTGATATTCTGTCTTGGTATCTATTCGGTGCTGAATGATGTTTGTACGACCGGTAGTTCCATCTCGACTGTTAAAAATTTGCCAGTGTTTTGCGATAAATTGCTTGTCTTTCTTGTGCTCTTCTGGTGTAAGGTGTGTCAAATTGTCCGCAAACTGTTGTAGAAACTCTTTACTGGGCTCTGTCTCCTTCACCGATGTCTGGTACCCTTGTACGCAATTGATGTTGGTATCTACTGGCTCGAAACAAGCTATTTCTTGACCATTAACAATTCGGATGTCGTTGTTGGGCTTATTCAGGGCTCTAATTGGTATGCCACGTCCGGTTTTAACTATAGCTTATCCAATTAGGTAATCATCAGCTGGGCTCCACCATTCCAACGCAGCTCCCAGGATTACTTACTAGGTGCTCATGAATAATTGATTCCATCCGACCGGGAAATCTTACACTTTGTTTTGGATGGCACCGATTTCATCTTTTCACTTTTTACTGTATTTTTAATTGAACTGATTTCAACTTTTACCTGGCTTTGGATGGAATCGATGTCACAAACTGTGGTTTGGTATTTTTTATGATCTTAATGTCATCATGTATCTGTTTCATGTGTGACTCAACTGTGTGCATTCTCTGATTAACTGCTTTATTAACTTGCGTTACTATTTCCATTAGTTGTTCAAACTGCTGTTGTGTTTTTAATTCATCAGTCTGTCTCTTTAATTCAGTTTGTTCATGTCTTTCTTGAAATATTTTCCATTCATTTTGTCTCTTTTCACCTGGTATTTTACATTCATTTTGTTTCTTCAATTCAGTTTATTCTTGTTTTTCTTCAAATTTCGATTATAACCCCTCAATTGTGTTTCATCTACATCAGTTACAAGGTTCTCTAATTCAATTTTACGTTTTTCGTTTAAAGATTTCACTAACTTTTGTTGGATTTCCCCTTGATGCTGTTTCCCTTTTTGTTACTTTTTTCCAGGGTCAGAGTTATTTTTTCGTCTGGTTTATCAGTGACCTGTTTCAATATATTTTTTGCTAGTCTCGTCCATTTCTGCCATACTTAGAGTGGTAGCCATAAATCAATTTACTATGTTAACTTTACTTCATCGCACTTGCCTGACACTGCAATAAATTTCGTAGGTTCAAAATTAATTTAACACGTTCACTTATGATGACTTTATTTACAAGAAAATAATCCACTTTTAGTTACTACAGCTGATTGCTATCGGTACAACTTACGGCAATATAAACTAAAATAATACTACTCAACATGTACAAATGCCAGGATTACTCGTTTATTGTAAGAGCGTTCTTTAAGAAATTTCTGAAGGTCTATGCTTTTTGTGCCGATCGAAAGTTTAGGATAGGTAGTTGTATGGTTTTGTTTTTGTCGGAATGATTAATTTAGAATGTTTGTTAATTTTTCCATGGGCGGCTAAAGTTAATTTTATAACAATATGTACATAAATCTATTTATTTAAGATATATTTAAAAAAATTACCAGTCAAAATCGGATATTACAGTACAACTGAGGTACACAAGCCACTTTACTAAAAAGTTGTTTTCGACAAATCACAAAACAAGCAACAACACTGCTTCGTCCTGGGTAGTTCCAATATTCATAGCCCATTGGAATTCGAGTTATGTAAAAAATATTTTTATTGAAGAATTTTATATGGAAACGAAGTAAAACTCTATATCTTTGCGTCACTAGCGTAAATTATTAGTTTAGATACACCAACATGGTCTACGATCCTTCCCAGGCACAACATAGACTTGCTGGCTAAACGTCTCCTCAGGTATAAGGATACAACCGATCCCATGGTTTGATCTAGAGTGAGGCAAAAAATTTAGAGTAAGGCCAAAAAATATCAAAGGTACGTACCAAATCCTACTTCATACTTTACACAACAAAAGATTCGTATAGATTTTCTAATAAATTAATATCGCGTTCTTTTATTGTTAAAAGGGTTATTCAGTTGAATATGAACTTGAAATTCAAGAGAGCATTCATGAGCGAGTGAGCCAGGGTAGAGTAATAAAGTAACTTATTCCTAAGTTCTGCATTACCTTCAATATCGACATGTATATTTTTATTTTCGAGATGTAGTCCAGTAAATCTGTCTGATCACGATTTTTTTTTTCGTATTGCAAATTTTAACTTATATAAATACGTAGGGTATTTCGAGGCCCTGAGTACGATTCTGTCAGTTAAAGCTGTCGCTGAGTTATGGTCAGTTTTAAGGTGCAAAAATAAAAAATGTTTCAATTTTTCAGGTTTTGGAAAGAAAATACGTATCAGAAAAAATGTGGATATTGTCTGCATCGTTTATAAGGCCTCCATATACGTAAGAATCAACTTTCCAGTTTCTCTGCTTAAGAAAAAGCAAAAAAATCAGACTAATAATTATTTATGGTATTTTGTAGAAAATAAAACTTTACAACCTGAAAATAAAGGAGCTCCTTTCGGTGAATTTATTCTATCTTCGTCTGGCAAAATAGAACAATTTACAAACTTTAGACCTTGGACTAAGAAGTCATCATGTCCATGTTTTCGAGCAGTAACACCTTCCTCGACACTTAAAACGGAATCATAGTGAGGAAGGTGCAGTTAGGCAGTTGTTTTCTGTCTTTGAAAGATCCAAACAGAAAAGTGGTTATAACTTCAATTCACCGACAAGAAAACTTTGCGTCAGCTTCCAATACTAAACAAAGAGTGTTCTGCAACAACTTTTTTGTGCTGTGGTACCAAAACTATCACCCTTTTATACCAACAGATAGCCTTACTCTTAAACAAATAAGTTATAGTGTGAGTAATAATTTATATTTAAAACAGAACCGACTGCAACTGGCTTAAAATAAAAACCGTTTAAGGTACAATTCTATTGATTATTTTACGATATGCTTATCTCTCTCTGTCTTTCGATTTCTCTTCCTCCCTCTCTCTCTAATTTGTATATTTTTCACATATTTTTTAACTTTTTCATTCGTTTTATTGTTTGGATCACTTTCTATAAGTGTAACTCTAATTCACTCTATATTGCAACCACCCTGTATATGTTTCTGTGTATTGGTAACCCAATATAAATTATTTGTCTATCATTTTCTGAACCACCCTGAACAACTATAATTCAACTCCACACGATATTGCAACCGCTCTGTATAAATATTAATCGTCTCCACCCTTTTGACTGTTTCCATTTTTCTATTGTTTAAATCACCCTGTATACCTAAAATTTTACTTCGCCCCATACGTAAGTAAAGCATAAGCAAACACGTATGTTCCACACTATATAACATTTTTTAACATAAGGCGGAGTGGAGTTATAGTTAATTAAATTATTGTACTACCCAATATCAATCACGTTTACTTGTAAGATTTTTTGAACCCACATGTATAAAGGTAATTTTACTTCGCCCCATATTTCAACTGCGCACATTGTTTGCTGCTTACATTTCCATGCACGCATACACACACCTACCACCGTATACCGTAAAGGAAAGATCGCTCACATTACAATCTTTTTTTTCGATACATTTCACCCCGTAAAATGAAAACCGTTACAAACACCCTGTACGATATAGTTTCATGGCATATCTTGACATTTAAGCTATATATTTTTAGATATTATTTACATTGATTAGTACAGTTTTTTACACATGTTATTCCAATTTTCGGATAAACAGTATATTTCACGTTATATAAATTGTAAAATAGAATTTGATTGAGAGGTTTTAAAGAAAACTGTAGATTGATTGAAATTCACTGAAGTGTAGTCCCTTAATTACTGTTTTTTTTTTCGATTTTTATAGTTCCTGTTAGAGAAAGGAACTATATAAATATTAATGCATTGCCATTTAAATCATTAAAATTGCGCAAGCAGCTTTTGGATAATTACTGAGCATACATAAAAAATGTTCCGGCGAGTTGATAATCTCCTCCTTTTTAGAAGTCGGTTAATAATTTCAAAATAAAACCTTTCCTTTTCCCCTACATAAAGTTTCATTTTGACCATTAGAATTTTAAACAAGTAACTTTTATATATTTTTGAATGCACCAACTATATACGCCCCGAGAATATATTGGAGTAGTTAAACAAAGCGGTTTCTGGACCGGAAGTGGGCATAAAGGTAACCAGTCATCGAGTTCTCGCCGATAGCTGCTGCCGAGCTGTTCGTAGTTGTTGTTTGGATAAGAAGAAGAAGACTTTGGGAAGAAGAAGACATTGGGGGTGGTCGTAGGGGTGCGCGAAAGACATTTGGGTGTGTCGCAGAGGTGCGCGCCATCTGTTGTTAATAAATGAAAGCAATTGTATTGTGGGTTGCGTGGGTTGCAGGGTGCACGCCATCTGTTGTTGGTTGTGGTGGTTACAAAGAAAAAAAGCTAAATACTTGGCCGGGTATCGAACGCGGCTTGCCTGATTACAAAGTCAGGTGTTCAACGAGCTGCGCTAATGCGGTTAATCGAGAAATGTTTATTTGAAAAGGTATAGTACATGCCCGTTGCGCGGGCGCGGGTTTTTGGGCGTTGTTCGGTTAGATATTTGGGGGCTGGATGGGGGGATATGATATTTTGTTGTCTGTAAAAAAATTTAAAATCTTGGTAATTTGTTGTCTGTAAAAAAATTTAAAATCTTTTGCTTAAGTCTGCATGCGCAAGAACGTCCACTCCTTCGAGTCTATAGTTATCGTAAGCGACCGCCTACCTGCGCAAGAACGGCAACTCCTTGGAGACTCTCATTTTGTCGGATGATTCAAGGCATTGAACGCCTGCATGCGGGAGAACGTCCACTCCTTCGAGTCTATAGTTTTCGTAAGCGAGCGCCTACCTGCGCAAGAACGGCAACTCCTTCGAGTCTCTGATTTTGTCGGATGATTCAAGGCCGAGCGTAATAATTTTGAGACTTGGAAAAATTTGTTTCAAGCGTCTGAAATTTAATTAAGGTGAAAATAATGGATATATTAATACTAGACAACTGTTTAAATATGTTTATTATCATATAGTTTATTATGAATTTTCAGAGCATCCTTAATAATTAAAGCTATATTTTGTTTTGTTTTTGTACAATATATAGTAAGGCCGCCATCATCCAACCACATAGTCAAATCCAAAGAAATACCATCAGAACAAAGCTGGCAATCATCCCATACAGTGTCAGGTTCATCCTTTCCATGTGAAGGATCGTTATGGAAACCATATGCAAATTCCAAGTATTTTTTAAGCACCGTGTAACTCTCCACCGTTAAATGTATAATTGTTTCACCAATTTTGAGAGTGGTCTCGGTATCGGTAATATTAATTGTTAAAATTTCTTGTATTGCCGCATATATGCAAGTGCGTCCGTTGTAGGTAATCACAGTTGTTAAAACGTCTGGTACCACGTAACATCCATTTTTGGGATTTAGCTTTCCAGTTAAATCTTTCGGTTGTATAGTTCTCGTTGGCACTGCACTCATATTAAATCTTTCTTGGTCATCAAGTAAACTTTCCAAATTCATGACTGGATTGTTACAGCTTCAACTCAAGGCTGAATAAAAGAAATAAATTCTTTTAACTTATTGTCGTGAGTGTGTGACGACAGCAAACACTACAAATATTAGATTTTTGTGGCTATAGGTGCAGTCTTATTCAATTCACTATGAATAAAAGGTGTGGAATATGTTTGGAAGAGGTAACTAATAATTTTGGGCTATTGCCAAATTGTAACCATCAAAATAAAGACTTTGAATTTAATATTCGCAGAGGCTGTCCAGAATGCCGTATTGTGTCTCCTTATGGCTATCAATCTGAGGTTTATTACCAGAAAGCGGAAAAAAATCGTTATATAGCTGAGAAAAACGAAAAAATGAAGAAAATGCGATGTAGGTATTTCCGAAAAAGCAAACCCAAATGTCCGTTTGGAAACACTTGCTTGTTTAGCCATCGATTACCAAATGGGGTAGAAATAGATATAGGGCCACCCCAAATGAAACGTGCAGGTATGGGCGGTCGTACTGATTTCATAGAGGCTCAGTTCACCCGTGGAGGAGGTAGAACTCAGCGCCCAGCAATAGGAGGACTCCCAGATACTATTAGTTTACTCCTGGTGGAACCAGGAATTTTTTACGTCTTGAGAGATGAATAAAAATCTTTATTTATTTAAAAATTCATGCCAATAAAATCATAAATGTATTTAAAAATTCCTGATAATAATTTCTCAAATCATAAATCTGTATTTATTTAAAAGTAATGTTAATAAAATCGAAAAATAATATAAATCATGAATCCGTGATTATTTAAAAATTCCTGATAATAAATTTACATTATATCTGGTATTTTAGATATCAAAACCACAAACCGGAAATGATGACCGCAGTGAAAGGAAACTGTGATATCTTGTTTACGCTAATTGAAACCGAGCTAAATAAATTTACAGGAAGCTGTGGTTTGATAAGGTTATCATGTTGTTTGCAGCTACAAACTTTTGCAGGAAGTTCCCATATGATAAGCATTTATTAGTTGTTTTTCTAGAACTAACGGAAATTTCGTTATACACAAATGACGTAGTTCGATGCTGATAAATAAAATAATTGTGAATTGTTATTTCATTGTTAATTCGACTCTCAAAGAGATCACATATCAACTACAGTGATTGTGTTTGTGCTTTGTGAAATTAACTGTTAATTCAACTTGCAAAGTGTATCTAGTGATAGTGTGTGTTGTTCAAAAAACATTATGTGAGTATTTACTTAATTTCATTTATGTTAATTTGCTTTTAGTATTTTGTGACTGCCCTTCAAAATATTTGAAATTAATAGAGTATGTTTTTCGAATTGAATATTTTCTGCCTGCTTTTCAATTCAATGTTCTAGTTCCCACTTTTGTTAATTTGCATCTAATATTTTGTGTGTGTCTTTGAAAAATTATTAAGAGTGTTTGGATTCATTATAAATTTGTAGTTTTGTTATTCGAATCAAATAGTTTCTGTCTGCTTTTCTTAAAAATTTCAATGTTCTATTTCTAAAATTTTGGTAATTTGCTTCCAATATGTTGCGCCTGTCTTTCAAAAATTATTAGAGTTTAGACGCAACCAAGTTCATAGTATTTAATTTTTCTTATAGAAAATGGATTTTTTGAAAGAACTTAATGCAGTTTCCTCCGCAGAGATTGACAACAAGCCAGCAATAAAAATTCAAGACTTGCAGCTTAACCAGAAGTATCTAATTCTGGCAGCCAAACTGGTCAACCCAAGATACGGTGAAACCATCTTACTTGAATTAGAGGACCATGTAACCTTCCTGCCGAAACGAGTCACTCAGGTATATAAACCACACCTAGACAAATTTGGCGGTGGAAAGTTCCACATCGAATTCATCGGGCTGCAGCAACTTGGAGGCAAACTACAACCCCGAGTGCTTTTTCAAATTTCTGCGGAGTGAATATAAAAAAATTTAGTTGTAAGTTTTTATTTTAAATGTTGCATGCTTCAGTTATACTTTTACTGTTAATATTCCATTGATATTTCTCACGTTTGTAATAGTTTATTATATTGTTATACGAGTAAAAATGAAATCAGAGGCTATAGCGAATATTAGTACCGATATTATTAACAAGTTTAGATTAGCATCAAATATAATTTTCTCAAAAAAAACGTTGCTCTCCAGAGCAAATATCTAATTGGTTGAAATTAAGTAAAAAACAATTAATTTTATGTAACAGAGCTATTCGGGAATCAGATTTACATATAGGAACTTTGAATAAGCTTCAGTCTCAAATTAGTCATATAAAAAGATTTAGAAATGATTTGAAAAATTATGCTAACATCAAAAGGGGTGGGGGAATTGGTGAGAAGTCAAAAAGAAGTGATCACGTTAAATGGTATGATATAGAGTCAGCGTTTCGCTCCGTGTTCGAACAGGAGTAATCATTAATCTCATTCATATCAATATTTTTAAATTTTTAGATGATGCATTTTTCCTTTTTAAGGCGCGCATAAATAATACTTTGAAAACAATGCCTACTCTTAAAGTAAATACAACCTTTTGTGGTGAATTCATAAAGAAATCTGGAATGGAGGAAATTATGGAATATAAATATTTTAATACGAAAAACGCGATAATAGATAGGGCTACAGATTTGAATGGGTGGTTCTATGAACACATTCGGAATGAAATTTTACGTAAATTAGAGGAATTTCAGGAAAAGGCATCAGGATGGAGTTTGTATAAAGTTCTAAACTTAGAAATAAACATAAATAAATTTGAAATTGGAAATGGAACCTCATCTTTCATAAGATTACCAGAATCAATTTCTATAAAACATGCTGTAATCAATATTAAGAACTATGATGATGATCTTTGTTTTTTATACAGCGTTATTGCTCATTTGTACCCTACAACAAATCATTCTGATAGAACATCAGCTTACCCCGAGCCATCTACTGTATTAAATCTTACTGGTTTGACATTTACTATGACTTTACAGCAAATTACTAAGTTTGAGAAACTTAATAATATTTCTATTAATGTATATGTCTTAGAATTGATAAAAACAAAAGATAATGAGTATTATCAAACAGTTCCAGCTCGAATCACTAAATGTAAATTAGACAAACATGTCAATCTCTTAATGATTCAAAATAAATATGTTCCTAAAGTCAATGATTTCGAAAATGTAGAAATAACAGCAAACGACGTGGAAATAAAATATCATTTCTGCCTAATTAAAAATTTATTACGTCTTGTTTCAAATCAACTTAGCAAGCATGAAAGTAAAAAATTAATATGCGATCGTTGTCTAAATTATTTTAGTGACTCCAGCAGCATTGAGAGCCACATTGAATACTGTAAAAATGTAAATAATTGCAAAATATCTTTTCCTAAGAAGGCGGTAGTTGAGTTTAATAATTTTTTATTCAAGGAAAGGCTTCCTTTTATTGTTTATGCAGATTTTGAGTCGATACTTTTACCAATTTCCGATACTACTTCTACCAAAACTCATAAATATCAGCAGCATTCAGCCATATGTGCTGGTTATTATTTCAAATGTTCCTATGATGACTCCTTCTCATACTATAGGTGCTTCACGGGCTCTAACTGTATGGAGTGGTTCACCAGTGAAATGGCAATCTTGGCAAAGGTCGTGCAGTCCAAACTAACCGATGTTGTACCTCTTAATGTGGAGGTTAGTCTCAAAGATGCATCTAGCACATGTCATATCTGTGAGAAGCCCTTTTTACCTCAAGATAAAATCGTTAGAGACCACTCTCACCTTTCCGGTGCATTTAGAGGCTATTCACATAATTATTGTAACCTCAGGTACCGTGAGTCCTTCATAGTTCCAGTAGTGTTCCACAACCTAAGTGGATACGACTCCCACTTTATAATTAGGGATCTCGCCAAGGATGATCATATAACTCTTGTACCAATCAATAAAGAGAAGTATATTGCCTTTACTAAACATAATAAGGACACAAAAATAAAATTTAGTTTTATCGACTCATTTAGATTTCTGGGATCTTCTTTGGATGAGCTGGCATCCACTTTAAAATCCGATCAATTTGTTAATTTAACTTCAATCTTCAATCATGTGTCGTTAGCGAAACTAAAGATGCTAAAACGAAAGAGAATCTTTCCTTATGATTATGTTGATTCATTGGAAAAATTAAGTGAAACCCAATTACCGCCTATAGAGAATTTTTATAATAAATTGAATGACCAGAACGTTTCTCAAGCTGATTACGAACATGCTAAAAGAGTATGGGATTCCTTTGAATGCCAAACCATTCGCAACTACATGGAGTTGTACATGAAAGTTGACATTCTTCTTCTAACTGACGTGTTTGAAAATTTCCGTGATAGGGCCCATCAAACATATGGCTTAGATCCAGCCCATTGTTGCACTCTACCTGGATATTCTTGGCAGTGTATGCTCAAGTACACAAGTTGCCAATTGGAAATTCTTCAAAATGTTGACATGCTGATGTTCATTGAACGTGGAATACGTGGAGGTATTTCCCAATGTTCTAATAGGTTTTCCGAGGCGAATAACAAGTATATGCCCAATTATAATCCTAATAAACCCTCCAAATTCATTTACCACGTAGACGCTAATAATTTATATGGATATAGTCAAAGTCAACCCTTACCCTACGGGGGATTCCAATGGTCTGCTGATACCAACATCGATGTCACTCAAATTCCCGATGATTCAGACATTGGTTATTTTTTGGAAGTTGATCTGGAGTATCCCAAGCATTTGCATGATCATCATAAAGACCTTCCCTTCTGTCCGGAGCGCCGCACCCCTCCCAGCTCTAAACTTCCCAAACTCATGACTACCTTGCATGACAAGGAAAAATATATTATTCACTATAGAAATCTGAAACAAGCTCTTGAGACTGGTATCATTCTCAAACACATTCACCGGGTGTTGAAATTCAAACAGTCTCCGTGGCTCAAGTCCTATATCGATCTAAATACTTCCCTAAGAGCTCAGGCAACTAACGATTTTGAGAAGAATTTGTTCAAATTGATGAATAACGCAGTCTTCGGTAAAACTATGGAGAATATTAGAAAGCATCGTATCGTTAAACTAGTCAACCATTGTGAAGGTCGATACGGTGCTAAAAATCTTATTGCTTCCCCAGCATTTCACAGTCGCACCATATTCGATGATGAGTTAATGGCAATTGAGTTAAACAAAACTGATTTGCTCTTCAATAAACCTCTGTATATCGGGTGCGCAATTCTGGAACTTTCTAAAATCCTAATGTATGACTTCCTCTATGATTTCATTTATAAAAAGTACCCTCGTCATCTAGTCAAACTTCTATACATCGATACTGATTCATTTTTGCTTGAGATAATTTCTGATGATATATATGAGGAGCTCGTCAAACCCAATCTCCATCGTTTCGACACATCAGACTATCCCCCCGATAATATCTACAACATCCCACTAGTTAATAAAAAGGTGCTTGGTTTAATGAAGGATGAGGCTAAGGGCTACATTATTTCACATTTTGTAGGCCTCCGTTCGAAAATGTACACCTACCTAATCCTAGGGGGAAAATGCAACAAAAAGTCAAAAGGCGTAAAATACAATGTAGTTAAAAATAGTATTACGTTTAATGATTACGTCTCTTGTTTGCAAGAAAACCAGCAAACTATTGCTTCCCAACGCTGTATTAGATCATATGCTCATAACATATTTAGTGTAGAGCAGACAAAAATCACCCTCAGTCCTTTTGATGACAAGCGCTATCTGTTAAAAGACTCATATGATACTTTACCCTGGGGTCACTACAGCCTCTGAATTCATTTTTACTTTCAAGATATATGTATAAGTAATATATGATGTCGTTATGTTATTAGTCTATGTTTATTTATTTTAAATATAACAGCATATTGGTAACTTTGTTTTTTATTTTTAGCATACATATATTTTTAAATTACCTGCAATTTTCCGTCTACATATGCAGCAATGATCTATTTTCAGTGAACAATCAAAGCAACTAGCAAAGTGTCTGCATGGCATAAAAACAATTGTCATTTCATTAGTTAAGCAAATTTTACAAGTATTATGATTAGAGTCAGTGTGGGGATTTGGTGGGCAGTCTCTAAGCAATAAACATTTAGCTGATCCCTTTTTGTGAAGCTCTGTAATATCATCACAAGGTAAGAGATTCTTGAGTTCTAAGCCACAGCAATGACAAGTGATCCTGTCACCGTAGCCCGTGTAAAAGAAGCCGGCGTTGACAAGCTCGGTGGGTGTCTGCTTCAAGGCAATAGGCCAGTCTTTGAACGTCTCAAGTCTGCTCTCAAATGTCACTTTGCTTTTATGTCTGATAGGTCTGGTGATGCGGTAAGTGTCATCAAAATCAAAAAAACGACAATATGGATTCCAGTCCAGATGATCGGCAACAGGGTCATCACCATCTTCCCAGTTGAAACCACGTGTATCACAAAATGGGCATTCAACAGCATCATTTAAGCTGCCATCGGATTCTATTGCATCTTGTCGGTAGATAAACCCTGCTCTTGCTAACTTTTCAGCAGGGAAGTCAGAAGGCCAGTTTTCAAAGGTACGTAATCGATTTTCGTATATTTGGAAGTATTCTCGACACTCCATGGTGTAGAACTGATGAAATAAACAACAATGTTTTTAATTTATAAGTATTTATTCAATTTTTCTAATGTCAATATCTCTTAAAATAATGTTTTTATAATAATAAATATGTTCTTTTAATGCAATACATAATGGAGACCTGTCATCTAATCAAAATGGTTTTAACAATTTTTCAATCGGTAAACGATTTAGTAAATTTGACCATAAACATATTTCATCTATTATTTTATAATAAAAAGTACAGTAATTTAAGCGCTCCAAATAAATTATTTTACTTGAGATAATAGGGTTAATAGCTAAGAGTTCAACCACAGCACCAACACTTGTTTGACGTCTTCATACTGGATCTGGGATAGATGGAGACAATCTCCGCAGGTCACTGGGGCAGCAAACTCTGGAGGTGTGGCATTTTCAAAAAAGTTTGTTTTCAAGAGCTTGAGCTCAATGATGACATCCTCCCACTCGTACATAGTCATTACATTTTTCGTTGGTGTTCCAGCGGCTACAGGTGTTTTCTGCAAGATAACCACTGGAGAATAGGACCTTGCAGGACTGAGCGCACATTGAACATCATACTCTGAATTCAGTAATGGAAATCTCGAATGCAGCAAGTAATAGTCTTCCTTTTTCGCAGCTTCATCATACATTTGTAACACTCTATCCAAGTCCGCACTGTAATTGATAGTGGAATCACTACTATAACCACTATCCATGGTTTCAAAACTGCTGATACTACTCATTTTCACAAATCACTCGAGAGGTAAACTGGGACTGGGAATATATGTAGGGAATTTTCACAATTTTATAGTTGTACCCCTTCCACTACCTGATTGCGGTTGATTTCAATTATGTGTTCCTACGCCAAGATGGAAAAGTAGATCTCTTGTTGCTAAGAGCTTCTCTGTTCCCCATCACCATCATCATATATGTAAGGCTTTTAAATGTTGCATTACTTGTTGTTTTTCACAATAAAATTTGATATCTTTCTGTAATCGTTTAAGTTTGGTGATATGTTGACTTAAACTTTTCGAATACTTTACAATGATGTTTTCACCCTGAGTCTTCATTTTGCAATGCAAGCACATGTCTATATTTATGATAATTTATTATCAATTTATGATTGACCTTGGTGTTATAGTTTGTTTTCAGTGCCAATCCAACTGTCGTGGCTCGAATCAAACCCAAGCCACCGAACTTTAACCTTGGTGCCTTTTCGTTGCAAAATTTTCTCAACGAGATACACATCAGGATAGGCAGCCTTTTGCAATTCTTCTTCGTAAAAGCTCCCTTGAATCGGTGTACCAGACATATCTTCCAAACTATACGTAACTGGATTAGTTATCCCAGCTGGGAAGGTAACCTTTATCAAAAACGTGCTTGGTTTTACTTATTCGCACAACATCTCCGACTTTCAGTTTTCTTGGTCCAGCAATTTTCAGGTTATTGTATACTTTAATATCTCGAGCGTTTTTCCTATTAATGTCCGCAGGCCTCATCTTTGTCTTGGAATGTTTTTGATGGTTGTAGTCCTTAACGATTTCCTGTAGAATATCTATCCATTTGTAGGTGCCGTTCAAACTAAAGTACTTGTAGAGCCGTTCTTTCCGCGTTCTAATTACTCGTTCAGCTATTACGGCTTTCAGTCCACTAAATGTACTATAATGATTGAGTCCGTTTGACTTCATTAGTTTCTGAAAGCAACTATTGTAGTATTCCTTACCCTGGTCGGTTTGTAGATTTTTCGGGTGTCGTCCTTCCTTGAGAATACTCTCAAAGGCACGAGTTACCTCTTCACCGGATTTCGTTTTCAGCGGTCTCGTCCACACGTACTTTGAAAAACAATCAATCACCACGAGGAAGAACTTGAAATTACGATTGGATTTTGCATAGAGATCCATTTGTGCGAGGTCCGACTGCCAGGAGTCATCGAAACCTTTGATTATTACACGTCGGCGAGGAAACTTTCGTCTCACAGGTCTATGCAGTTCTTTAACGACTTGAACTTTTTCTTTGGAATGTTTCGCTATAGGAGCCATCTTGTATACTGCTTAAAAATAGACAAGGACATGTTTTTATTGGCCCTAATGATGCTTTTTAATTGCAGCAATACTGTCTGCGATTGCTTCAAGTTTTTGATTTTGGTCCAACATTTGATTTGCAATATCATCATGTAGTTTTTGCATGTCTCGGTATAGCTCAGGCACTACTTTTGTCATCTTGTCTCTAAGTTCAGTTAGATCAGAAAGATCTTTAGCCTTATCCTTTCGAACAATATTTAATACTTCTGCTGCATCAACACCTTTAGCAGCTTGTTTCAGAGAAAGTCCCAGATCATTTATACGTTTTTCCTGTAATATACGGTTATCATTAAACGAGGCTTCAAATTTTGTGATGGTTTCCTTATATTCTTTCCGGGCAGATTCCAACTGAGCTTCTAATGTATAGAATTTTGAAATGAGAAGCGATATATTTTGTAGTTGGGTTTCCATAGCTTGTTCGGTTTTCAACATGCGAGTATTCATTGCAGCAAAGTTTTGAGCTCCACGTTCCTCGCTAACCTTTTCGTTTTGCTTAAACACAGATAAGGTTTGCTGAACTTCACCAGTGTAGTTGCTGAAAGCTATTTGAAAATCACTATGTAGTTGCTGAAGTCCGTTTGCTATTTTCTTATCAACGTACTGCTTGTTGTCGGCATCCATGGCCTTCGTCGGTACTTCGACATTGGTAATTTTCAGCTTCTCAGCATCGATATTTCCTTCCGCGGTAAAAGAAAAAGGTATCTCATAAAAGCTAAGTTATGTGATGCTGATGACATTAGTTGCTGATGGGCACTACGCCCAAACTTGTTTAAAGTCATCGTGAAACTGATATGTTTGCCATAGGATAAGGAATAATATACACTTTCAATTTCGAAATTTATTTATCTCGTATAATATTAGCTTCCTTAAGTTCATTTAAAATGGCAATTATTTCGTTGTCGTGAGAGGTGTTGCCTGCTTCCTTGGATGCAATAAGTAGTTTCAGCCGTTCAACCAATTCGTTGGGATCATCCCAGTAGACGTATTCCATTGGCTTGTTATTGTAAGTTAACTTCATACCAGTTCCAGCAAAACGTTGCTTTTTTGTCAAGAGAGGAAACATTAGCTTTATAATTTCAGTATATTTATATAGACTTGAAGCTTTCAAACGACCTGCTGCATTCTTGTGTGCTGATGTCATTACCAACACTCTTCGGTATGCTTCTAAATCATCGGGAGCATAATCAGGTGACTTGTAAAATATTAATTGATATAACCCTGGAGTACCTCGAAGCTGTAACCCATCAACGATAATGTGACCTGTACTACGACTGAAATTGATTTCCTTTTGCCCAAGAAACCATTTGGAACTTGCAGCGTCATATATAGGTCCATATATGTTGTCAATATCATCGCTTTTAGTGATATAGTCTTCAAAATATTTGTGTGCAACTGGAGGATACTGATCCATGTAGTCCTCTATTGCTTCTTTAGAGAGATTACCGGGATCCTCGTAAAAGGTTTCGTTCTCCACCTCATCATCATCATCATTGGTGTGCATACTAGTTTCAGCGATTGGTTCTTCATCGAGGTATTGTGTCTCTTCCAACTCATGTTTTTTGACTGATGGCAGCTCCTGCACTTCTTGTTTAATTACTTCACGTTTAATGGTCTGTGTTGGTATCTTAGTGAGAACTTTTGTCGTAGTTAAGGCAATATCTTGTAGCGGTGTCATTACCGGTCTAAAAAGTTTATTCAATGTTTCATCATGTTCCGACTTTCTCAGCTTCAGACTAAGATATTTCTTGCGAATAGAACGTGCCAATTGCTTGATCTTTTTCTTTCGAGCAGTGGCAGCAATGTTGCTACTCAATGAAGACATTTTTATCAACTAACAGCAATCATCTTTATTGAACCTTTATATATTTATCGAATCCTTTACGGTAGCGACCATCATTCAAGTTGAAGTCCTTAGCTATTGTAATAAAGCCAAAACGATTTTGCCAGCATTCCGAACACATTGTCTTAAATTTATCATAGTCCATGTCGGGAGACACGTGCTCATCAAAGACGTGCTTCAAATTTACCTCATCTTGTCTGAATATGACAATTACGTTGCAATTGTCTCGAATCAGTTGTTTAGGTATTTTGCTATACGTTTGGCATAAATATATTGAATCGATATTCCTGTACCTTCCCATCGAAAAAAAATTCTGAATCTTGTTTTGTTTATCACCATTCACATCATCGAAAATGAATACTGAACATTCGCGTGCCTCACTCGGATCAGTTACTTCTTCGTTGTCTGTAAAGGGAAAATACGATACACCTTTAACCAGCTTGAGAACGTCTTGTAAGAGCTGGTACTTTGGTTGGTAGAGTGACTTGGAATAGATGTAGACGTTCGCGAATCGTAGGCCGTTTTCATTGAATAGCAGTGATAACGATGAGTTGGTCTTTCCGCAACCACTAGGTCCGCAGAATGCTGCCCGTAGGGAATTTGGTAACAATTGTCCGTGTCGACTTGCTGATGATAGTGATTCTTCGACAAAGTCCAAATTTTCGATAGGCAGTTGGACATCTTGTTGCTTCATATACATCTTACGATATACTGACATCATCCTTATTGTGGATACTAATTAAATACAGCAGTCTATCTCAGTTGCAATCAGTATCATGCTAACTCCCAAAGGAGGTAGTCTACTGAATAGCGCAATCAATAAATTACCATTTGAACTACATCTACCTGGTTATCAGTTTTGTGGACCCGGTACAAAACTTCAAGACCGTCTCTCCAAGGGTCAGCAAGGAATCAATAAGACAGACGCTGCTTGTCGAGCGCACGATATCGCCTACAGTAAATACAAGTCTTTGGCGGATCGTCATAAGGCTGATTACGAGTTGGAAAATCGAGCTTGGGAGAGATTCAAGTCAAATGACGCTTCACTTGGAGAAAAAGCAGCTTCTTGGCTTATAACTACAGGCATGAAGGCTAAACGCAAGATGGGGCTTGGAATCAAAAAACGATGTGGAAAAAAATCTTTTCGACAGAATGTGGTTCTACGAATCAAGAGAGCTATTGCCGGATCTGGAAGTGATGTCCGTAAGACATCGTTATTGGCGTTGAGAGCAGCCCGAGCAGTCATTAAGAAGGCAGGTGGTCGCAAGAAAATCCGTGTACCTCGAGTCATTCCTTTTGAGTCGAAAATTGGTGGTTTTCTCCCACTAATACCCCTATTTGCGGGGTTGTCAGCACTTGGAGCTCTTGCCGGGGGTGCCAGAGGAGTAGCCAAAGCCGTTATAGATGCAAAGAACGCCCGCAAGAAGTTGGAGGAGGACCAGTGCCATAATCAAGCCATGGAAGAGCTTGCGAAGAAAGGAAGCGGTATTTTTCTTTAAAAGTCCCGCAACGGCTTCGGGCTTTACTTAAAGAAGCAAAAAAACTCTCAATAAAGCTACCCAATCGAGCACTTTACAATCACGAGCTTGAGCAATATGCCAAACATTTGAAGATCCCCTACTTTAGGGGAGTATTTATGCGAGACGCCTTAACTAAACATTCACAAACAAGGGAGTCTGCCATTGTTAATTTGGATACCAGCAGTCATCACGGTACGCATTGGGTAGCTTATGTGCGAAATGGAAACACCGTTCAGTACTTTGATAGCTTTGGATGTTTGAAACCACCCCGAGAATTAGCCAACTACTTTGGCAATGGAGTGAAAATCCTCTACAACAATGACTCTTATCAGACGTACAATCAATCAAATTGTGGCCATTTATGCTTGAAATTTCTCTATAATAAAAAATAAATATTTTGCATTATTGTTGTTTTACCTTTACCTATATTAGCAGCTAACAAGCGGATAATTATCAGTCATGTCTGTGATCATCACATTGAAAGGTCGCAGCCCAATACTGTCGATTGATTTTCAACCACCTATTCAGTTGGATCCCAACTACAACTACGGACTAGCTTTATTGAGTTTTCACTCGTACAACAGCATCCCAAACATTGAGAGAGCTGACAAGATCTACCTGTTTGACGATCAAAAGACGCAAACATTCATCGGCTTGCCCGAAGGTTCATACGAAATTGGTGACATCGAAGCTTATATTAGAAAGGCACTTGGCATTCATTTGGCAAAGGACGTTGAGAATATTTTCTCATTGAAACAACAATACTCTCAAGTGTGAGCTTTTCAGCAGCAAGTACGCTGTGGACTTTCAACCGCAAGACAGCATCGGTGATATTCTGGGCTTCTCTAAACAGCTGCTACCACGCAATCAAGTTCACAGTTCCGATTTACCAGTGAACATTATAAAAGTTAGAACCATTCATCTCGATAGCAACATCACATCGGGACCCTTCTACAACAACACTCCTTCACACACCATTTACGAGTTTGCCGTTGCAGTTGATCCTGGTTTTGCCATCGACGAAACACCTCAGCATTTAATCTATTTGCCGATTAACAGAAGCGAAATACATAACCTCACATTGCAAATTTTGAATCTAGACTCTGAACTTGTAAATTTTCGTGGTGAAGAAATCATCATTCGACTTGAGCTGAAAAACTACAATAATAATGGGTCGACTTGTATTTGATAAAGAACCATATAAAAGGTCAACCGCTCCTCGTCCACCATCAGTTTCTATGAAACCTCTCAAGAGATCACTCACGCTCTCAAACAGATTGTTTCTACAAACGCTCGGCTACCATGTCAACTCCTCAAATGTTCGATATCTTCCGCAAACCAAATTTTGATGATAGTGTAAGACGCGAGGAGTTGCGAACCTACTATCCATACGTCAAGTCATTCGGCAACAATGATATCGTTGAAATCACCGTCAATCAAACAGATTGTTGGTTTTCCATGGCTGATTCCTGCATCTCAATCCAGGGACAAGTGGTGAAGACAGCAGGCAATGGAGATGTTTCTCTATCACCAAATGCTGGAGCTTTCTTCTTCGACAGCGTTACGTACGAGTTGTGCGGGAAGGAAATTGAAACCGTGAGAGACCCTGGTCACGTGAGTACAATTCGTGGATACTTGTGCTACGACCCCAACAGTTCAAAGGACCTATTCATAGCCGGGTGGAATTTTCCACATAAAGCGTATATGAATGCCGCCGATAAAACTTTTCACATGTACATTCCATTGGGACATTTGTTTTCCATCTTCAACGATTACAAGCAGGTGATGTGTGGTAAACAAACAATTCGTCTGGTGCGAAGTCGTAGCGATGATGATTGCCTTATAATCACGGATGCTGCTACCAAGGGTAAAGTGACAATAAACAACATCGAACTCAAAGTCCGTCACATTTTTCCAAACGATGACGTTAAATTGGATTTACTGCAAGCCGTCAAAGCGGATTCCAGTATAATTTTACCGTTTCGTAAATGGGAGCTAAATGAGTTGCCTGCTCTCAAAACAGGTGCTACTCGTGAAATGTGGGCTGTGAAGACGTGTGTCGCACTGGAAAGCCCTCGTTACGTTATCTTAGCCTTTCAAACGGATCGCCACAGCAACATCAAAGAAGATCCCACGGAATTTGATAATATTCACATTTCCAATATTCGTCTAAATTTAAACAGCGAATTTTGGCCTATGGAGAGATTTGATTTAGATTTTTCAAAGAGTGAGTACGGTGAGGCCTACAAAAGGTATACGGACTTTTATCCCAGCTTTGGCGGCAAACACCCTCTACTGGATTATATTGCATTCAAGACGCACACCCTATTCGTCATCGATTGCTCCCGACGTGAGGACACCATGAAATCCTCGACTGTAGATATTCGCCTGGATATTGAAAGCCAGACGGGATTTCCCGATAAGACCCGAGCCTTCTGCATAATTATCCACGATTGCCTAATGGAATTTCTCCCACTCAGCGAAATTGTCCTAAGCTTATATTAGATCACTCAGCTGTTTAGAAAATCAGTTTCGTTATAGCTTTTCAACGGTTCACCATGGAAATTGCAATTGTCGACATTCAAGGTTTCGAAATCGAGGGAAGATTCGTTCCCAAGGAATTGGTTATCGAGACACGTAAACGCACAGGAGTGTTTTTGTTTAAACCACCTAAACCGTTTAACTATCTATCAGCAGCAGACAAAAGGCAAGTACGATATTTGGAACAACGGCTACATGGACTCCACTACTCTGATGGCCACTATGATTTGAATACTATGAACGACATTTTGAGAATTTTCCTAACCAAATGCACGCACATATATGTACGAGGCCATCAGAAATATGACTTTTTATTTAACAAGTTATTTGAAGAGCTGAAAATCAACAATTTGAGAAAACTGCTTAACGAAGATGGGAAATCACACTATCACCTAATCAATCTGGAGAACTTCAATGGCGCTGTTGAACTGAAACCTTCTGACTTTCCATGCATTTTTCACTGCCGCTGCAATGATCCAGTACGATGTGCAAAAGAAAATGTTGATGTAGTTTATTATTGGCTTCTGAATAGTGTTTTGCATAAATAAAACATTGTATATAACTATGTGTTTTAATTATTCATTCTTTTCCTTATACATTTCACAATTAATTTAAGTAATAATATTGTAATTGTAGAGAGTGTTACACAAATAAGAATTAGCACTTTGTGAAGCTCCTATTGTAGGTTGACATCACGTATAGTCATTGAGCTGTTCGATAGTAAAGTTTTTTCATCTTGGCAAGAAGCTGCTGAAATCCAGTCAGTGTCACCTTCAGTGTCATCAGAAAATATCAGCTTCAGTTTGAAATTTTTTGTTGTGTTTGACAGGCGAGCAAAATATACATGCAACCGTCCATCGTTTAATCTATCTCGAGCCATCAATGTATAGTTGGAGCGGTTCAAACAGTTCCCTGAAGGGCATACAGCCATGTCCTTGGTTCCATAAGGTATATTAACATACAAGACATTTTTCAAAATTAATGTGAATATTATAAAGCTTGATTTAAGTAAAGTCATTTTTATCGATCTGCATTCAACAGTAGTTGGTGAGACACTATGTTCATCTTTCACCTCTTTCGTTTCTTTATTCTAAAAATTATTAGCAGACTACTAGAAACCATAACATCAAATTCTTGATTCATCATTGAAAATTTTCTCAAAATTATTACCCTCGGCCTTGAATCATCCGACAAAATCAGAGACTCGAAGGAGTTGCCGTTCTTGCGCAGGTAGGCGCTTGCTTACGAAAACTATAGACTCGAAGGAGTGGACGTTCTCGCGCATGCAGGCGTTCAATGCCTTGAATAATCCGACAAAATCAGAGTCTCGAAGGAGTTGCCGTTCTTGCGCAGGTAGGCGGTCGCTTACGATAACTATAGACTAGAAGGAGTGGACGTTCTCGCGCATGCAGGCTTAAGCAAAAGATTTTAAATTTTTTTACAGACAACAAAATATCATATCCCCCCATCCAGCCCCCAAATATCTAACCGAACAACGCCCAAAAACCCGCGCAACGGGCATGTACTATACCTTTTCAAATAAACTTTTCTCGATTAACCGCATTAGCGCAGCTCGTTGGACACCTGACTTTGTAATCAGGCAAGCCGCGTTCGATACCCGGCCAAGTATTTAGCTTTTTTTCTTTGTAACCACCACAACCAACAACAGATGGCGTGGACCCTGCAACCCACGCAACCCACAATACAATTGTTTTCATTTATTAACAACAGATGGCGCGCACCTCTGCGACACACCCAAATGTCTTTCGCGCACCCCTACGACCACCCCCAATGTCTTCTTCTTCCCAATGTCTTCTTCTTCTTATCCAAACAACAACTACCAACAGCTCGGCAGCAGCTCCCGGCGAGAACTCGATGACTGGTTACCTTTATGCCCACTTCCGGTCCAGAAACCGCTTTGTTTAACTACTTATTGGGCTTAATAACGTACTAATATATATATATATATATATATATATATGTTAGGCGTAAATATCATGCACGTGTAAGATACAAAGTATCATATTTCGCTGACCAGTTTCCTGCTTCATCATGTAAACGTGGGAACGCATCGACTTTTTTTGATTAGTCAGCTTTCTTAATATTATAAATCAGTAGTATACTTGTACCATTTAGTTAGTTCATTTTAATTTTCAATTTACTGTTTTATTTAAATTTTTAATTTTTTGTATTTCAATAAATAATTTTTTTAAAAAACTGAAAAGTGAGTTACAAGATGTAAAATTGGCGCAGTCAGTAGGATTGTCCAACACAGGTAGAACACGTGTACACTCACTAGTTGTGTCGATTTCCAAATCTTTGTGGACAAGAACTTCCAGACCGAGACAACAACTGTGGCAGCGAGAACCCGGAACACGCATCCTTACAGCTAACCAGTCCTCAGCTTCTTCAGAACAGTCTTATGCCTAGGGTACTAATAACGTAATTATTTATCAATCAAGAGGATTTTTATATTTATTTTTATATTATTACTATTATCAGTTCTCTCGTTTAAAATTTCCATATATTTCTTATTCATTTCAACCATATTTTTAAGCTATTGAATAATTTTTGAAACGTATTTATTATTATTCTCCATTATTTTGCCTCGCTTTATTTTATTTTATTTTCACAAACTGCTGAATTCATTTAATCAATCTACTCATACATAATTTTGAATTTTGATAAATTTTTTTGTGACTTTGCTTACTTCCATTTTACTGCTTTATTTAAATTTTATTTTTCGTAACACTTGAATATTTGAAATGGCAACTACAAGACAAGGTGCTGCGACTCCTACTGTAGAGCCATACAAAATATCCGAAATTTTCGCAATAATTCCGGAATATGACGGAAACCCCATATCCTTGAACACTTTCTTCTCTTTATGCCAAACTGCGTATAGTATGGCAACTGACTATCAACAAGTGCTCTTAATATTGCACATTAAAAATAAACTTCGCGGCAGAGCAGCCGAACTAATAAATTCTCGAAACACGACGCAATTAACTGAAATTCAGACACTCTTAGAGAATCACTTTGTAGATCCTAGAGATCTCTCAGCCTTGATTCAGGATCTTCAAAGAATGAGGCAATTAAATACCGAATCACGCATAACAAAACTTAACTCAGAAAGAACAACAGGCACAAGTCGACTTGATCAAATCCATGGCACTAAATAGTCTACTACCAAGTTTAGAGCCAAAGATAGGACAACTAGTTCGTGCTAGCGATCCTAAAGACATTCTGACCGCCGTTTCACGCATTAAACGTCAACTTCAACTCTATCATATAGAAACTCAAAAATTTTCAAATTTTAGAAACCAAGGTCCACCTCCTCGTAAATCCAACCAGTTTCCAGTACAAAAACAATGTTCATTCTGTAAATGATACTGTTAACGAATGTCTCACCAAATCGAGACAAATGCAACAAAACCAAAATTACGGAGAAAACTTTTCGAACATATGTCCTAACCCATTTTCTCAACAACTGGGCCAATTCCAGAATAGGCCACAATTCCAGCCCAATACTTAAAATTTCCAACAGAACAGAAACTTTCAACAACCTCGTCCTTCGACAAATGCACAACCCCAAAGTTCTGATCAATATAAACCTAATCAAAACTTTTTCCGGCAACAACGAACACATCACTTGAACAACTCCTATAATTATGAGTACGACCAACCCAATACTAACTTATACGAAAGTCAATACCAAAATACTGATTTCGGGAGTTACGACCAAGACTATTCCGATTCGATACAAACCGATTACGACTATTACTCAAAAACAGATAACGCAGAATCTGACAACTATGTTGAAAATGAACATGAATTTTCCCCCGTAAATTTTCAGAACCTCCCTTTCCAAACGGAACACCCGAAAATCCCAGAACTTCAGACCCAAATTCAAACACTAAATCTAGACAGTTTCGACCTGAATTTGAACTTCCCCGAGCAGAGCTTTCTATAAGACCGCTTCTGACCGTAAATTCTAAAAATCTATACTACATCATAGATTCCTCTAACACATATAAACTCCTAATAGACACCGGTGCTGGTCTTTCAATTTTCAAACCAGACACTTGCAAACGCTTCAGAGATAGATTTCAGGAAAATTTGGTAATTCAGGGAATTACCAACCAGAAAATCCTTATAAATGAATCGGCCCTCGTCCCTTTCAATATAAAAGACCCTCACAAGGTTTACATCTGCAACCTTGATATAGAATTCGACGGTTTATTAGGCTCTGACTTTCTAGGGCACTACAACTGCATTATTGACTGTACAATGTCCGCCTTCCTATACTTCCATTAATACTATTACAATTGAACCTCGTACAGAACAAATCTTTAAACTCAGATGTGAACTAAGAAAAACCTTACTAAAAGGTATGGAAATTGAAAAAGTTCACCTCCCTAATGTTGTTGTTACAGTAGACAGCAAAGGTCAATTTCTTACATCCATTCTAAATGCGAATGCCAACCCTAAAATAGTAAATTTTTCAAATCTAAAACTCGAACCGTTACAAAACTTTTCTGTGAATTCACCCTCACAAAATACTCCATTGAACTATAACGAACCCGGCAGACAAGAAGAAATCGTTAAACAACTCCGACTAGAACATTTAAACGACGAAGAGTCAGACTTAATCTTACAATTTTGCTTTGACTGTTCAGACATATTCTACCTCGAAGGCGATCACTTATCATTCACAAACGAAATCAAACATACTATTGATACCAACAACGCGAAACCCGTTTATACAAAATCATACCGTTATCCCCAAGTACACAAACAAGAAGTTAAGTCCCAGGTAGCAAAAATGCTCGACGAAGGCATTATACGACCCTCTAATTCACCTTGGTCCTCTCCCGTCTGGGTGGTACCAAAGAAATTAGACGCCTCTGGAAAACAGTAGTAGTAGGCTACCGCAAACTTAACGAACTTACAGTCAATGACAAATACTCACGACCAAACATCTCAGACCCACTAGACCAACTAGGCAAATGCCAGTACTTTACGACTCTTGACCTCGCCTCTGGTTTTCACCAGATAGAAATAGACGCAAAAGACATGCATTCACTGTCGAGAACGGACATTTTGAGTTCGTCCGGATGCCCTTCGGATTGAAGAATGCTCCTTCTACCTGGATAACATTCTTATGGGAATCCAGAATGAAAGATGTCTGGTTTACATGGATGACATAATCATTTACTCGCCTACAATACATGACCATCTATCACGACTGACAGACATATTTAAAAGACTCAAAAAGGCTAACCTTAAAATACAGCCTGACAAATGCGAATTTCTCCGCAAGGAGGTCGCTTACTTAGGACATCCTATAACTAAAGACGGTGTAAAACCCAATCTATCAAAAGTAGACTGTAATTTAAACTTTCCACAACCAAAGAACCCTAAAGACATAACATCTTTCTTAGGGCTTGCTGGTTACTACCGTAGGTTCATTTCTAGCTTTGCAAAGACCTCCAAACCACTAACAAAACTACTACAAAAAGACCAACCATTCAATTTTAACGAAGAATGTGTAAAATCCTTCAATGAATTAAAACGAGCATTGACTTCCACCCCTATACTCATTTACCCAAATTTTGACGAACCGTTTGTACTGACTACAGACGCCAGCGCTTTTGCTATCGGCACCGTATTATCTCAAGGGCCAATAGGTAAAGATTTACCGATTGGATATGCTTCTAGGACCCTTTGTAAAGCCGAAAGCCGGTACTCCACCATTGAGCGAGAGCTCTTAGCCATTGTCTGGGCGGTTAAGCATTTTCGTCCGATAATCTATGGCCGTAAGTTCCTACTACTAACCGATCATCGCCCGTTAACCTGGCTATTTTCTATAAACGATCCCGGTAGTAGACTTGCCCGATGGAGACTCAAACTAGAAGTATACGACTATGAAATTATTTACAAGCCTGGTAAAGTTAATAAGAACGCTGATGCTTTATTACGGATTAAAATCAATCATCTTGACGAATGTTCATCATTTCAGTCAAAATCGAAACTAACACCCTTCAAAGTCCTACCCCTAAACGACGAATCCGAAGACGACGTCCTGAACCCGAACAAAATAAAATATCTCTTGAAACTATGTCCAAAGAATTAAAAACCTTTATACAACGTTATAAAACTACTTCATTAATTGACTACAGCAAAATTGAATTCTCCAACTGTCAACTATTAGTCAAAACAAATAAAAACATTTTAATTTTCCCCCAATCATTCAATCTTCAGGAATTTCATCACGACATTTTCGAAGACATTATCGAAGAAGTCGCTGACTTCGAAACCTTTAAAATTATTGTATTCGCCAGCAAAACCGTAAGCAGAAGGCAATATTTCATAATCCGACTTCCAAATGATCCTGACATTGTAAATGAAGTTCTTTTTGCATCGATATACAAACATCAAGATACTTTATCTCCATCTAAAACATACTGTGTCGAAAACAATCTCGATCTCCCAATTTTAGAGATGCTCTCTTTCATTTTCGCTGAAAAGAAAATCAAATGGATAATCTGCCAAAACGTTACAAAAACACCCGAACAACACGAAATACCGCTGATCCTTGAACGATATCATAACGGGAAAAATAACTTGCACCGCGGCATTAACGAAACCATCCGCCGTATTAAGGAAATGTACACCTGGCCAAGTTTCACAAAAGACATTGAGAATTTCGTTAAGAACTGCGAAATTTGTCAAAAAACTAAAGCGTGTCGCAAAAACCTAGAAAATCCACTCGCCATTACGGAAACGCCTAAAACACCATTTGAGCGAATTAATATCGACATACTAGAAATACCTAACAGGAACTATATTTTATCTGTAAGAGACGAACTGACAAAATACTCACAAACTTATGCTTTGGCAGACAAATCAGCCAAATCAGTTGTCAGTACTATGATGTTATATTTCCAACATTTTGGTACGCCATTGCGTATCCATTGTGACTATGGTAGGGAATTTGACAACGCCATATTCAAAGACTTGTGTAAACTGTCCGACACCAAACTAACTTATTCAAGCGTAGGACATCCGCAAACAAATGGCTCTGTAGAACGATTTCATTCTACTTTGTTAGAAATGATTCGAATCCATAAAGCCGAAAATCCAGATGAACATCCCCTAAATGTACTCCCGTATGCGGTTATTACTTACAATACCCATGGGTTTTCGCCTTATGAACTAGTGTTTGGACATACGTCTAGCAGACCACCTGAAACCACTTACAACCATAAGGAACTGATTAGTAAATATATATACGAGATTTGAACAATCGGATTTCCTATTACTACAAAGTAGCCCGCGAAAAAACTGACTTACAAAAGCAAAAGGCTAAAGAACGTTTTGATAAACACGTTTCGGACAAACTTCCCGAATTTAAAACTGGTGACAAAGTTTACGTCAAGGAATCCCAAATTAAAGACAAACTTCATAATAAATTCAACGGTCCATTCAAAATTTTAGACATACACAATAATTCAGCCACACTCTTAAATCTCAAAACAAACCTACGAACGAAAGTTAACTTCCACAGAATGAAACTCTATTCTGAAAACTAACTTTCTTCTCAGGTTACTACTGCTGTTCGGATCAGCAGTCTCACAGTTCAACATCAAACCAATAAACAACACTCTTGGTATTTACTATGACGACGAAACTAGAATAGTCATCTCCAACTATAAATGGACATTACTAGTTCATCGTAACTTGACGATACTTAAAGAAATCTTTGAATACAACAACAGAATCCTCAAAACATTAGAAAACACTGTCTATCCAAATTCAAATTTCATGACACAAGTGCATTCCAAATTGATGTACAAACTCACATCAGTCTCCTATCCCAAATTTCAGATTCAATTAAAACTAAATTTTCAGAAATATTCATGGACTAAAAGTTCCAAACGAGGACTAATTAACGGTGTAGGAACTATCTTTAAAGCCATCACTGGAAACCCTGACGCAACCGATGGCGCATTCTTCACAGATAGTATCAACAAACTTAACCAGGGACAATTACAAGTAGAGAATCTTGTAAAAAATCAAATAAGCTTAACTACTTCTATTATCAAATCTTTCAATGAAACCATTCAGAAACTCCAAATTGACGAAGCAAACTTTAACGAAAACATCGACGCAATCAATTTGGCAATACATACTCTAAACGACAACATAGCCCTTATCCAAGCAAAACAGTCATTTTTGGGAATATGCGAAAAATTAATGGAAAGTTATTTATTTCTTCAGGATAACCTCAATAATATTTTAAATTCCATAACATTTGCTCGCTTAAAAATAATTCATTCCTCAATAACCACACCTGATCATTTGATAAAGTCAGTACAGGAAATTTCGCAGAATCTTGTCAAAAACAATCTACCGTTACCTGTCAGATATTCAAGTGTCGCCCAATATTTGGAAGTAATCGAATTAGAAGCGTTTCAAACTAATTCAGATTTAGTCTTTATTTTGAAAATTCCTCTTGTAGAGCAACAACTCTACACCGCCTACCACTTATATCCTATCCCAATTTTAGATGATAGAACTGGTTTTCATCATATTCTTTCATTCACACAAAAATATATTGCGCGAAATGATGATTCTCTTATGTACATACCGATCAAGAAGTGACGGTTAATTGTCCAGGAATTGACGCCAAAACTTTAGTGCTAACGAACAATTCTATCATTCGGTTACAAACGGAATGTAGTGCTTTTGTTGGGATTACAAACATCCAATCCGAACCAAAAAAATTCATGAGCATTTCAGACAATTCTCATCCAGTTTTAATTCCATTCAATTGCTGCAATTCTCATCCTTAGAATCTTACAATCCCGAAGAACTATCCATAGCCAACCACAAGCTGGACCAGTATTCAAGGGATCTTGACGATCTCATCAATCAACCCTTTGTTAATAAAAATATTTCCTGGTTCACATATGCTACAATAATTATCATTGTAATAATTGTTATTGTATACAGCTCATTGAAAATCATAAGGCACGTTAAGAGACCTCCGAAAAACGACAACTCTAATCCAGAGAGTCTGAGAACCTTGGCAAAACCGTTCTCCAGGCTCATACCAAAACTGAGGCCCCACATCGGAGAGGAACCAGAACATCCAGACCTATAGAAGTGAGAAGTTTTATTGATACGGTTCTATGGACTAATTTCACTTTCTGTGTTTAATATATATTTGTTTGTATTTTTATGTATCCTATTTAATCTTAATCATTATGTTCATTTTACTTTTATTTTAATTCTATAATTGTATTTTTTTTTGCTTATCTAGCTAGGGGCCAGTAAATTCCAAAAGTTGATGTTACAGCATCAACTTTTCTTGGTAAAGGGGAGCTGTTAGGTGTAAATATCATGCACGTGTAAGATCATGTAAACGTGGGAACGCATCGACTTGACCGTTCTTTTGATTAGTCAGCTTTCTTAATATTATAAATCAGAGCGACGCGGTCCCACGGTCGTCATTTATCGTCAGTATACTTGAACCATTTAGTTAGTTCATTTTAATTTTCAATTTACTGTTTTATTTAAATTTTTAATTTTTTCTATTTCAATAAATAATTTTTTTTAAAAAAGTTAAAAGTGATTTACAAGATATAATATATATATATATATATATATATATATATATATATATATATATATATATATATATATTACAAAAAAATATCGGGACGCAGCCAAACTTCTTGGGTTACAAGGAAGAAATACACTTCTTAACTTATTTTGAGAGCTTTCGAAATTAATTTATATCATCGTCTCACTCAATATACTACAAACACCACAAAATATTAATAATTTAGAAGAAGTAAAGAACTAAACACTTATGTTAGTTGAGGTTGTATAAACGGAAAAACGTATACATCTATAAAACTTTAGAATATTTTTAAAATTGTCACGTTGGCATATTTGATTTGAAGACATGTGATATGTATTTTTTGACAAGTACTGGTAAACTATTTTTATTATTTGCAACTTACTCATTAATTTAAACATTATTTAGAAAACAAAAATTCATTAGGTAGCAAAAATTAGACTTTCTATTTTAATCAATCTGAGAATTTATTCTCCATTTCCAATATGTTACAATAAATCTATATATAAATAGGCAAAGACAAAACGATTAGGTACCATTTTCTCCTGTGTTTCTCAACCGATTTTCTTCATTTTTGTTTTGTTTAGTAGCAACTGACGACAGTGCAGAATGCTAATCTTAATTTATCATATTGATTCATTCATTAAATAAAATATAAAAAAAATCATTATTTACGTCCATAATGTCAATGCCGAACAACTGAATGTGCCGCCGCCGCCAAACTCAAAACATTGAGTAATTATATATAGACAGATCCATACTGTTATATACTTAGAGCATGTACTTCTGAAAGTGGTATGAAAGCGTTGTTACTGTTTAGTGGTAAAGTAATCGTTTTATATTATAATTATACAGGGCAATTCCAGATATGTTAGAAATCATTTTTTTCGTGAGAGGCACGTAAGCAGTTGCATATATAGGGTGTTTAAAATATAGAGTAGGGTGCAATTATAACTAATAAAATAATTATATAGGGAAGACCATTAGCGGTTGAATTTACAGGGTTCTTGAAATCGAAGGTGCAGTAGAATTACAATTATACAGGGTGGTGCAAAAAAATAGTACATAGATGCATATACAGGGTGGCGGGTGGGGAAATGGAAGATTTCCTGACCCATAAGCAGTTGTATATATAGGGAAGATGAAATATAGGGTGAGACGAATTACAGATATACAGGATGATGATAAAAAATGTTAGAAAAGGAAATGATATATAGAGTAGCCCACGAAGAGTTCCATATATATATAATGATTGAAATATAGGTCGGAGTAGAATGATAGTTACTGAAGATACAGAATGGTTTACCCGGTGGTTCAAAAATGTTAAAAAATTCTTAAGCGTGGTCCATGAGCAGTGGCATATACAGTGTGGTGAAAATATATAATGAGATGGATTTATTATAATGAGAATTTTAATAAATGTTAGAGAATTGAGTGCAATTATAGCTATACAGGGAGGTTAGAAAAAATAAATATGTAGGGTACCCATTAGCGGTTGAATTGTTGTCATATTAAATTAAGAGTTACGAATTTGAACATAAACAAAGTCCTATGAATTATATCTGAAAAAAAATTGAATTTCGTGACTTATTTGTAGAAGCGAGATGTAAGACCGACATCTAGGATTTTCGAGGAAACTATCACACAGAGGTTCAGCATCTGGATCCGTTCCGTGTAATTGCTTTTCTCCCTAAAGTCCTGGGACAGAATGTCACGATAAAATTTTTAGGTTACTTAACCTGCCAGAGAAATTGACACAATTGGTCGAATTTCGACCACTGGGCGACAGCTAGTTATATTTAAATTTTGTACATATGTCATTTTATTGATGGTATTAGACTGACCGTTAATGAAAACCATCTCCAAGAAGCTACGTTTAAAACTGTTACGTTCAATGGCAGGAGAATGGTTATGTTATGGTTATGTGGCTAAAGCAAAACTTGCCTTTTATATCACTCTTGTGTAAGGTTATTCGGTGTTTCAAATTTCTTGACGTCTGACCAATATAGGAAACAGGGCAGTCAATTTTATATGTTAGATTTAAGATCATTAAGAATTTTATCTTTTGTTCTGATAAATAGATGATTAACTGTTTTTATAGATTTATACGCAAATTTGATACTAGGTTCGTTTTTTGAAGATTTTTAATACTTTTGGAGTTAGTTCTTTGATATATGGTATAGAGACATAGCAGTAATTTGCGTTAGAAGTTTATTGGTTAATATTATTTACATGAAAGTTATTCTGACATGAAAGTGTTCTCTCAATAAATATGGGGTATTAAATAAAATTTTGTTAAGTAATGTATAAGGATAAGAATTATTTAGGAATAATGTTAACAAAACTTGTAGACTCTTATATGGCAAATTTTAAAAACTTTGTTTTTAGTAGCATGAAAAATATATGTAAGTAATGGTGGGCTTCTATAATATTCTAGATATTTAAGAATTTCTTGTAACCCTAAAAACAGTGAATGTGCTATTTATTGTGTAGCGTAATGTTTTATCAATTATTTTTTATTTTTGTAGTTCTACGCTAAAGTCGGATTAAATTATTTTTTTTAGTTTCTGAAAGCTTAGGCAATTTAGGTTCCTAAAGTTGACAAGGCACACAAAAAATTAAAAGCAAATGCAACTGTCTGTCATAATGGTTTTGTAATAATATGTCAACAATTGTTGAGGCTGTAAAATTACATATGTAAATTGCTAATTGTTATCTTTTACTCCATCTAGAAATAATATCATAATAAAAGGTTAACGTAAAATCAGTTATCTTGTTTAATATGTAATGCGATTAAGTAATATCTATGTTGGTATCCAACTAAATTTCGACTATGTGTTTACCATATATGGATTAAACAATAAAAGAAATGATTTAAGTCTGGGTTTACTTACCATCGTTTGAAAACTTAAATGTCGGCTGGCTGAGTTTGCAGAACAGAGCAGTAAAATGAATACCTTGAATATCTTCAAAATTTCCATTTTCAAATCAACCAAATTTCTATTAATAACAATGTGATAAAAACTAGTAAACATAATATTCTGAACTCATAGACTAACTTATTGCATATATAATTCTACAACGTCCGAGGAAGCGCTGGTTTATATTGATGATAGCGGTTTTACCGAAGTCACTGAAATTGCGTTTCCGATCTATTACAATCTGGTTTTACTTACCTCAGCATTCGCAAGGTTGCGACCGAATTTAACGAATTTGTAAAGATTACTTAAAAGTTGATGATTTCTTTGAAAATAATATAATTTGTTTTTACAATACAAATTGCATTGTTGATTGTATTTTTCTGGTATTTTTCGTATTAAATTTTATAACACAGAAAAAATGAAAAAAATTAAAAGACAGTATGTATCCAACCTTGTAACGTAAAATTTCTCTCCACGCTATATTTTAATCACCCTTTATATGCAATTGTTTATAATATTGCTTCGCCCCATGTTTCAAGTATTTAATGTATTAAAACTTTTCGATTCACCTTAATGGAAATGCATGTGGAACCCTTGGTGTGTCACAAATGTAAAACCACAATTTGGCATCCTAACACCAAACCTTTATTTAAACAGTCACCCAAGCTCAACTGCTTTTTGGCCACCCTATATAACAATTTTAGTCAATTTTTTTGGAACCGCCTTGTATAACTATAACTCTACTTCCATCTACATTAAAACCATCCTGTATATACTGCTGCCAATCAAACATTATAGCTTATTTTTTAACCATTCTGTATAACCATAATTTTACTCTACAAAATACTTCAACCACTCTTTATGCTTATCTGCTTAGAGGCCACCAAATATAATTTGCTTATATACCATTTTTTACCACCCTGGAAACTATAATTTGTTTACACCTTATATTTCAACCACCCGTATATGCAACTTTTTCTAACATTGTTTTAGTCACACTGTATAACTATAATTTTACTTCTATCCACGTTTCAGATATTGCATATATGCAACAGCTCATGTTCTATAGTACAAATTTTTTTTATCCAACCTGTCTAACTATAATTCTACTCCGTCCTCTATTTCAACCACCTTGTATATGCACCAACTTATCGGCCACCTAGTATAACATGTTTTGTACCTCCCCGTATAACTATAAATCCTCAATGCCTAACATATTTCAACAAAACTGCAACTGCTTATGGGGACCCTATATATAAATTTTGTTGAACATTTTTTTGAATCACCTTGTATGTATTACAACTACCCTGTAATAATCTGCTGCTTATTGATCAACCAATATAACTTTATTTAAATAATTAACTATAACAGTTCTCTACCCTGTATTTCAACTGTTCTATATGTGCAACTGATTATGAGTCACCGTAGTTCACAATTTTACTTCATATTTTTTAACCACATTATAAAGTATACTTTCTCTCTACACTTCATTTAAAGCACCCTTCATTTGCAAATTTTTCTAAGGTTGTTTGAATCACACTGTGTAACTATAACTTTACTACGTCCCATATTTCAAGTACTCCATATATCTAACTGCTATATAATAACATGTTTCTACAATTTATTACCCATCCTGTATAATTTTTCTACTCCATCCTATATTTCAACAACCTTGTATATGCAGCTACTTATTTGCCACCCAATATAACATTTTTGTACCACACTGTATCCTTAAAATTCTACTCCACCCTGCATTTCAAACATCCGGTAAATGGAACAGTTTTAGATCATAACATTGCTTTATAATAATTTCTAAACTCACATGTTTAGCTGTAATTACAATCCGCTACATATTTCTACCATCCTATATATGCAACTACCTGTGGAGATAAATTAATTTTTTAACCACTCTATAAACTATTATTCCGCTTGATCTCATATCTCAACCACCCCGTAGAAGCAACTTCTTCTAACATTTTTTCAACCCATTTCATAACAATAATAACTCATGCTGTATAAATATTGTACCCTTATTTCAACCATATTGCATATGCAACTAGTTGTGAGCCAAATAATATACCATTTTGTTATCCACCCTATATAAATAAAATTCTACTCCGCCCGTTTATTAACGTATAGTATATGCAACTAGTTATGACCACTAAATATAACTTTTTTCAACCACCCCGTATAACTAATTCCAATCCCCCTTATTTCAACCACATTGTATATATGCAGCTGCTTATGGTACACCTAATATAACTTTTTTTTGAATTTTTCATTCTACTCTGCACTAAGTTTCCAATATATAGAACACCCTGTAAAATTAGGGTTGATATAACAGTTGATTTTTTGTTAAATCGAAACATGTTACATTGGCATATTCCGAATTTTGGATAAAAGCTAAGCTGATTCAAGTATCTAATATTTTGGTCCTTGTGGTGGGACCAATAGAGTTATTGTGTTATCCAACATTATAGAAGTTTTTTCGCAATATCTACCGTTTCTGTGAACTTAGGGAGACAAAATATCTACCAGATTTTAAGTCAAACTATAGGCTTTGCAACAAAACAAGATTCGGCAAAATCAGTTCAGTAGTTCTTACGTGATGCCCGAATAAACAAACAAACAGACAAACTTACAATTTTATAATAGTATCCGCGGAATGTTCAAGCCTTCGCAAAATAACTTATGAAACTTATGGGTTATCCTATATAAAAAATTTATAACTTGTTTAAATCCACCAATCTCGAATATATCTCACCCAAACTGCAAGTACTTATGAAACACGTTGAATAACTGTAACTCTACTTCGCCCTACATTTCAACCATCCTGTATATGCTGCTGTTTATTTGTCACCCAATATAACTTTTTGAACACCTGACTATAACTCTTCTCAATCCTATATTTCAGCTATGCAACTGCTTATGGTCTACGCTGCATAACAATGATTTCAGATATTTTTTTAACAACCTTTTAAAGTAAAATTTCTCTTAACTATATTTTAATCAACTTTGATATGCAGCTTTTTCTAACATTGAGTTAAAGAAACTGTAAAACTATAATCTTGCTTCTCCCCATATTTCAGAGATTGCACATAGTAGAATGAAACTCTTCATGGTCCACCTTATATAACATTTTTTTTTATTCATCCTAATGGAAATGCCGGTGGAACCCTTGGTGTGTCTCAAAATATAAAAACACAGTTTTGCACCCTAACACCAAACTTTTATTTAAACCATCACCCAAATTGCAACTGTTTATTGGCCACCCTATATAACAATTTTATTCAACATTTTTTTAACCGCTTTGTATAACTAAGTCTACTTCCATCTGCATTGAAACCATCTTGTATACAACGCTGCCAATTTGTCAAACATTACAACTTATTTTTTAACCACCCTATATAACCATAATTTTACCCTACAAAATATTTCAACCACCCTGTATGTGCATCTGCTTACGGGCCAAATATAACATTTTTTAAACACTTAACTATAACTCTGGTCTACTCACTATATTATATATGCAACTGCTTATGGACTACGCTATCTAAGCATTTTTGAACCAGCCTTGAAAGTATAATTTGTCTCCACCTTGTATTTCAACCACCTCGTATATGCAGCTTTTTATAACATTGTTCTAATCACACTCTTTGAACTATAATTTTACTTCGATCCATGTTTCAGATACTGCATATATGCAACAGTTCATATTCTATCCTACAAAAAAATTATCCAACCAGTTTAACTATTAATCTACTCCACCCGCTATTTTAAACATCTTGTATTTGCAACTATTTATCGGCCACCCAGTATAACATTTTGTGTATAAGTATAAATCCATCTATGTCTATGTCACCAAAACCGCAACTGCTTATTCGGCACCGAATATAATAATTTTGTTCAACATGTTTTTGAATCACCTTGTATGTATTACAACTCAATACAGCCCAAAATTTGGGGGTCATTCATTCGTCAAAAATATTTCGAATACCGATATTTGATTACATTTTTATGTTTTATTATTGCAATAGATTTGTCAATATGAGTGAACAATTTTGGTCATTACATTTACTTCTCCCATTTCTCCACAACGTCCTCTGTTTCTTATAATAATATACTTTTTATAATTTCATGAAATAGGGTCGAATTTCCACCACTGGGCTATCACTAGCTATAATAAAATGATTATAGCTGACATTAAGAATGAAGGAAAAATATAAAATGGAATTAAAATTATGTTCTAAACGTCATAAGTTTTCTGAAAAATGTTGATTTTTATGACGCTTTCTATGTATTAGAACGCGTTTGCTAACACAATCAATTTTACAACATTCTACAAGTGGGGCAGTACGGGTTTTGCATTGAATATTTTTGGTGAAAACCTGGTACGCCCCTGCTTTGTCTTAAAACAAAAATCACTTGCAACGACTCAATTCATTTTTGAGCATCGTATTGATTTAAAAAATAGAGATAGTTTTGTTTCAGGATCAAATCGCTAAAAGTTAAAATTGCTTCAGATCGCAATACGGATTAATAATTTCTAAACACATAAGTGCAATAATTGTGATCATTGAAGACCTCAGTAGTGGCCAGATACATCCCCCATCTGTATAATGTGTATTTCTTTTGTGTCTACATCCCTCTTAATTCTTTTGAAGAGTTAAGACGGCGAATAGTTGCCTTTAGGGATGAAACGATACGAGTAAAAACAAGTACATACTCGATACTTTTCTCCGAGACCAAGTACTTTTAGTATCGACACTTTGCAATTAAGTATCGAGTAGGTATCGGTCAAAAGCAGTGAGTAACTATACTCAATGCTCAGAATACTTTACTCACTGGTCAAAAGTACTCATATACCCATGCGAATGTCACTGTTTCATTTAAATATTGATAAAAAATTGCATTCTTAAATTCTTAGAGCATTCACCTTCTGGACTCAGAGTATAGAGGCTATTTCACTCGATTGGTAGGTGGAGACAATGAGCTTATTGGATGCAGTTCCCAATCGAGTAAAATAGCCTCTTACCATCTATATTGCCAACTCTTTCTAGCGTTGCCACGATTGTTTTCGTTCGGTCGGTGTTAACACTGTTAACCTAAACAGTATTGACATTAGTCGGTGTTTGTTTTATGTTTAAAGCATTTTAATTTTTTGACTGATTGAAAATGGGGCCGAATTCTAATGTGTGATTGTGACTATATTTTACAAAAAACGATGACAAAATCGCAAGCTTTAAAATCGTGCGGTTATGTGGCAATACTTATTCTGTTTCGATACTAATAAGTATCGATACCTTTCAATTGATACAGAGTAAGTATCGATTCTTGACGACCGATACGGTATCGAGTGAAAGTATCGATACCTTGCTGGTATCGTTTCATCCCTAGTTGCCTTGTGCAAAACTAGTATATAAGCTGGAAATGTTGAGCTAGTGCGCAATTCCATGCGTAGATTGGCGGATACCCTTCCAACATACCATATGTACTCCTAATGTAAGTATTGTTAGTAATTATAAATTTAATCCCTTCATGTGATTATTAGCACCTGAAAGTTATTATTTTTTCCTGTAGTAGGTACACTTAGGTATTTACTTCTGAATAAATTTAAAAAATAATATTAAACGAACTCCATAGCTTGAAAAAAATAAAAAAAAGGATTTCTACACAACAGTCACTGCATCAGATTTTTAGCCTATTGACCCTGAATAAAAACGATTTTTAGCTTTTAATAGATCACCATGTGTGGGGCGAAAGAAACCAAGAGTTCAAGTTTTTTTCTGAATTGAACTGAGATTTCAAAAATAATTTTTGCTTTTCCTAAGATAAACCAGTCTTGTACCATTTTTTTCATCAAAAATTTTCAATGAAAAATCATACAATAGCCACAATGGAAATACAAACTATGTGTATAGGTATCAGCTAATTATTCATGATGCACAGACGCGTGAACCAAATTTCATAATTATATCTATAATAGTATCAGTTATTAAAATAAAAATTCTGAAACCTTTGGTATGATACCTAAAATATTGACTATGCTCCCTTAATTAATTACTGATCTAGCTTTAAGCCGCGCATACTTCTTCTCTGTCTGTTTTCCATATAACTAAGTGACAAGTAAACAATTTATTGGGTCTATTGTAGTTTATACTTGTTTAACTATTTATGCCGAATCTCTCCACTTTATTATTCCATTTTCAAAATTAAATGTGTAATTTGTTATGTATCTTCTAATAAGAAGAAAACGTCGTTAGTTTTCTGAGAAGAAAGACATTTTTGAACAAAAGTCAGAAAGTGCTAATTTATAGAGAATTGAAAAAAGTTCATCATGGCTATTGGAATATAAATTTAGATGATCTAAGTGAAACAATAAACTGGAACCAGTCACCATAGCCCAAGTCATTTACGAAAATACGTGACAAAATTAATAGTAGAACAAAACCGACAAATTGTTCTAATGATAAAACATGACTAATTGACATAAAATTCAACATTTTTTTCCATGCGTTTTTGTTTTATAACAAATAAACCGCGAAAAATCAGTAATAATTTAGTTTTTTACCTTTTACACAAAATCCACCTATTAAACCGTGTTTGCTACTATTGGCAATGTTAAAAAAATGAAAAACCTACAATATGAGCTACTATAGGCTCAACTTCGTTAATTGGTTTCTTAGATAATGGAATCTCTACCCAAAATTCCAAAAAATCAATAATCGCTTATATATTTATTTATGTGATAGCTAAAACATTCTTATTAACTGATACGATAGATATTCTCATACCCAATTCATGTTCTCAAAATAAACATTGTAGCCCCAGTAGTTTTTGCAAAATTTCAGGCAATCCTATGGAAGTCATATCTTTTTGAAAGGTCATATTACCTCAGCGGATGACACTATCATCATGAATATACCACCATTGGAAAGTAGAAGAGTTGATCTCGAGACCCCTTATCTCACTTTTTCACGATTTAAAGTATAAATACATATTAGTATTGAAAACATTTGGCCATTCCGTATCAATTTTTTTGACGAGTCCAAAAGAAAAATTGCTAAGGGGTGGTACCTGTGTAACTAGATCGTTAAAATAAATAAGCTTAATACAAATTTTAAGAAGACACATATTTCTATTTCTTGAATAATATAGATATATGTAATAAATTTAGCAAAATAGAATACCTAAACCCTATTTAGCCACAAATAATAATGACGGAGCAATCATAATATGCAAAATGCGAATGCTGTTGCAAGCGATGTTTCCATTTGTAAAAAATGTTTCAATAAAAGATAAAAACATATCTATCTAAGGAAATTTAGCTTGTCATTAATTAGTATTTATTAATAAAAAATTTCTTAACAGGAATCTCAATTGAGCAACATAAAAATTGCGTTGTTAACTAAATGAAAAATACTTTTTTTTTCTATTATTAACTATTATCAATTGTATCCGGGTTTTATTTTTATATAATAATAAAATATATAATGTACTGAAAGTGTTAACAAAGGAATAGTTCCTTTAAATGTGTCTGCTTAATATTAAAATTTGCATTAAGATTATTTATTTCAAGTATATAGTGACACAGTTACCACCCCTTAGCACCACCCTTTTCGAATGGACTCCTCCAGAAAAATATAAGGAATGGCTAAATATTTTCAGTACTTATATATATATTTATACATCAAATATTGAAAAAGTGAGATGAGGGGTCTCGCGATCTGCTCTACTACTTCCCATTGGTGGTTTATTTATAATGATAGGGTAAATCCGGTGAGGTAATATGACTTTTCAAAAAAAGATATCTTCCATAGGATTGACTGAAATTTTGCAAAACTACCAGGGCTACAGTATTTATTTTTAGAACATGAATTCGATATGAGAAGATCTACCCTTTCAGTTAATAAGTATATTTTACTATAAAATAAAAAAATATATAAGCCATTATTTATTTTTTGGAATTTCGGATTCCATTATCTAAGAAACCAATTAACGAAATTGAGCGTATAGTAGCTCATTTTGTAGGTTTTTCATTTCTCTTCAACATTGCCTATAGTAGCAAATACGGTTTCATAAGTGGATTTTGTGTAAAAGGTAAAAACTAAATTGTTACCGATTTTTCTCGGTTTTTTTTGTTGTATAAAACAAAAACGCATCGATAAAAAATGTTGAATTTTATGTCAGTTAGTTGTTTTAATGTTTTATGATTAGAACACATTGATGTTGGTTTTGTTCTACTATTAATTTTGTCACCAAAAGGTCTTTTTCTTCTTAAATGACCTGAGCTACCATTAAAATGAAGAAGAAACGTAAGAATCAGAAGACCCTACACATTTTAATTAATAGTAATGGTAACAGTTGATTATTAATAAATATAAAAACTGTTCATTAAAGTTCAAAAATAAATATTTGGACCATATAATTATTGACACGCTTCTTTAAAGAAAATAATTATATAAGTAAAAAACTTTTATAGCATACCACGTTTTTAAAACAAATTTTTAAAACACACTCAGTGGATAGGGGGTCACTTAGTTACGGTTAGGTTCGAGCTTGAGGATAGCCATGTGTTTTTGTCTTCAAGTGACTCCGCATTTTGAGACCAAGTGTTTTTTCAAGTGACCCCTATCTACTTTCCTCCTTGGTCTAAACAGAATTATGACTCCACGCAGAGTATCCTAAATCCGTATCGATTCTCATGACTAATTGTCATTATGTATTGTTACGAAATTTACCAAAACCGACCCTGTTTCATTTCAGTACGACAACGATCGCTTTGAGAAAAAAATTGTTCTCGAAATGACTCGGCAGCTGTAGCATTGATGATTGATTTTATTAGAGTTTTCGATGCTGGTTTTAAAAAGGAAGCAGGCCACGATCGCAAGTTAGTTAGCAGCGAGGACGAGCGTATATCTTAATGTTATTGTGAATCAGCTGTTCTGTATAATTTGATGTAAATAAAGTTCTAGAAAAGTGAAAGTGAATATTAGTTTTATAATTTTAAATTGAACCCACGGAACTTTACAACAAATTTGGTGATCAGAAGTAACGGATTAAGTGCAGTTAAAATCGTAATTTGATTTATGGAAAAAAAGCATGGTAAAAGTGGACGAAATTATCAAAAAATAGTCAAGCAGGTTACGGAGGGACTAGACGAAAAAAAAGCCCAGATTCTAGTAAAACGTGACAAGAAGGAAAAACAATATCAAGAAGAAATTCAACAAAGGTTAGTGAAATCTTTTGATTATATACTTAAAGTTGAGTTAAGAAATATTGTCACTAATATCGATGAAAAACTTAAAATAGAACTATAAAATCTTGTCACTACGATGAAAAGCGAACAACAAAATCTTGTTTCTGCAATGAAACGCGAACAACAAAATCTTGTCACTGCCATGGAAGAAAAACAACAAAATTTAATGGAAGGATTATTCTCGAAGTTTGCAGAAAAACAAGGCCAAACTGAAGAAAAAAGGCAACTACAATTTGAGCAATTAATTCAAATAGTATTACAAGTTAATGAAACAGTTAATGAAAGAATGCAAATAGTGGAATCAGATATAAAAGAGATAAACGACGATATAAAGATCTTAAAAAATAATGTGAAGGCCCTTGAAACCAAAGTAGATGACATCGATTCCGTACAGAGCCAGATGAAATTTGAAATCAGTGCTATTGAAAATAAAGTAGAAACAGATATTTAAAAAATGCAACAGGACTTACAGCGAGGAAAATACAAGACCACCGTGAGTACCAAAGGTTCCGTTAGCAAACCATTCGACAATTTGAAGCCGTGGTTACAGCTAATGGATAGGATAACCAAGAAAAATCCACGTCTCTGGTAATTTCGTTAAGAGGTCCGGCCCTAGAACTCCTGCAAAGCATTCCAGTCGATGAGCAAGGTAATTTCGACAAGATCATCACCATACTAGACAAACGATATGACAATCAATCCTTGAGCCAGGTATACCAAGTACAACTGAGTGGAAAAACGCAAAAATCCGGTGAAAGCCTCCAAGAATTCGAAGCAGAGATTAGACGGTTAGTTCACTTGTCCTACCCAGACCTGCCAGAGGAAACGAAAGACCAGTTGGCCACACAGAGTTTCATAAACGGCATCAGAGATGTGGAAGTACAACGAAATCTAAGGCTAAGTGGCGTCAAGAAAAGTAATAAAGCTCTACTTCGGGCTTTGAAAATAGAGGCCGTCATGAACATGTCCAAGCCAAGGGTCCGAGCAGTTTCCTTTAACCAGGAAAAGTCAGAATCAAGTACAAGCGCTGCTGGCTGGTCTGAACAAAATATTAGAACGGTCACAAAGAACTGGCACCAGAGGGGCATGTTACCGCTGTGGACGGACAGGGCACTTTCAACGTGATAGTCGAGTGAGGCTACCTGAACGATCACCGACCAGGGGTAACCAACAGAACAGCCACATGTCCAGGGACCGTCAGCCAGTCAGTATAAGGGGGCGAATGCTGACTGCCCTCCACCAGCTCCCAAAACGTTATCCATCCGGGGATATTGTCGAGATAGCGGCAGCCTAATCATCAGAGGCACTATCAATGGGCGGAGCAGTTACCATCACCATCGATACCGGCGCCGCTGTGTTCATTGCTAAGTCCAGGGTTTTGAGAGCATCAGAAATTCAGCCAGTTACCAATAACATCCAGCTCAGAACAGTCACCGGCGAGTCCATGTCAATACAGGGTGATGCAGATGTCGTGCTACAGATAGGTGACAACATGATCCGGCATAGGGTCCTGGTAGCGAATATTGAGGCCGATTTATCACAAAGCACTGGCAAATTTTTAACAGTCAAGATAGTACCACCGGTCGCACCAACATCATCCAGCATCGAATAGATACCGGAAAGGCTCAACCCATCAGAATACCACCTAGACGAGTACTATTGGGGCAACAACAGGCAGTCGAGGAAAACATCGAGTCCATGTTACAAAATGGAGTTATTGAGCCATTCATCAGCCCATGGTCTGCTCCCGTCGTGTTAGTTAAAAAGAAGGATGGAACCACCCGATTTTGCGTGGATTACAGGAAGCTGAATGACATCACGAAGAAAGACAGCTATCCACTACCCCGAATCGATGACACTTTGACCACACTAGCAGGCTCCCGTTGGTTCTCCACACTAGACCTAAAAGGTGGATATTGGTAGGTAGGTGTACACGCAAACGACAAAGACAGAGTTCTCCACCAGTAAAGAGCTGTTTCAGTTCACGGGCATGCCCTTTGGGTTATGTTAGGACGTGCTTAGTATACCTTGACCACATTCTATTCATGGGTCAGACATTCGACGACCATCTGAAGAACCTGGACATAGTATTCTCCAGAATTAATAACGCCAACTTCAGACTCAACCCGAAGAATTGTTCCTTGTTCCAAAAAGAAGTAGAGTTCTTGGGCCACGTCGTTTCCGAGTCAGGAATCCGCACCAACGAGGACAATATAGAAGCCATCCGTGATTGGCCAGTCCCAAGAGCATGAACTCCGAAGCTTCTTGGGCCTCTGTTCCTACTACAGGCGATTTGTTGAGGGATTTGCCACCATTGCCGCGCCTCTAGATCGGCAGACCACTGAGAAAGAGACCTTCCGTTGGAATAAGGATTGCGAAACATCATTCAGACGACTGAAGGCAGCACTATGTTCCAGCCCAATCCTAGCCTTTCCTACACAGTCCGGTAAGTTCATCTTAGACACTGACGCCAGCAACACAGGTTTGGGGGCCGTCCTATCCCAGGTGCAAGATGGTGAAGAGAGGGTGATCGAGTACTACAGCCGTGGATTCTCGAAACCAGAAAGAAATTATTGCGTCACCAGACAAGAACTTCTTGCAATAATAAGGGCTGTAGACCATTTCCACAAATACCTTTCGTCATTTCTTAATCCGAACAGATCATGCCGCCCTCAAATGGCTACTGGACATGAAGACACCGGAAGGACAACTGGCCAGGTGGAAGGAGAAATACGATTTCAAGGTAGAACACCGTGCAGGCCGTTTGCACAATAATGCCGATGCCCTATCCAGAAGACCCTATAGAGCAGAATTCGGACATTGTCTGAAGACGGAACAGCGAGAGGGTATCTCTCCATCAGGCAGATCCAAGTGCATGCCAATGAAGACTGGACAACAGAACAGTGCATCCAGGACCAAATGGCTGATCCAGACATCGAGCCAATCTTGTCACTCAAAACGAGAGGGGCACCCAGGCCACGATGGGACGAGGTAGCTAGATACTTCGGCTCAATGGGACTCTCTAAAAGTAGACAATGGAATGTTCAAGCGAGTTTGATAAAGCACTGATGGACGAGAAACCAAGTCCCAACTGGTAGTTCCGAAGAAAAAGGTACCAGCCATCCTGACCGAAGTACATGATGGGATTACTGGAGGTCACCTGGGCATGAATAAAACCCTAGACAAAGTTTGCCAGCAGTACTACTGGGTGAATTACTTCGAAGACGTCAGAGCTTCGTGCCGCAAATGTGCCACCTGTGCAGCCAGTAAGGGCCCGAAGACCCGGACCAAGGGCAGAATGCAGCAGTACGAGTACAATGTGGGCGTCCCATTTGAGAGAATTGCCATCGATGTCGCCGGTCCGTTTCCCGAGTCTGAGAGGGGGAACAAATACATTCTGGTCGCAATGGATTACTTCAGCAAATGGCCTGCATATGCGAAACCCAACCAAGAGGCAACCACGGTAGCGACGGTGCTAGTAGAACAACTATTCAGCAGGTTTGGGATGAGCATATTCCACTATTCCTGTGGGCATATCGCTCTGCCGTACATAATAGTACAGGCCTGACCCCAGCCAGGGTCCTATTCGGAAAGGAGCTACGATTACCATGCGATTTGGCATTTAGCTCGCCAGAAGAACCTTCCCAAGACATCGACGATTATGCCGACCAGCTCCGACATAACATGCTGGCAATACTCGAATTAGCCCGAACGCAGATGCTGGCCACCACTGACCGGATGAAGACGCGATACGACCTCAAGGCCAATTCAGTCGGGTTCCAGGAGAGGGACAAAGTCTGGCTGTACAACCCCCAACGGTGCAAGGGTGAATCCCCAATGCTTACACCCGTCTGGGATGGTCCATACGAGGTGGTCAACAGGTTTAATGACGTCGTCTACCGGATCCGTCGAAACCCCAAGGCTAAGTTGAAGGTGGTCCATTTATATCGACTCGCTCCCTACCATGGAGAGGATGTTTCTGATCGGGATGATCAGAATGAAGAAGAAACGTAAGAATCAGAAGACCCTACACATTTTAATTAATAGTAATGGTAACAGTTGATTATTAATAAATATAAAAACTATTCATTAAAGTTCAAAAATAAATATTTGGACCATATAATTATTGACACGCTTCTTTAAAGAAAATAATTATATAAGTAAAAAACTTTTATAGCATATCACGTTTTTAAAACAAATTTTTAAAACACACTCAGTTGATAGGGGGTCACTTAGTTACGGTTAGGTTCGAGCTTGAGGATAGCCATGTGTTTTTTTCTTCAAGTGACTCCGCATTTTGAGACCAAGTGTTTTTTCAAGTGACCCCTATCTACTTTCCTCCTTGGTCTAAACAGAATTATGACTCCAAGCAGAGTATCCTAAATCCGTATCGATTCTCCTGACTAATTGTCATTATGTATTGTTACGAAATTTACCAAAACCGACCCTGTTTCATTTCAGTACGACAACGAACGCTTTGAGATAAGAAATGGTTCTCGAAATGACTCGGCAGCTGTAGCATTGATGATTGATTTTACTATAGTTTTCGATGCTGGTTTTAAAAAGGAAGCAGGCCACGATCGCAAGTTCGTTAGCAGCGAGGACGAGCGTATATCTTAATGTTATTGTGAATCAGCTGTTCTGTATAATTTGATGTAAATAAAGTTCTAGAAAAGTGAAAGTGAATATTAGTTTTATAATTTTAAATTGAACCCACGGACTTTACAACAGTATTTTAGACTATGGAAAAATATGTAAGATTTTAAACAAAATTAGCAAAATCTAAATTTTGTCTGTTGTCTGAAGCCAGGAGAAATTATTTAAACATTTCATACTTTCAGCCCTTTTTAAATTGTTTTCTTAAATAATTATATTATTAAATGTAAATTGGCATGAGTATAAAATATTGTGAAATTTTTATTTATTAATTAATCCAAAGTCAATATAATGAAAGATGGTTGAATGTTTTTTATTCGAGCAAAGCATATTTATTAAAAACCAGTTGAATTGTTAGCCTCACAACAATAATCAACAATCATATTCCCAATAAGAGCCAATATCAGCTTCCGGTCTATAAGTCATGATAGGGGCCTTTTTCACCGAGAATACTTAGAAAAGTGGCAAAAAGTGGATTTTTTTCGAAAAATCATAACTCTCGTATTCAAAACTGGCACATTTATTCTCCTCAAAATGATAATTTGCGATGTGATATTTATATGGCTCAAAATTGATATTTTTGGACAAGTAGTTTTGGAAAAATTTGTATTTAAATAATTCAGAGGGATGTTTTACAAAAAGCGGTGTTTTAACTGTTATGCCTTTTTTGCACTGGCTAAATCCGCAATTGGCCAAGATATGTGAGTGAAAGTATCTACAGGTTGCTTACTTAAGCCATTTTTATAAACATTTTTATTATTTTACGGCACTATAATGAAAATCAAAGATATACAAAGTGAGTGAGTGGTCTTTTTTATATTCTCATAATCGAATAATTGTGATTATTACGGTATGTTCTGCAAAAAATTTTCATACATTTTTTGAAATTACTATTCTGCAAGATCTACTCTACGGATAATATCCACATTGAGCCTACTTAATCTGAACTTCATAAGTTGTCATTAGGATGAAGATTAAGGTCCAGCTTTTATTAAAACAAACTTATGAAATTTTGATAATATAGTTCTTTTTACCGTTTTTTTATGCCATGCTGTGTGAGAAATTCTGAGATTTATATTTATAAACAATCATTCTGGAATTTTTTCCTAACTTTCTACATTGCTTTTTTACGTCGACTATGTTACAAGTCGAAAATGTTTTTATTTTTTATTGTTCAAATAATTTATTTATAAGAGTTTGCTGTTAAAATTCTGCGAGTTATCACCTACAAAAGTATGACTTAAGTCTTAAAATTTCTATTGGCTTGATTTTTACTACAATATGTTACAGTATTCTTACACTTTTATTCAATTTCCAATTCCTTAGATCCTTGTATGTTTCTCAGATTGACTTTCTGATTTGTGCAGTGCAGAAAGTAATGGAATCAAATTTAAAACCGATGCCGCAGGAATACTCGTGCTACTTAACTTTGATTTCTGTGCAGATGAAGGGATATATATGTTATGTGCATCAGCAGGTGGGCCGTTTGGAAAAATAAGACTTATCCATGGTTTATCTGAGCTTACATTAGACTCTGGGGTGGGCAAAGTTGTGTCACTGATTGGCTTATCCTTGGAAGTCTGCAGATCTCTTAGCCTTTGGTCGCTATTCGATGTCAGATTATTGAGAGAAATTTCATGACAATCACATTTAGCTGGACCTTTAGAAACCTCAATAAGTTCGCGATTTTTATCTCTGTTTGTATTAAACTTTTTTGTTAATTGTTCATGCAAATCTTCATTGAATTGTGTAATGTCGGTAATAGTTTGACACATGCTATTGATGATTGAAAAAAGCCTTCCGACGTTTTCATCTGTCGTTTCCTGAAAATATTTCAAATTATTACGGTATCGGGTGCATATATGTATATATATATATATATATATATATATATATATATATATATATATAATAACGGTAATTTACAATCTTCCAAATGTGCCTAAAATTACTTCCTCATTGCTACTATTTTATTAACAAGATAAACCATTTTTTAAATATTAACCTACTTCAAAGAAAAACTAAGAAGTTGAAAATAATTTACAAAACATAACACTACACAATTAGTAGCACTGTTGTTAGGTACCTGCATACAAAGTAAAAAAAATTAAAAGTGCTCATTCTGTGCAATTAATTACCTAGTTCTCTAGTATATTTTGAAAAATTAATTGAGTAAATTTATCTTTCATGGCTTAGTCATTTTGTGTTCGTTTCTTCTTTATCAACCTTTTCTGCATGATTAAGATGTCTTTTATTGTTTAATGATTTTAATAATTTCCAGATTGCTGATGTATCTATGGTTGTAAGTAATTAAAGTAATTTCACTTCATTCATGGTTTCAAAAACGAAAACTACATCAGAATTGACAAGGAGAGTGTTAAAATATGTAAATTTATCACAATACTTATTTGTACGGTGATAAGATTGAAAGAGAAAACAGTAAAAAAATTACAATTTTCTATAAAGATTAATATTAGTTGTTTTTTCTAGGTAGGTGGTCGGGTCTCTGGGTGATGGTTTGTAACTTGAGGCATTGTCGAGAAGTGTTCATTACGACGGTGGAGTTTCCTTTGTCGGCAGGTAGTATGGCATATAACAAAACACGTAGTATGACAATAACAAAACACACGAATTAAAACAGATAACTACCGCCCTACGACAAAACGGATACACAAACCACACTATCAAAAAAGCAATAGGACAACAAGACCATGAGCCAAAACCAAAAGATGACTTCACCGAAAAACCAAAAGTAAGTCTTACCATACATCAAAGGGACAACGGACAGGAGTGGCCGAATTCTCCGAAGGCATGATATAGCGACAGCATACAAACCGCACCAGACTATAGGAACCAGTTTAGGAAATCCCAAACCAAAAGTAAAATTTGAAAACCAAGGGGTATATAGTATAACTTGCGGAACGTGCGATAAGGTATACGTCGGACAAATGAACAGGAGAATTTCAGCCCGTTTAGAGGAACACAAATTAGCTGTCAAAAATAAACAAACGACATCGGCCCTGTTCCAACACCAGCAACAATCGGGCCATAAAATTAATTTTAATAGTTGTAAACAGATCTCACACACTCCTGACTATAAAACTATACTAATACGAGAAGCTATTGAAATTGAGAAAACTGGACAACTAAATAAAAGAGACGATGCCCTGCACCTCTCTAACACATGGAAGACAATTATATCAAAGCATCAAAATAAAACACAATTAGCTATGTAAAATACAAACCCGTCAACAAGCAAAACACCCGACACGGCAGCGAAGGGGGCGGAGTCAACACCGACCAATCAGGCGCGATACACCTCAGACCGAGACATATAAAATAAACAGCTCAGGCACATCACCTCTCAGTTCACCGTAACTACGCATTGAGAATGCCAAGTGAGACCTTGGCGAAACGTCTGCAGGATTCAAAGATGAATCAATGTAACGAACGGATGTATTCCCGGATAAATATTTCTTCACATTGTTCCAGCCCAATCCTAGAATTTTCTACACAGGCCGGCAAGTTCATCTTAGACACCGACGCAAGCAACCCAGGTTTGTGGGCCGCCTTATCTCAGGTGCAAGATGGTGAAGAGAGGTTAATCGAGTGGATTCTCGAAACCGAAACCGCGGACAAAGAGTACACAACAATGAAGAGGCGTTTCGAGAAGAAACAGGCCGAAAACCTCCAGCTGAAACAGAAGCTGGAACAAGTGGAGAAAAAACACGGCGAGCAAATCGCAGAACTTTGCGCAACGGTGAAAAAAATTCAAGAAGAGAACGCTCTATTGAGAACGTTAACGGGGACTGAGAAGACCCCGGTCACGGAGGCCCCAGTAAAGACAAGAGCGACAACAACAGAACAAAATGGAACAGAGGACCAAACAGTGGAGGAGGTCGAAATGGACGACGGCTTCCAGGAGGTATCCAGAAAACGGAAGATCTCCAGCGCAGGATCAAACAGGGCGTCCCCAACGCCAGAAAAGGAGGTGCGCATCCCTCCGGCAAAGCGACCGACGGAATCGAAGGAAGCAGGCAACAAAAAGAAGACAACGCCATACGTTCCGCCCAGGAATGTCGACGAAACGAAGATCTCACCGATAGTGCTTACCCAGCCGGAGCACTGGAAACAGGTGAGAGAGAAAATGGTTGCCTCAAACACTGGCTTCACGGCCAGCTGCAGGGGTAATCAGATAAGAATAAATTGTTTGTCCGCGGAGGGGTATCGCGAGACAGTCTCTTTATTACAGGGAAAGAAATGGAAATTCCATACGTTCAACTTCCCTTCGAAGGACATCCGCGTGGTGATTAGAGGTTTAAATACCTTGACCACCACCGAAGAAATAGAAGAGGACCTGAAGATTAAAGGATTCAACCCGTATGGGGTGTACGCCATGTACTCCCAACGAAAGAAGAACCATCAACTGCCTCCTCACCGATGCAGTGCTTCAAGTGCCACAGATTTGGGCACGGACAAGGAACCTGCCACGAAGAAGAGAGATGCGTTAAATGCTCCGGACCACACAGGGCATCAGACTGCCCAGTCAAAGAGACCGAGCCAGCCAAGTGCGCAAACTGCCAGGAAGCTCATGTAGCCAGCTAGAGGGGATGCAAAAAGGCACCGAGGCCAACAAAACCGGCGGGAAGACCACCCGCGGTCACATGAGCTGTGAAACCGGGAATGTCCTACGCTTCCCAGGTCAGCGGAGCGGCGAAGTTCTCTCCTTTGCCACCAACAGCAGCTAGAAAGCCCACCGCACCACCGGCCCAGAAACCAACAAAAACCAAGGCCAAAACAGCACCCAACCCGAAGTTGGATGTCATGTTTTAGGTGGTTTCCGGGAATTCATCCGCCGCCCTGCCGGGATCGATGGTAAAATGACGACGTTTCTGCAGAGTCACATCTGCCCTCTTCAGGTCGGTTCGCATAATTCTCGTAGACTTCTGCTTTCGCTTCTAGTTACTCGAATACTAAGATTTTCTGACGCGAGCGCGTTGTTATATAGTCACGGCTCGGCGCCTATCGGCTGCGTGTTATTGGCCCTTGGCGCTCAGTGGGTGCCATCGATCCCGGCAGGGATCAGTTATCAACTACGCGGATGAATTCCCGGAAACCACCTAAAACATTTAGTGCCCGCGAAAACTTAAAAACAATATATATATATATATACCAATAAGTATTACACAAGTTACACATACATATTTAAAAACAAACTTATAACATAATAGAGTCTTCTAAATACTCAGAAACAGAATAGTAGCATTTTTCTAAAAAAAAATTTTAAAGCATATTTTAAATCACGGTGATTATTGCTGAGGACCTTGGATAGGTGTTGTTCCATGGTCCTGTTGAATTATGTGGAATACATTCGATTCGAAGTTAAGCCCCTGGTCTGAATGTAGTTCCAACGGGACGCCAAACCTGCTGGCTTAATAACTCCATTTTGTAACAGAGACCCGATGTTCTCCTCGACTGTCTGTTGTTGCCCCAATGGTAGTCGTCTAGGTGGTATTTTGGTGGGTTGAGCCCTCCCGGTGTCCATTCGATGCTGGATGAAGTTTGTGCGGCCGGTGGTTCTATCTTGACTGTTAAAAATTTGCCAGTCACTTGTGATATATTGCTGGGCTTTCTTCTGTTGCTCTTGTGTAAGGGGTTTCAACTGGTCAGCAAATGGTGGTAGAAACTATTTACTGAGCCCTGTTCCTTCACCGATATCTGGTACACTTCTTCGAAATTGATGATGGTCTCTACTGGCTCGAAACAAATCTCTTGACCATTGGCAATTCTGATGTTGTTTTTGGCAAATTCAGGACTCTAATTGGTATATCTCGTCCGGTTTTTAACTATAACCCATTCGACTAGGTAATCATGAGCTGAGTGTACTACGGGCTCCACCATTCCAACGAAGCTCTCAGGATTGCTTTCTAGTTTTTTATGGAGGTCGCTGAGCTGTTGACGGGTCTTTTCAATACAAATAATTCCTCATTTAGGAACCGAAGAACATTATATCTCGGGTCGAAATCCATGCTGGCTGATTTGGTCCATACCCAGTATAAAATCGTCCTCAATCTCCGTTACTAGGACCCTACGGCCGATTATGTTGTTCTCTATCTGTAGTACTACATCTGCCTCACTCTGTAATGACATGGACTCGCCAGTGACTGTTCTGAACTGGTTGTTGTTGTTGAACTGGCAGGATATCCGATGACTTCAAAACCCTGGAAAACAGTGGAAAAACAATGGACATGCCGATTTGGATGCGCAAATCGTGATAGCTCGTGCTTTCTACACATGTATTTATGATATTCAAGCTATTCACATGCAGCTTTTTGATTACTCTAGAGACTCAATTGAGTCCCATAACACTAGTATCCCGCGAACTAATTTAAAACTCCCAAAAATAGAAATGCCACATTTCTCTCGTGAATTCCGTGAATGGCAAATATTTATTGATATGTTTGACTCTTTGATTCATAATAATGACTCGCTCTCAAATGTCGACAAATTTAATTACTTAATAGGCTTGGTTCACGGCGCCCCACTTAAACTTTTAAAATCTTCCCCCTTGACAGGTGAAAATTACTTTGTTGCTTATAACGTATTGCGCAAGTGCTATGCAAAAAAGCGTTTAGCTGCTAACTCTTATTTTTAGGCTATTGCTCGATCTAAAAAACTCTCCAGTTCTCAAGGACTCAGAGAGCTAGTTGATGTTTTTAGTGAAAACCTTTCTGTGTTGGAAAATATGGGCTTTCCTGTGAAGCAATGGGACTTCATTCTCTTCACAATGATGTTCGAAAGACTCGTCTCAGATATCGCTCTGAGGTTTGAGCGAGACTGCGGTTCGGTTCTTGAAGATCTCTACTTTGATATTTTGCTGAATTACTTGGAACGGCAAAGCGCCGCTCTGGATTCTCTCAATATTATCCACACTCCTCCCTGTGCTGGTAGTAAATCTAAAGTCCATTCTCCCCGTTTTAAATCATCAAAAAATAATTCTGACAGTACATATGTCGTAAATTCTCAATCTCAATTTTCTAGTGACATCATCTGTCCCTTTTGTTAAACCGCACACCGCATTTATAATTGCCGTGAACTTCTCTCAAAATCTCCTCATGATAGATTTGCTATCACTCGTACCAATGGATGGTACCCAAATTGCTTAGGATATACGCATACATCTTCTCGATGCTCCTCTACAAATTGCTGTAGAAAATGTTCTCGCAAGCATCATACTCTTTTGCATTTTACTAGTGTCTTGCGCAACTCACACTCGCCTTCGGGCTTACCAAATACTCAGCTCGCTTCTAGTATTAGACGGCAAAAAACCTTATCTCACACTCTCAAGATTGACCAGCAGATCCTTGTATTAATTCTCAACTCCGCACTTCGAATATTTCTCTTCTCACAGGAGTGCAGGGTACCCTTGTCTTATCCATTGCTCTAGTGGAGATAAAGGATGCTCGTGATCATTTTCAACCGGTTAGGGTTCTTCTAGATAGTGGAAGCCAATGTTATCCTATATCAATAAGTGTAAGAGACTCGGATTATTCAAGCGCCCTACACCTCTTAGTATTGGAGGTGTGGGCAGAATAAATACTCAATCCTCAGATATTGTTTCTTGTATGCATCGGCCACGCGGAGCTTTGACTCCAGCTTTCGATTTTGATGCAGTGGTCTTACCCATTGGGCTATTTCAAAGATTCCAATCATTTAGAACTCGCCAATGCTCAGTTTAATACTTCTCGTCCTATAGATATGCTCTTAGGTGCTGATATGTTTGTTGCATTGTAGAGGAGTAATACCTTGCAACCCCGATTCGGTGGCCCTGTAGCCTTGGGAACTACTCTGGGATGGATTCTCATGGGAAAGGTAGACTTTCATTCTGTCTCAGTGAGCACTCTTGTAGCTAGTATTTCACTAGAAGACTCTGTAAAGCGCTTTTGGGACTTAGATCAGGTTCCAAAATTGCCAGCAATTTCTTTGGAGGATAAACAGGCAGAGGACCTCTTTTCTCGTATATCCTCAGGGAGGGTCACTATCGAATTAACCTTTAAACATTCACACTTTCATTTCTATGGATCTCGTGATGTAGCTCTCAAAATATTCGTGTCCCTGGAACGGAAGATGTTAAAAGACTCTGTTTTGTATGAACGCTACAAGAACTTCATGCAAGATTATTTGAACTCTGGCCACATGGAATTAATACCTAGCCTCGAAATATCTCAACCCAGTTATTACATTCCGCATCATGCTGTAGCTCCTACTAGCTCCAAATGTAGAGTTGTCTTCGATGCTTCTGCTTTTGATACTCAAGGAGTGTCTCTTAATGACATCCTACTCTCCGGTCCCAAGTTACAGTAGAACATAATCTCGATTATTTTGCGCTTCAGATTATATGCAGTATGCTTCACAGCCCACATAAGGCAGATTCTCATCGCTGAACATCATCCCTATTCAGGATTATCGATTGGTGACTGTTACTTATGGAGTTAGTTCTTCTCCGTATTTAGCAATACGGACTGTCTCCATCTCAATGACGCTATGTGCGATCTGAAGAAAATCCTGCCGATCCTGCTTCTCGAGGACTATTACCTCAAACTCTTGCCGAGAGTTCTTTATGGTGGCCTCTCTTCCGGAATCCCAGTGGTCTCCTGAAGTTCTCCCATGTCTCGATGATATACGTGAAACTACCGTAGGGCAACGTAAATTTGTATGCACTCTTTCAGTTCAGTACAATTTTCTAGAAAATCTTTTTAATAAGTTTTCATCTCTACAGAAAATTCTCCGAATATAAGAGACTATTCGGAGAATTTTCTCCGAATAATCTCTTACTCTATGAGATTTATACACAACTAACGTCATTCTCAATCTGCCCAGAACCACTCATTTTCAGCTGCTGATTTGGATAAAGCTTTGTCAACTCTCATTAAACTTGTCCAGACTCAACATTATTCTCAAGAAACTGCGGCTCTTAAGAAAAACTCTCGACCTTCAAAGGTTCTCTATAAGCTCAGTCCGTTTCTGGATAAAGACGGTTTACTCAAAGTGGGTGGGCGTCTTGTGCAGGCCCAAATACCATTTTCTCAAAAACACCCCATTCTTCTTCCTGGTAATCATCGCCTAACACAACTTATTATCGAAGATATTCACTTAAAATATTTATACCCAGGACCTCAAACGCTTTAGTATATTCTCTTCCAAAGATACTGGATAATAATTGCTAAGCGTACAATCTCTAAAATACCATCACGATGTTTTCGCTGTTTCCGTACACATTCCAAATCGTCGCAGCCGCGTATGGGGGATTTTCCACTTGCACGCATTTCGGAAGTTAAACCATTCTCCAAAGTAGGTGTGGATTATGGTGGCCCTTTTCTGATCACCCTCGCTCGCCTTCGAGGTGCTAAAGTTCTCAAGTCTTATATTTGTCTCTTTGTGTGTATGGTTACTAAGGCAATACACATAGAATTGGTGTCAAGTCTCTCATCTGATGCGTTCATTTCTATGCTTCGACGTCTCCTCTCTAGAAGAGGTCGTTGGGATGAGATATACAGTGCTAACTCCACCACATTTGTAGGTGCCTATAATACTGTCATTGAACTCACTAAACTCGCAGCTACAAAAGAGCACATTTGCTGGCATTTTATTTCTCCTTATAGTCCCAATTTTGGTGGATTATGGGAAGCTGGAATTAAATCTATTAAAACTCATTTAGGTCAGGTTATTGGTGACAAACTCCTTAGTTATGAGGAACTTAATTCCGTCCTAATACAGATAGAGTCTGTATTGAACTTGCGCCCTTTATGCGCCGCCACCTCTAGTCCCAATGACTTACTACCGCTCTCACCTCATTTTCTCACTTTGTCTCCTCTAAACACAGTTCCTGATCCCGATACATCAGGACGGAAGTTATCTCATCTCTCTTGTTGGCAGCTAGTTCAAGGTATGCATCAGCACTTTTGGGACAGATGGCATAACCTACACACTCTTTAACAAAGGATCAAGTGGAGTGACTCCAGCACGCCAATTAATGTTGGTACTCTTGTCCTTTTGAAGGAAGATAATTCACCGCCTTTGCAGTGGGCTGTACCGCGTTTAATTGATGTCCATCGTACCCAAAAGGGCTAATTTAAACGTTCTGTCTCTAATGTGTGTCCTCTACCATCTGACTCATAACCAACTCATGTTCCCTAACTTTCCCTCTCTTTCCTCATTTATTCAAATCTCTCTCTATCCCTTTATATTTAAATCCCATTTTGCCAATACGGTTATTTGCTCTTGTATGTATATAACTCAACTCTATAGTACAACTAGGCTTGCACCCTCATAACTGTTTTATTTTGCCTAGATAATATATTTTTTTCTCTTTCTCAAAAGATTTTTTTAAATTTCTATCTCTTACTCGTGTTTTGAAAATGTACCCTTTTGGTGGCCGGTATGTTCAGAACACTCTGTCTTTTTTGGGTTTAAAAGAGACAGCCTTTATATTTATATATGTATATTCTCAATTGCCTGAAAAAAATCGGTGCCTTCAGCGCAATCGCAGTAAAAAAAAGAGTCGCTGTTCGTCTCTCGTACAGTACAGATCTCCCAAAACCCTCTCAAGAAAAAAACCCTATGTGCGTGTGCAGCTATTACTCATTTATTGTAAACCCCCACGGGAGTGCGCATTGCCCAACATTATAAACTCTAGTTGTGCCTAAAAACCCAGGGTTAAGGCAGGCTACCCGCGCTGAATGCAGACAAATACATGGACGGCAGATTTCTCAGGCTTTTACTAGATCTAACACGTAGACAAGGTAAGAGTTTTCTTATGAAGGGCAATTGAGTTTTTTATCAAAATAGAACCAACTCAAAACTACACTCCACTCAACCCAATTCACTACAACAACTAATATTCACTTCACTTTCTAGAAACTTTATTATACATAAAAATTTACAACAGCTGATTTCGATAAACAATTTACATCAGAATATCAATACCACTATATAACTATATTAACTAAGTTATGAATTCTATAATGCTTTATATATCCTAGATCGAATTTTCTAGCTAGTCTGGAAGGGTATTACATTTGTTCGCACAGCTTCGAGATCAGTGGTTTTTGCCCCATTAGAAAACTAATTTTTTTTTATCCCAGCGATTGATGTTTTATCGGATAGAATAATGCTTTAAGTTGCTTTAGTCAGGGATGGCGTAGATAAATTTTATAAAAATATATATATTACCAAATACCACCAACATGGATATTGTGTTGTGTTTTTATATGCAAAGTTTTTATTTTCTACAAAAACCTTTTCTAAAATGCTACTAGATCATCAATTCTAGAACGCCGTTATTTAATGCAAGAAATTTACAAAAAGGTTTCAATTATTTTTGTAGGGGTCTTACCTCATAATCTCTGACTTATTTGGTGACTATAATTAACTTTCTCAGCACTTCACAGTGTCTCGTGACTATTGGAATAACTTCGTTTCCTAGCCCGTTCAAAATCGTCTCCTAAAAAATATACATACTATGCATAATACACAGGGTGGGCCATCATACGGGGTATTGAGATTTGAGTAGGGTAAAAGTAAACTTTGTTCGGGGTTACAAATGGACATTTAACTCTCAGAAAGTTTGAGAGAGAAATTTTTTTCAAAATTCAGAATTGTGTTAAGGTTATTACAAGATAATTGAGAAAGCAACCATCACCTAGAAGATTGTAAGAGAGCAGGTGTGCGCAGAAGCTGGTAAAGTGCATCCAGTACAGAAAACAATTTATAAAGTGAGCAGTTAAGTCAAGGAGCAGATAGAAAGAGCTGAGTTGAGATTGCAGTAAATTTGTGAATAAAAGCAGACATAGTAAGGAGCAAGAGGTTGGGTGAAAATTTTATAAAAAAAGGAGTAAAGTTTTAGAAACAAGTAATTCAATAGATCAATTCAAAATATATATATATATGAAATAATTTTTAAGTTTTCGCGGGCACTTAATTTGTTCGGTGATTTCCGGGAATTCATCCGCGTCATTAATAACTGATCCCTGCCGGGATCAATGGTAAAATGACGACGTTTCGGCAGAGTCACATCTGCCCCCTTCAGGTCGGTTCGCATACTTCTCTTACACTTCTGCTTTCGCTTCTAGTTACTCCAATACTAAGATTTTCAGGAGAGCGCGTGGTGTTACATAATCGCGGCTCGGCGCCTATGGTTCGCTATAACTGGTGAGAGTGGCGATCCCATTGGAGCTCCTTCAACTTGTTTGTATCGTTGGTCCTCGTGAACAAAAAAGGTGTTCATCAGACAGTGGCTTGTTAAGTCTACAAGGTGTTGAGGTGGTTTGTATTTGTTTGTTTGTATTCTATTATGATATCCAAGGCTTCATCTATAGGGATGGTGAAAAGGGACAGACACTACGTCAAAACTCACAAGAAGACACTCTGGTTGTATGACCGTTTTTCTAAGTATTTTCATGAAATGGGTCGAATTTTTCACATATGAGTCTGCCCCCTCTGCAAACGGTTGAAGTTGTTGGGCTAGGTATTTGGCTAGCTGTTGTGTTGGGGATCCAATTGAGCTTACTATTGGCCTCAAAGGTGCACCTTCTTTATGTACTTTTGGCAACCCATAGAATTTCGGATATCTCAATGACTTTTCAGGCGGAATGAGTTGCAGTTAGAGATTTTTGTCGATCGTACTTGCTTGGATTTTGGCCTTAGTTGTTTTCTCCAGATAAGTTGTTGGGTCAGTAGTAATTTGTTTATATGCTGGATCTTGTAGCAATGTTTGAATTTTGTTTGCATAATCCGCTGTATCTAAAATTACAGTCGCATTTCCTTTATCGGCAGGTAGAATGACAATGTCATTGTTGAGGCGAAGTTGTTTCAAGGCCTGATTTTCTTATATTGATAAATTCCTTTTGGGCGGTTTAGATTTTCTTAGAACATGTGACACATCTTGTCTAATTATTTCAGCGGTGTTCTCATCTAATTTTGAAACTGCTGTTTCCACGACACATATTATGCTCTCTGTTGGTATGTGAGAGGGAGCAATAGCGCAATTGAATCCCTTAGCCAACACGCCAATCGAGGTACAGTTCAATTGGACCGAAGATAAGTTATAAACGGTTTTATTCGTTTCCAATTGCCGTGAGGTTAGACTGTAACCGTTATTTTTCCAAGAATAATTCGTTTTTGGGCTTCTGTTGGACCTTCAATTTGTTAAATTTTTTCTGTTGTTGCATTGTTATCAACTTCGTTTGGACCCTAAATTCGCTAATCTCATGGAATTTATCCCAGACATTGAGAACACCAGAATACTGGCAAATATAGAACACCCGAAATCAAGACTCGTAAGAGAATTGAAATAGCGAAGAGGCCTTACAGTCTAAACGCACGCAATCAAATCCAGAACTTATCGAATTGTTTTAAAATTCTATTAAACACCGTACCGGCCCAGACCCGTCCTATAACAAGTCAACCGGATAAAACCAATCAGCAAGTGGGATGCGTGGCCACTGAGCGCCAAGGGCCAATCACACGCAGCCGTTCACGGTACCAACCGATAGGCGCCGAGCCGCGATTACATAACACCGCGCGCGCTCTTGAAAATCTTAGTGTTCGAGTAACTAGAAGCGAAAGCAGAAGGCTACGAGAATTAAGCGAACCGACCTGAAGAGGGCAGATGTGACTCTGCCGAAACGTCGTCATTTTACCATTGATCCCGGCGAGGATCAGTTATCAACTAGGCGGATGCATTTTCGGAAACCACCTAACACACACACACACACACACACACACACACACACACTGCAAAGCCTGAGCTACCCGCTAATCCTTCGTGGCAGGTGAGGGACGAAGATATACCATCAGTGACTATGAGTGAGCTGATGGGCGCGTGCAACCGGCTCCAAAACGGTAAGGCTCCCGGTCCAGATGGCATACCTAACATCGCGCTAAAATGCGCCATAGCCAATAGGCCTGACATGTTTCTACACATGTATGAGACCTGCCTAAAGCAGGGGGTTTTCCCGAGTAAGTGGAAAAAGCAGAGGCTTGTGCTCCTCCCTAAAGGGGGAAAGAAACCTCCCGACGAACCGTCATCATATCGTCCCCTCTGTATGTTGGACTCTGCGAGAAAACTCCTTGAAAGGATAATAGCAGATAGGCTGGAGCCCTACGTTGAGCCGAAACTTTCCACCAACCAATTCGGGTTCAGAAAGGGAAGATCAACCATCGATGCCGTGACACTCGTTACCAACATCGCCAGAGAGGCTATCTCGGGAAAGAGATGGAGAAGAGGTGGAAAAAAGTACTGTCTAATAGCCACCCGGGATATCAAGAACGCCTTTAACTCGGCCCGCTGGGACCGCATTTTGGAGGCTCTTGTCAGGATGGAAGTTCCGCAGTACTTGTGCAGAATGGTTTCAGCCTATTTCAAGGACCGCATCTTGTTGTACCAAACTGAAAATGGGCAAGTAGACTATAAGATCACAGGAGGTGTACCTCAGGGCTCTGTTCTTGGCCCCCTCTTATGGAACGTAATGTACAACGACCTGCTCCTGCTCGGTCTGCCTGAGGGCGTCAGGCTAGTGGCATTCGCCGATGATGTGGCATTGATCATAGTGCGCAAGCACATAGAGGAGATACAAACAACCTTCTCATTCGCTATAGCCACAATTCAGCATTGGATGCTCGCAGCGGACTTGAGTTTAGCAGAACAAAAGACCGAAACACTTCTTGTTAGCAGTCGAAAGGCAAGGGAAACCATCACCCTCAAAATAGGCGACTCCTGCATACAGTCGCAGCCCTTCATCAGCTATTTGGGGGTACTCCTGGACACACGGCTCAACTTCAAAGAGCACATAATCGCGGCCAGCAAGAAAGCAGCTGGGGTACAGGGGGCATTATCTAGAATAATGCCGAATGTCGGAGGCCCTAGACAGATAAGAAGACAGCTACTGGCAACAGTAACTACTTCTGTTTTGTTGTACGGGGCACCGGTATGGGAGAAATCGCTCGAGCTACCATCGTACCGCCGGAAAATGAAATCAGTCCAGCGGCTCTCAGCGATTCGAGTGGCATCATCCTACCGCACTGTGTCTTACGAGGCGGTGAGTGTGATTGCCTCTACCCTACCAATCGACATCCTGGCTGCAGAAAGGGGACGGCTTTATCGCAGAAAGTTAGAGAAAGACCAACCGACAGGAAACAGCGATGAAAGAGCCATGAGTCTAAGGCAATGGCAGGAGAGGTGGGACAGCTCTACTAAAGGAAGGTGGACATATCGATTGATACCTAACATCAGTCGTTGGGTCAACCGCCAGCATGGGGAGGTTGGGTTCTACATCACTCAACTCCTGACTGGACATGGATGCTTTCGAGCATACCTGCACAGGTTCAGGAGGGCAAACTCCCCAAACTGCCCACACTGTACGGACGTGATAGAGGACGCGGAACACGTGTTCTTCTCCTGCCCCCGGTTTCAGGATCAACGTGCTGAAGTGGAGAGGATTCTGGAGACTAATATCGTTCCAGAACAATTAGTAGAAGCCATGCTGAAGGGCCCCCAAGCCTGGAACTTGGTATCAGATTACGCGGAGACTATCCTCAAAGAACTCCGCAATACGTTCGAGGAGTAGGCTTTAGAGGCTTTCAATGTAAGAGCAGTAAACATCTGCAATGAACCACCCTTGCGAAGTAGTATTGACTAAGAGTGCCGCAGGGGACCATGGTTGTAGGAGAAAGAGGTTAGGGTTTTAGCGGGTATACGGTATACTGGTTTCAATGCAACGATTTACTCTTGCTTTGAAGTCATTACATCGGGAGTCCCGCACGACGGCCAGCACGTGCTAGCTAAGTACGGAATGTATTTCCCCCCTCTTCGGATAAAAAAAAAAAAAAAAAAAAAAAAAAAAAAAAAAAAAAAAAACACACACACACACATATATATATATATATATATATATATATATATATATATATATTTATATATATTTCACATACGGCAAGATGGTTTGCTTTCTGATCTTCCCTTAGAAGGCGAGGAACCCATCTTGAACACACTTTTCGGTAACCCAACTCATCTTAAATGGTTGATTGAGCACTCCCAACGTGTTCAGCAATTGCCAATACTGTAAGATGGCGGTCACCTTCAATCAGCTCACGAATTGCGTAGATATTCGCCTCATTAATGCTTGTCGTGGGATGGCGTGCATGAGGCTCATTTTCCACTGTCTCTCGGCCATCTGAAAACTTTTTGAACCAGTCGTACACTTGGGTCCTTGAAAGTGTTTCATTGCCGAACTGTGCAGATAGTCGACGCAAAATTTCAGACGGTCTAACGCCCTCCCGCGCCAAAAATTTGATAACAACACGTTGCGCAACAGACGTATGCACCTCTTGCTCTGACATGATGCTACTAGAAGCGCATCGACTACGCCTCGCCAAACCGACGAACTCCCCTCTTCTTAACATCCCTACCTAACATATATCGAGACGTCACCCCACTCGAGTTACCTACAGGGCGAGAAACAGAAAAGTCCGGTTCATATTTGATTCACACTCGTATTTAAGGAAGCATGCTGCACTGAAGCTCGTCAATAGCTACTAAACAAAACCAAAATAAAGTAAATCGGTTGAGGGACAGAGGAGAAAATGGTACCTAACGGTTTTGTCTCCCTATTTATATATAGATAGATAAAATCATGTAATGGGAATATAAATATGTACCTCATCTTGAATAGTAAATACTAAATATCACGTGAATTCCATTACTTATGAGATATTGATAGTTTTTCAAAATAGATTCACAGGACCCGTGCATATATTAGGGATTGTGTGTTTAAATTGAAAGTATACCAATCTTTTATTTTCCATGACATAGACTTTAAGAATAAGTTACATACTTTGACGGATAGATTTAGTACTGTTAGTACAACTACACCAATTGCGTAAATTTTTTTCAATTTACTCTTGTCAACTTTAAATGATTATTTAATATCAATATTTAATGGAGAAATTTAAAAAAATGGCAACGAATAGCATCATCTCTCTATTATATCTTTTTAATGTTTCAGCAAGTTAAGATGTTGTTGGATGAGATGTGCTAGGTACTCGAAATTCAGTTTACTTTCTGTCATGTAAGAGATCGTTGGATTTTTTAAAACTATTTTCTTATGGCGACACGTTTTGCAAAGTTTTCTCCATTCGTTCTTTGTTTCTCAAAATTTTCCTGGAGTTATAACCTTAAGCAAATATTTAAGACCTTCTTTATCTCAAAGATTTTAGCGGATTTTAGCTGATCACTTTTGTTACACACATCAAGAAAATTTATTCCCTAGATAGTTTCTTCTTTATTGACGCCCTAGTTAAAAAGTACATATGGACTTGCAATGAAAATTATATATAAAGGCAGTATTGCCTGTTAATTACGGTTTTCTCTCCTCAGATTGTTCCTGCAGCAGATAAGTATTTGCAATTTCATAAAATTGCTGGATTACTGCCTGTTCGTACAGAAATTCTTCTTCACAGTTATTCTGAGACGAGATGTCTACAAAATGATCAACCAGTATCCCTGTATATAAATAATGTTTTGTATATTGTGTTATACCTAGGTATCTGTGTTTGGAAAAGTTTTGACTTCAACTCTGGAGTCGGTGTCAATCGCTTTGTATTGTATTTCGAGTTTTTTTCCAAAAAAATTCGCATCGCAGAATAACGGTAAGGATGAATTTCTGTACGGACAGCCAGTAATCCGGACAATTTTACGAAATTGCCTTACTAAACTTTGTTCTTCATATAGAATTTTTAAATACTTATTGTTGCAGGAACAAATCTGAGGCGAGAGAACCCTAAAGTTAATAGGCAAAATAATTCAAGACCTTCTTAATAATCTGTTCAAAATTACTTATAAAGGCAGTATCTTGGACACAAAAACAGTTTTCGGCCTTATTATTGCCCAGGAGACAGTTGAAGATTAAACAAAATCTTATTTTGCTGCACATGGGTAATATTAATATGTGTTAACAATAGGTTTTCTTTATACAAATAAATATGGGTGTTTCTAAAATAGGGTTCCAAACGTTTGCTGAGAAGAGAACTCATTAAAATAAGCCAAAAATGATTAAGATGTTCCTTAAAACGCACCCTTAAGAAGTTATATATCCTCAAAAGGGCTCAAAGAAAACTCTTTTTCTCTTATTGAAAAAACGGTCATAACTTTTTACGTTAAATAACATGTACTACTCCGTTTTTCGACATGCAAATCTTAAGCATCCTATTTAGGTTGTTGAAGGGTATTTTCGGCCCGTAATTTTATTTATTTCAATTTTTTTACAATTTTTTCTACAGATTTATAAAATCTTATTCGGGTGTGCTGCCGCATACAGAATGCCTCGCGTCTGATACATTTCCAGCCGCACGGCCGTACATAAAGTGCATAGCTGTCATATTCGTGTCTGAATATGACCCACTTTTACTAATTAGACACTGCATAGCTCAACTTACAATTTATCAATAACTTAAATTATAAAGCGTTGTGGCAACGTCAGTCTTTTATTTGCCATGGTAAACAGATTTTTGTAATTTTTGAGCTATAACTTAAAGAGCAGAGTAATTTTCAAATTCACTTTACTAAGAAACCATTGGCAATATGGATATTGACAGACATATTATTTTTTAGGTAAAATTGTTAAGATTTTGTAAATCTGTAGAGAAAATTGTAAAAAAATTGTAATAAAAAAAATTACAGACCGAAAACCCCCTTCATCAACCTAAATAGGACTTTTTGATATGCATTAAGGCTCTTACTTTTTTTCTATTTATTTTCGACCGTTTTGTCAATAACATGAAAATAGTTTTGTTTGAGACCTTTTAAGAGTGCTTTCTATACACAACAGAAGTTTGGAACCCTATTTTAGAAACACCCTGAATAGAAATACAATATATTTTTTTAACAGAAAATTGTTATCTGTTAGATTGATACCCAGTTTTTAACGGAGAAATAGACGCATATCACTAAACAAAACAGCGTCCTTGTACTTTTGGTAGCAAGAGTATGAACATAAGTTCAATTGAAGTTTCGATGATTGATTGACGAAACATATTACACAATCAAAAATTACAATAAAAATAAAAATTTATTGCTTTTCCCTGTTTCAATAGTTTAATCGATTACTTAATAAAATGTTGACCTTATTAGGAATTGTTCCAGAGTAATAAGTTTACCAAAACTAAATTCTAAAATTTACGTTAATGGTAAAACAGTAATAATGAGTGTTAATAAAATTAATAAAATTGCAATATTATGTGTTTTCGGCATATCGAATACAAAGTAGAGAATACTTTGAAAATTACCGATATGTCAATAAATTAAACTGGTCGATAGTTGTATAGCCAGATACACCGGTAATAGATTTAAAAAAAAATGTTTGACAATACTAAGTGAGGTTACTACAACAATTTACTTTCAATAATATACACGGTATTAAAACGAAATCCTACGTATCATATAATCAAAATATGCTCTTTACAAACTATCCGATCTCCTAGAATTTTCTTATACTACCCTTTATATTAACAGAAACAAACTCTCCTAGTTGCGTCAATTAATACTGTAAAACATTTTAATTTGAACCAAGCGAAGAAAATAAAATAAAAATCATTTTCTACATTTTATATAACAAATTTATTTATTGCCATTCACAACGTGGTCTAAACTAGAGCTGTTTGAAGTTGAGATGTTGTTCCCGAAAGTTTATAAACATAAAGTAAAATTACTACTATTTATGCAATTTAATATATAGACACTATGACAAACTTTAAATTACATGTTTTTAATTAGAAAGGTACATTGGTAGATACAAAATTAAGCAGATTTAATTAATAAAATTTTTTAAATAATCATTAGTTTGATAAATTGATAATTGTTTCAGTCGTCACTTAATGCAAATTCATTTTTAATATTACTTTAGAACAACTAACACTTGGTTGAATTTTCACTTTTTTTAAGTGAAAATTTAACCAAGTGTCTCTTATTTTTAAGTAAGTTAGATAAATTCCTAAAGTTGTTGTTATAATATATTAATGTCAAGCAATTTAGTTTATTGCTTTGGTGACACACTCGGGGGAGTTGAGCACTGGTCAACTGGGTGATTTATTATCTTTAACAGAAAGTTAAAAGAAATCTACACTAGCTTATACAATACTGGCCAAAGGCAACGAGTTGGCAAGTTTACAGATAAGACTTAAGCAATTTCGATGATTTAAACCGTACCGCATATTTACGTGAAATATATTGTTTTCTAGAATAAAAAATTGCAGCTAAATGAATCGTCACTAATTTCCATAAAACGTCTCACTCAATGTATATATTTTAAATTCGACCAAGATATATTACGATTTGAATCCGTATATTTTTCTATAACGTTAAACATACCGTTTTTCCGAAAATCGAAAAAATATAGGCAAAAAACGGTGAAATTCAACTCAAAAATCAAAGAGAACTACACAAACCTCTAAAATTAAATGTCAAGATTTGTCATAAGTGATAATTACACGTACAGGGTGAGTGTAACAATTTTCGGTTTGATTCAATAGAAGTCAATGCTTTTTTATAATTTAATAATAAAATATTAATGTGAATTCGGAGGTAATTCCATACAATTCTATAACATAAAACATAATATTTTTCGGCAAATCAGAAAAATAATGGCAAAAGTCTGTAAACGTCAAAGGAAAAATATCATAAATATATTTCTAAATTTAAATATTAAGATATGTCAGAAAATAGATATGTATAAATGTATAAACTATTTTTATTTTGATTACTTTGAAGTGGATTATTTTTTAAATATAATTTATATATACTTACATAATAATAATAAAACACAAAATAGTTATACGTTGAGATAACTTTTATACCAGTAATGCATGTATATATATTTCGTAGTACAGCTACTTGATATACGTATCCCTATGATTGCGAAGCACTTTTGCAATATATTGAATAAAAAACGAGATTACTTTTATTTCTTACTTTATTCATATCTCTGCAGTTAAATATTACAATCATATAAATTATAATACATCTTTAAAAAATTAAAAATGCAATTATGTATTCTTTAATAATTACTTAGTGTACATTTACCTCTCGGAAGCTAAAGTGTCGTCTTCGTCGACAGTTAGTGTTCCTTCACGAGATACTATTTCTTGAAAACCAGAAGGCATTGAAATGTCATTTGGTACTTTGATATCTAACTCCGGATCCATAGCTGAAGAATCACCTTGTTCAGTACTAGAAGAAACAGTGTTCACCGGGGCTATGGCAGGAATAACTGGAGCTATTGTTGACACTTTTGGAACTCGTAGATCTATTGCTGGGCTTTGAGCGCTTGTCTGAGTATTTTGAATGGTTGGAAAAGGAGGTAGTTGGGGAAATAAAGGATTTCTTTGGCTGTTCTGTGGGTTAAATTGGGGTAAAAGTGGATTGAACTGAGGAACATTAGGATTGTACTGAGGAAATTGGTAATTCCATTGTGGATACTGGACATTAAATTGTGGATACTGTGGCATAAGTTGGTTGGGAAAAGTTCTTGGGGCTTGTTGAATTGTTCTACCTTGGTATTGATCGCTGATTGCAGATAAATCGTTGACCACTTTGCATGTGCCTTTCATTATTGGCATCGCTTTCTCACCGAACTCCTTCATTTTTCTACCCTGAAAATAGAAAAAAATACAGTGAAAATAGGTTGCCAAATTGGCCCTAAGTTAGCAAGAGGTGAAAAGAACAGGGTAAACAGCATTGCTTTACGGGAACTACAAAAAATACAAGAGAAGAATAAATTGAAATGATTAAATTATAATTGTCATGGGTGTACAGTCATAGGATAGCCGGTGAAACCACCAGACTAATTTTTATTTGGTATTTCTTACTTTAAATTTCCGGAGTACTTTAAAAATATTAACGATTTGCCAAAAACTGTAAAGACTGTAATGTGATAATGAAATGAGAGAAATTCTATAGAATTTGGAGGTAAAAACAAGTTAAAGTTTAATTCGGGTATTAGCAGAGGAGAAATAACAATCATTTGATTTATATGTTAAATGTTTTATAACTATTCTGTAATTATCATCTTAACTAAATTTTCGTATAAAACTCTTATTAGGGTAACGTATATCCAGTAATGTTTCACTTGATAGCAGTTTTCTGCGAAACAACTGGACGGGAAAGGTTAAATTTTGTATTCCTCATTTTAGTTTTGAGTTGCAAAATATAGAATTAAATGAAAAATTGAAAACTTTTCAAACGCATTATGTAATATATCAAATGAAAAGGATCATTCTGAGAAACATGAATAAATATTTTTAATATTTTAAAAACAATTAGTTTAAAATATATTACCAAAAATATAAACATATGTTTAAAATAATATGTTTAAAAGTTATTAACAAAAATATAAAAAATAGAATTATTCCCATTTAACTCAGAAGCTACCCTACCGAAAATTTTGAAAAAAAAAGAGAAATATAGGGCATCGCCTGACCTTTATTGGATAAGTAAGGAGAAAACCATGATATTGTGTATATTTTGTTTGGAAGGCAAATTACAGAATTAAATAAAAAATTACAATTTTTGTCAAACACATCATATCAAGTGGAAATACAAATACATTTTTTTCATATTTTTTAGATAATTTTTTAAAAATTATTGAAAAATATATACAAAACTCAACCCATTCAGACAAGTAACACACAAATTCTAACAATAATTCTAACAGTAATTCATGAAATTAAATGGAAAATAAAATTTTGTTTTTTAAATTGCATCTGAAACGTTACGTATCAAATGAAAGGAATCATCATAAAAATACAAATATATATATATATATATATATATATATATATATATATATATATATATTTTAATAATTTATTTAACAGATGTAATAATTAGTTATTTAGAACTCGACCCATTCTCCCCTTATCTTCAAACTGCTACGCCTAAAGTTCAGATAAAAGAATACTGAAAGTTTATTGGAAAAAACCGTAAATTCCAAATCCTTATTTTTAGGGAAATAGTAGAAAAATAAATAAATATTTTTAAAAAAATCGAGCGATTCTTGTAGCAGATAAAATAAATAGGCTCTGTGTTAGAAATTAAGGTGTAATTTTTTTATAAATTTAAAACGCTTAGTTTAAAAGATATTATTATGTTTAGGACGTAATTCCTGTGAATTATTTTCAATTTGTATCAGTATATAACGAACAATTTGCAAGGATGAATTTTGGAAATAAAATATAAGGCTATATAAGGTTTGACCGACTTGAAACAAACACCAAATGTGACAAAATGACTATATATTTTAAACGGTTTTTTCATTAGGAAATTCGAGCATGTCAAACGAGCAGCATTCTAAAATAAAAATAAATTGGAGGTAGGTACTTACGATTTCGTCGAAGTCTAAAGGTTTTGGAGCAGCCGCTGCAAGTCCAAAGAGAACTAATATAATTGCAAGAATTTTATCCATTTTCAATTATTTGTTTATTCTTTACCACAGTGGTGAATTTTAATGTTCTGAATTCAACTAAGATACTGACAAAATCTTTTGCTTCTCCTTATTTATATTGTTTCATTGGGAAAATTATTCTCGTTTCCTATGAGTCGTCAAAATTTTACAAACGTCTTGTAGTATTTCATTAATCATCGGTATATTGCAAGGGCACTGGATCAGGAAATGCGGTTTGTAGCGTTATCTCCTAACAAAGATGAAACCAAAGTGAACGACCGCTTCTTGTTTGTCAGTGGGTAATAGTTGCAAAGAGTATAACGATTTATTTCGAGTTGTGTATTAATTTGGTTCATAAAATTAATAACTCCTGAAACTGTTTACCTACCATTTTAATTTTAGATATACGTATTAACTGTTCTTTTAGAAGCAACTAATATATACTAAATCATTACAGAAATATTTTTCAAAAAACCTGTAATTTCTTGATGTCTTAATAATATACAAATAATATAACAATACTGGGTTAATAAAGCATCGACAAAAAAAGAAGAAAAAACAAATTTTCTTTTTGTTTTTAGCTAAATAACACCATACTTTAAACAAAAACCATGAACTTCAAATTTATATTTTATTAATTAAATTTACGAGACCATTGACAGTGAGGTCAAATTGAACTCTTGAGACGTGTGATTTTTTAACAAATCTATTGAAACAATAAATGGTCTTTTAAATATAGTGAAATATAAGTCACCCACCCATCTGAGAATAAGAATTTATTGTCAATCCTCTTACATTTCGTAAACACCTAGAAATCTTATCTAAAAGATGTTGTGTAATAAGTTCAGAAAACATTAACAAATGTAGTAGTATCTTTTTTTAGATCATTTGGTATCATAACTGTATGGCAGTCTTTTATTTCATCTCTGTAGTAAAATACTGACTTTAAAAGTAAATTTTGTTCATTCTCCAAAGGTAAGACTGCACCTTGGATGTAAAACTATAATTTTTTGCAAAGCACAATGAACAAGCAATTAATCTATTGAACTTGTCCTTCACCGTTTTGCAGTAAATTAATTCTTGTTCAGCAATGTATGCATGAGGTTCCAACATTTCCAAGCCATTACACAATTACACTGTCAACAAAATCATATACGGGAAGCACATGAGTGACAATCGTAAAGAGATCTGTACCTTTGAATTGTTCCAATTACACAGTAGTAACTTGCTTACCATTAAAAATCGTTTTTCAAAGGTCACGAATTGCACTTAATTCAGGACAAGAAATGTATACTTTGACATATTTTTGCAGCAGTTAAGTGATAAATTGTTGTAGAGATTGGACACATTATCCCTTGCAGGTTGGTTTCTGATGTAAGTAAATCAATATGTACTCCACTCATCATGCACTTGACACCCTGCTAGGTACATTTTAAGAATCGATTAAAATTTATAAACTATATTGCTATGAAGAAGATTTTGATACCGAAGTTGAAATCCATTTTCATGTCACGTCACATGGGAAAGGACCATGCATTGGTCTTGGTGGAAATCTTAGAAGTATCAATATCACAGATAGGTTTTATTAATGAACAAAATCAGCTTTAACCGAAAAGATTATATATTATTGTTTCAATGAAGAGCTTCAAATACACAAAGTTTTTAATGTAAGAACATTTTGATTGTGTCGTGACTATTTATGGCATCACAAAAATCAAGCTTTCATACCAACAACAGATGGGCTTACTATTAAACGAACAAGTTATCGTGTGAAATGCAAAGTTGTAAACAATTTCAAAATAAAATCTTACTTTTTGACTACACAATGTCTAATTTTGACTATATGACATCAAACAAGTAACTTTTTTATGTCATTATACTGTTACGAAATGGGACCCTGTGTCCTTTCAGCACGACAACAAACGCTTTACGATAAAAAAATACGATTCTCGAAAAGACTCGGCAGCGGAAGGAGCGATGATTATTTTCTACTGGAGAATTCCATGGGGATTATAAAAGAAGCACGCCACGATCGCAGTTCAGTGATACCGCGTCGACTAGCTTATATGGGATTGTTATTGGATTTGAATCAGATGTTTGAATGTAAATAAAGCTCTAGAAAAGTGACAGTGAATACTAGTTGTTATAATTTTTAAAATTGAAACGTGACAAGGAGGAGAAACAACATCAAGAAGAAATTCAACAAAGGTTAGTGAAATCTTTTGATGATAAACTTAAAGTTGAATTAGGAAATCTTGTCACTAATATCGATGAAAAACAACAAAATCTTGTTTCCACGATGGAAGAAAAACAACAAAATCTGGTTTCCACGATGAAAAGTGAACAACATAATTTAATTGAGGGATTGTTCTCGAAATTTGAACAAAAACAAGATCAAATTGAATTAAATTGACACGAAACTGAACAGAAAAGACAACTGCAATTCGAACAATTAATGCAAATAGTAGGACAAGTTAATGAAACAGATAATGAAAGAATGCAAATAGTTGAGTCAGATATAAAAGAGATAAATGATGACATTAAGACCATAAAAAATACCGTGGATACTCTTGAAACAAAAGTAGATGATCTTGATTCCATCCAAAGCCAGGTAAAATTTGAAATCAGTTCCATCAAGCAAACAGTACACACTGAAGTACAAGATAAAATCTGTTCCATCCAAAATAAACTAGAAATAGAAATTAAAAAAATGCAACAGGACTTACAGCGAGGAAAATACCAGAACACCGTGAGTACCAAAGGTTCCTTTAGTAAACCACCCACATTCGACGGCAGTTCATCTTGGCCCATGTATAAACGGCAATTTGAGGCCGTGGCTACAGCTAATGGATGGGATAATCATGAAAAATCCACATCTCTGGTAATTTCCTTAAGAGGTCCGGCCCTAGAACTCCTCCAGAGCATTCCAGTCGATGAACAAGGCAATTTCGACAAGATCATCGCTATCCTAGACAAACGTTACGACAATCAATCCTTGAGCCAGGTATACCAAGTCCAACTGAGTGGAAAAACCCAAAAATCCGGTGAAAGCCTCCAAGAATTCGAAGCAGAAATTAGACGGTTAGTTCACTTGTCCTACCCAGACCTGCCAGAGGAAACGAAAGACCAGTTGGCCACACAGAGTTTCATAAACGGCATCAGAGATGTGGAAGTACAAAGAAATTTAAGACTGAGTGGCGTCAAGAAGAGTAATGAAGCTCTACTTCGGGCTTTGGAAGTAGAGGCCGTCATGAACATGTCCAAGCCGAGGGTCCGAGCAGTTTCCTTCAACCAGGAAGAGTCAGAGTCACCATTCCAAGCGCTGCTGGCTGGTCTGAACAAAATATTAGAACGGTCACAAAGAACTGGCACCAGAGGGGCATGTTACCGCTGCGGACGGACAGGACACTTCCAACGTGATTGTCGAGTGAGGCCACCTGAACAATCACCGACCAGGGGTAACCAACAAAACAGCCACATGTCCAGGGACCGTCAGTCAGTCAGCATAGGGGGGTGAATGCTGACTGTCCCTCCACCAGCCCCCAAAACGTTATCCATCCGGGGATTCTGCAGAGATAGCGGCAGCCTAGTCATCAGAGGCACCATCAACGGGCGAGCAGTTACCATCACCATCGATACCGGCGCCGCTGTGTCCATTGCCAAGTCCAGGGTTTTGAGAGCATCAGAAATTCGGCCAGTTACCAATAACATCCAGCTCAGAACAGTCACCGGCGAGTCCATGTCCATACAGGGTGAGGCAGATGTCGTGCTACAGATAGGGGACAACATGATCCGGCATAGGGTCCTGGTAGCGAATATTGAGGACGATTTTATACTGGTAATGGACCTAATTAGCCAGCATGGATTTATGTTCGACCCGAGATATGATGTTCTTCGGTTCCTGATGAGGAATTTGTATTGACACGGCCCGTCAACACATCATTCACGCCCATAAAAATTGTGGCAAAGTCTTCAGCTAGAATTCCCGGTCGAACAGAACAGATTATTCATGGGCAGCTAGACAGCAATCCTGGGAGCTGCGTTGGAATGGTGGAGCCCGTACACTCAGCTCATGACTACTTAGTTGGACGGGCTATAGTTAAAACCGGACGAGATATACCAATCAGAGTCCTGAATTTGTCCAACAACGACATCAGAATTACCAATGGTCAAGAGATAGCTTGTTTCGAGCCAGTAGAGACCATCATCAATTGCGAAGAAGAGTACCAGACGGCGGTGAAGGAGACAGGGCCCGATAAAGAGTTCCAACAACAGTTTGCTGACCACTTAACACACTTGACACCAGAGAACCAGAAAAAGCCAAGCAATTTATCACAAAACACTGGCAAATTTTTAACAGCAAAAATGGAACCACCGGTCGCACCAACATCATCCAGCATCGAATAGATACCGGAAAGGCTCAGCCCATCAGAATACCACCTAGACGACTACCATTGGGGCAACAACAGGCAGTCGAGGAAAACATCGAGTCCATGTTACAAAATGGAGTTATTGAGCCATCCATCAGTCCATGGTCTGCTCCCGTCGTGCTAGTTAAAAAGAAGGATGGAACCACCCGATTTTGCGTGGATTACAGAAAGCTCAATGACGTCACGAAGAAAGACAGCTATCCACTACCCCGAATCGATGACACTTTGACCACACTAGCAGGCTCCCGTTGGTTCTCCACACTAGACCTAAAAAGTGGATATTGGCAGGTTGGTCTGCACGCAAACGACAGAGAGAAGACAGCGTTCTCCACCAGTAAAGGGTTGTTTCAGTTCACGGTCATGCCCTTTGGGTTATGTAATGCACCCGCTACATTTGAGAGGCTAATGGAGTATGTACTGAGCCGGTTAACATGGAGGACGTGCTTAGTATACCTCGACGACATTCTAGTCATGGGCCAGACATTCGACGACCATCTGAAGAACCTGGGCGAAGTATTCTCCAGAATTAATAATGCCAACCTGAGACTCAATCCGAAGAAGTGTTCCTTGTTTCAAAAAGAAGTAGAGTTTTTGGGCCACGTAGTGTCCGAGTCAGGAATCCGCACCAACGAAGACAAGATAGAAGCCATCCGCGATTGGCCAGTTCCAAGAGACAAACATGAACTCCGAAGCTTCTTGGGCCTATGTTCATACTACCGGCGTTTTGTTGAGGGATTTGCCACCCCTCTACATCGGCAGACCACTGATAAAGAGACCTTCCATTGGAATCAGGATTGCGAAACATCATTCAGGCGACTGAAGGCAGCACTATGTTCCAGCCCAATCCTAGCCTTTCCTACACAGTCCGGCAAGTTCATCTTAGACACCCACGCCAGCAACACAGGTTTGGGGGCCGTCCTATCCCAGGTGCAAGATGGTGAAGAGAGGGTGATCGAGTACTACAGCCGTGGATTCTCGAAGCCAGAAAGAAATTATTGCGTCACCAGAAAAGAACTTCTTGCAATAATAAGGGCTGTGGACCATTTCCATAAATACCTGTATGGTCGCCATTTCTTAATCCGAACAGATCATGCCGCACTCAAATGGCTGCTGGACATGAAGACACCGGAAGGACAACTGGCCAGATGGATGGAGAAATTACAGCAATACGACTTCAAGGTGGAACACCGTGCCGGCCGGTTGCACAATAATGCCGATGCCCTATCCAGAAGACCCTGTAGAGCGGAATGCAAGCATTGTCTGAAGACGGAACAGCGAGAGGGTATCTCCATCAGGCAGATTCGAGTGCAGGCCAATGAAGACTGGACAACGGAACAGTGCATCTAGGACCAAATGGCTGATCCAGACATCGAACCAATCTTGTCACTCAAAATGAGAGGGGCACCCAGGCCACGATGGGACGAGGTAGCTAGATACTCCGGCGTGCTGAAATCGTTATGGGCTCAGTGGGACTCTCTACGAGTGGACAATGGAATGCTCAAGCGAGTTTGGGAAAGCGCTGATGGACGAGAAACCAAGTCCCAACTGGTAGTTCCGAAGAAAAAGGTACCAGCCATCCTGACCGAAGTACATGATGGAATTACCGGAGGCCACCTGGGCATGAATAAAACCCTAGACAAAGTTCGCCAGCGGTACTACTGGGTGAATTACTTCGAAGACGTCAGAACTTGGTGCCGCAAATGTGCCACATGTGCCGCCAGTAAGGGCCCGAAGACCCGGACCAAGGGCAGAATGCAACAGTACAATGTGGGCGTCCCATTTGAGAGAATCGCCATCGATGTCGCCGGTCCGTTTCCCGAGTCTGAGAGGGGGAACAAATACATTCTGGTCGCAATGGATTACTTCAGCAAATGGCCTGAGGCATATGCGATACCCAACCAAGAGGCAACCACGGTAGCGACGGTGCTAGTAGAACAACTATTCAGCCGGTTTGGCGTCCCGATGGAATTACATTCAGACCAGGGGCGTAACTTCGAATCGAATGTATTCCAGAAGGTCTGCACGATGTTGGGATCAGGAAAACGAGAACAACACCATTACACCCACAGTCAGACGGAATGGTGGAAAGATTCAACAGGACCTTGGAACAACACCTATCCAAGGTCGTCAGCAATAACCAGCGTGATTGGTATGAGCATATTCCCCTATTCCTGTTGTCATATCGCTCTGCTGTACATAATAGTACAGGCCTGACCCCAGCCAGGGTCCTATTCGGAAAGGAGCTGCGATTACCATGCGACTTGGCATTTGGCTCCCCCGAAGAACCTCCCCAAGACATCGACGACTATGCCGACCAGCTCCGACATAACCTGCTGGCAATACACGAATTAGCCCGAACGCAGATGTTGGCCACCAGTGACCGGATGAAGACGCGATACGACCTCAAGGCCAATTCAGTCGGGTTCCAGGAGAGGGACAAAGTCTGGTTGTACAACCCCCAACGGAGCAAGGGTAAATCCCCAAAGCTTACACCCGCCTGGGATGGTCCATACGAGGTGGTCAAGAGGCTTAATGACGTCGTCTACCGGATCCGTCGAAACCCCAAGGCTAAATTGAAGGTGGTTCATTTAGATCGACTAGCTCCCTACCATGGAGAGGATGTTTCTGATCGGGACGATCAGAATTAAGGGGGGGGCAGTGTTACGAAATTTTCCCAAAGCCGACCCTGTGTCCTTTCAGCACGACAACAAACGCTTTACGATAAAAAAATACGATTCTCGAAAAGACTCGGCAGCGGAAGGAGCGATGATTATTTTCTACTGGAGAATTCCACGGGGATTATAAAAGAAGCACGCCACGATCGCAGTTCAGTGATACCGCGTCGACTAGCTTATATGGGATTGTTATTGTATTTGAATCAGATGTTTGAATGTAAATGAAGTTCTAGAAAAGTGACAGTGAATACTAGTTGTTATAATTTTTAAAATTGAACCCACGAAGTATATTGCAATACTAATAGATTATATTAGTATAGTAATAAAAACCATTTGAATAGAAGTTCCCACGTTTTTTAAATCGTTGTCTTGTGAAATGGCTACCTAAGAAATGGTACTGTGCAGCACATTGGTACTTCGTCTGTCACCAAAACGAATGCCGATCCCATTTTATAACTTTACACCTATTATTTAGGGACTACACTATAAGGTACATTTTGACATAAAAATAATAAATAGTACCGAAGTTAAGCGAAATCTTATTCGAATTATTTACTTCCGCACTAAAAAAATCCATTTTGTGATAACAACAAAAACTTTCCATTTTCTGGGAAAACACTATTAACTTTATTTTTCATATTTTTGTATAAATTCAACAACAGCTTTCCAAAAATCCAAGCTCGTCAATTATTTAAAGGCTCATATACTGGCAACTGGGCTTGATAAAAACAAAATAAATAAGTGAATTCGGTCAGGTCAGTTAAAAGTATAAGTAATATAAATATGAACCAAGTCCAATTTTTAACATTATTTTCGCTGTCTGGCATAATAAAGGCACATGTGTTTTGGCCGAACACTTTCTTAAGAATAAGCACACCCCGGACATTGATCACCTCAATCCGGAAACAATAATTTCAAATGAAATTTTTTGAAGATGGTTTTCATCAGCACATAGGAAAATAGTATTAACAAAAACAGACCTACCGACCTGAAAACAAACTATTGTAAGAAGAGGCAAACGATAAGAAATAGTTAAATTCGGACAAAATGTATTTACCTAACAATATGTCGTTGATAAATTCCGAGTATGTCCCAAAATATCCTGAAATTTTAAAAATTGTTTTTTTTTCATTGACTTTATTTTTTCAAAGCTTTCAAAATTAATCGTACATCTAGATTGGTATTTGTTCCTTACTGCATAATAGCCTTTTCAAATTTGCGACCAGACGTTTCGTCATCCTCTCACCGTTATAATTGCTTATCTTATGGTCATCATATTGGATTTTCCGGATTTAAACACAACATGTTATAATTTTTTCAATGACGAATCAGAAGATATCTTTTTTTTTTAATGGCTTATCGCAATTTGCTATGACTCTGAAGTTTCTAACTTCGATCTTACACATTTAATGACATTCAATTAATTTGCACGTCAGATCATTTTTGGCGATAATAAACGGCTTTCAGGATTGATGACAAAGGCGATATGAATGAATGACGTAGTGATAAAAAGACCACAAACTTATCGAACTATGTTCAAGTCATCGAGTTATCTTCATTTGAAAAGCCGAAAAATACCCAGATCAAATGAGTGGAGAGACTAAAAAAATTAGACATTCATAAAGATAGTTAATTTGTAGATACAGATAAACTCGAAAAAATGTACACGTCAAGAAATATTACACCGCTATAAATGTTTTTCCTACAAGTACTAGGTGACAACTCAAAAAGCGCATTTTACTGAAGAAACTTTTTTCCTCGCGTGTCTCTCCTCGCTTTTTATATTAGTTTGTAATATAATTGAGAGTATATTTTAAAATATCAATTCAGAAGTTGTCAATCAAACTATTAACTCTGGCCGCTTAGAAGGAAAAACTGAAGTTCGCCGGTTACATCGAACTAGAGCTGACCTTCATCCTCCCGTTCGCTGTCCAATAGATACAAAAAAGTGCAAAAAAGGATAAAGTACACTCTGCATCAACTGAGAATTTTGTGTAGAGAACTGCGTCTTAAGTAGAAATGTTAATCAAATGTTCTCGGGTAGATTCGGCAATAGTGAATATGAATTGATAAGGTGAAGTTTCTTGAACCGAATTTGACTGATTTTTTTGAAACAATGTAGGTACCTATTCTGTCAAAAAATTGCTTTTTGCTATAAAATCTATACTATGATAATTTTAATTAGTAAAGGTAACTACAAAATTAGCTGCCCTTAAATATAGTCCACAATGTGTGACCTATCAGTCCCCAATCTCTTTTCAGAATTTCTATATGGAGCTGTTGTTGGTTCTTGATCTAGAAGTTTGTGTCAGGCATGGTAACAGGACAAAATATTTTAAAAATCCGTCTTAGCCAACGGTTGACAAATATTTCTGGGTGTTTGGTAGATGTTTTGTTACTCTCCAGGTTTCGCCGCCATGTAGTAACACGGTCTTATTGTCTGACTTGAAGAGTCTTAACTTCAACTGACTAAATGCCGCATGGGCTTTTTTGATATTGTATGAAATCTGAGCAGCAATATGATATGATCAGGCAGATGTTTTCCATTTTTCCAGTCTCACTGCATTGGATAGTGCTATCGACATGATTTTTTTGCAGAAAGTACAAAAAAAATCTGTTACATTTTGTCAACATTCAAAATTCACTTCAAAATTAATATTTTTTAGAAAAAAATTATGTACCTGAAGGTAGAAATGTTGCAAGTCTAATTTTTTAAATTGTATTAGATTGAACTGTTACCATTAAAATTTTCGCATTAGTGAAGATTGATAGATCACATAGAGGTCGTATGAAGAAAAATACTACTTAGAGGACTTTATCCGCAGAATAGCTGAAAAGTGAATACTAGACTCCGTCTGAGTACTAAGGTCGAAATATCGTCATAAGGATTATCGGTAGTAGTCACACTGTCATCCAGCATTAAAAGGTAACTTAAGGGAATTAGTATTGAATCATCTTTACGAAAAGAATAATTTACAAAAATTCTACTCAAAGTATTTGCAATACCAAATTCAAGGAACATAGTAAAACATTTCGGTAACCTTCAATTGAGTTTGTTAAGTTCGCTTCAAAATTGAAAGTATTTAAAAAAATGTAACAGTACTTTTTTTTTATTTTCTACTAAACTTCTTGTGTTAGAATTTTGATATTATAGAAGATTTATAGAAGTCAGTAGTATAGCTGTTACATATGAATATATTCTCTACCGTAAAATATATGAATAAATTAGTTTGACTATAAGACTATTTCATAAGTTCGTAGATTTGGTTCTAACGAACCAATAAGTTTTTTGGGAATAACACCACATAAACTTAAAGGTTTGTATATTTCAAATTGTCCAAACGTTTCAAGGCCTAAACCAGACCCGTTTTCAATGGTAAATTAACTTAACACAAAATGAACAAGAAAATTAAAAAATTAAAAGGATTCGGATTGGCAAATTTAGAAAATCACAATTTGACATTAATGTTTGACAATCAAACTGATATAACTACGAGAACCAATAAATATTTTTAAATAATCAAAACATAAATATTTATGGTACTTTCATATTTATTCTCTAACAAAATATTCAGTTATTTAAATCATGTCTAATTACACTTTCAAAAAGAAATTGGTAGTATATTCAATATTGGGGGTATATATTTTGTCATCTTCTTGACTAAATTTACAAACAATGCTCGCCAATATTTATATAATACCAGTACACTAATGGGGTAAACTAATTATGTAAATTACAATAATCCTTAAATACTTAGTTTTTCATAAAAAATAAAGTAATATCCCGACTGGATTCCTTTTCAAATAAATGTTGTAGGGTTTTAAGTGGGTCACCGAATGGACGAAATTTCGACTATCGGCCTGGAGAGGAAATGACTTTTTTATACCGGAAGTTAATGCAAATCCCTAATTTATACTGTGGATTTTGTTAGATAAAATGAAATCCACTACAGATATTTTCTGATCTAATTAAATAGTCGTAACATTTTAGGGCAAATTTATGGCCAAAATATGGATCGAATCGAAAACCTGAGGAGAACAAAAAGTGGTCTATCGAAATTTATGGTAATAATTGTTTATGTCCATTTAAAACCAAATTTCGGTCGGAAAAGGTCATTTCCACTTGTAGACCCACTTGAAACTGTACAGCTTTCATCTGAAAGTTTTTACAGGATAATCGAGTCCGCTCAGGATATCACTTTATTCCTAGATAAATGCTACGCCCGGTATACTGCTAGGAAAATTTAATAAATATTGATAAAAATTGTTATTGTTCTTTTAAAAATATTTTCTTTAAATTTAAAATTGAAGCAAAAATACTAGAACGTTATAAATTACTACTAGATTGTTTCAAATTGGCACTTGTAAAAAAGTCTTTATAAGGCTGTTAACATATATATATATATATATATATATATATATATATATTTAGTTTAGAACTCGATTGAAATTGCAATTGAAAACGTTTAGGTTACAAAGTGCAATCCCACCAAAAACCACACGCATTTTTTAAAATTACTTGAAATACCTATATTTGATTAAAGTCTCATATATATATTTTTATTTCAATAGATTTGTCAATATGACATGAACGATTTGGGGGGGGGGGTTCATGACGTCTTTTTCTCTGGTATCTCCTCCACTTTATTTCTGATAGACATATACTTTTGACAAAGGAACCACTAGTAAATAGTAAATTTATTTAGAAATTGCAATTGAACGGAACAAAATTATAATTTTATTATAATGCCGACCTCATTTCGAGAACAAATCAGCATGCCTGAAAACGTTCCAGAAATGATCGGTCACTAAAAGAAGTTTTCAAATAAACGGGCACTTATTTTGACGACAGTTATCTTAGACGTTGTCAGACACAGTGTCAAATATTTGAAGTTAATTTTGTTATTTCGTACGCGAAAATGTATTTTTTTGATATTCCAAACTGTTATGTACCTTCCCGAGATGATGACCTATTGATGTACGCTCTATAAAGCTTCAACTGAATGGTACTTATCAACTACCAACTATGGTTAATTTGGTAAACTACGCTTACTGCAGCGGGCTTTATAACTTACTACACAACTGCTGTATGATATGAAATAGATTTTTTTTTTGGGCAATTAAGAAGCGATCACTGAAATGATGCATATATTGGATTGATCAAACTTCTGTTTTAAAAAAGTTATATTGTAATAAAACTTACAAAATTTAGACATAAAATAAAATGTACTGCTGAAGTTTGTGGAAACTGTGAAAAATAATGTTTATTTTATGATAAAATATCAGAGTTTGTTTCTAAGGATCTTATTTTGGAACACGTTCTCGAAATGATTTTCCATTAGGTTATTTGGCAATGATAAGAAATATTATTTTTTTACTATAATTTATGGGGTGCAATTAAAACAATAAATGTTAGTATTTACATGTTTATTTATCTAATCAAATTGCGATATCAGTAATCAATTTGCTACCGAAACAAATTTTACACCTAATAATAATGAGAAATAATAGATAATATTGTTTAACTTAAATGGAAAATAAAATTTTGTTTTTTTAAACTGCATCCGTAACGTAATGTAACAAATGAAAAGAATAATCATAAAAATACAAATATATTTTATTTATATTTTTAAAATAATTTGTTTAAAAGATTTAATAATTTATTATTTAAAATTTGATCCATTCTCCCCTTTATCTTCCAAACTACTAAAATTTATAGAAAAATTATATAGGGCTTCACTGAACGTTTATTGTCAAAATGAAGCGAAAATCCTGATCATAGTTGTGGGGCCCAAATTAGAAAAATAAATAAATCTGCTTAATAAATTAAAGTGTATTTTTTTTATAAATTTAAAATGCTTAATTTAAAAGTTATTAACGTAAATTTAAGAAAATTCACTCACTCCCTTCTTGTCTGAAATAGGAATATTAGAAAAATATATACTTTGATCCACCTACATTGTATCAAATCTCAAAGGTAGTACGAATAGTATGCCAGTCCAACTCGCACTTGACCATTTTTTTTTCTAATATTATTCAACTTTTCAGGGGATCTTCAAGGTCAAATGTAAATCAGCAATATAGTTTCCGATTTTTTATATATGCGCAGCGCTTACTATAAAACAACTTACTAAGAAATATCCGAAATTCTACTCCAAAGGATCAGAAAAAATTGCTCAAGAAATATCCCGATAGTTGTGGATATATTCTAATCCCTATATAACACGCTTACCAGTTTTCCAAAGGATCAGAAAAAATTGCTAACATTACCATGAATCTCCTGTGATTTCACTGTAGTAGCTTAATCTTTATTGGATAGTTTATGCAGTTTTCTATCAAGATAGATCGACGTTCACTGTTTTCCAAAGCTAGCACCATTAAAATATTCACAGATATTTGTACACATTATGTAAGATTCATTTATGAATAAAATCTTGTTAAGCAGTGAGCTAGAAAGAACCTAGCATTCACCAATTATTTTGACTTTTTCGTTTGGATTTTCCCTCCTCACAATGAAAAATACAATTAAATAATTGAATATCAAAATGTAGGTCATTGTGTGGAAACTGCCCGGCACAGTAGTTGCCGTCTTAAAGAAACACGCAATCGATTGAGAAAGTGGGTCCATGAATTTTTCAATTATCCAAGTTCAGCATAGGAATCCTCTGTTATTATTAAACATCAAACAAATGATCGATTGAATTTTAATAATTTAATAATATTTAATAATTTAAAATTCTTTGCACGATAAACACATTCTGCCGTCAAATTGAAAGATTTCGTGACCTTGAACACAATCGGCCATTACTTTGACAGTAGCGATATCCGGTCAAGTACGACTTAGACTCGCATACTAAGGATTCCGTACCACTTCCAAGATTCTAATATTCCAGTTTCAGAGAAGCAGGGAGTTAGTGAATTTTCTTATATTTACCCAAATATCTTCTAAAGGAAGCGTTTTAAATTTATTTAAAAAGTATACAATATTATTTTTCACACATAGATTTTTTATTTTATCTGCTACATGATTTGCTTGATTTTTAAAACAATATGTATTTAATTTTCTAATTTGGCCCCTAAAATTAACATTAGTGTTTTATTTTACTAATAAACTTTTAAGGAAGCCTTTTTTAATCTACGGTCTGAATTTGACGCTCTGTAGATTGGAAGATAAAGGGGGAAATAGGTCAAGTTTTAAATAATAAATTATTAACTCTTTCTATTTAAAAATACAAATTAAATATAATTCTCAAAAGTTTAGATAGTGTAGTTTCTAAAGAGAGAATTAAGTCGATATTTTTGTTAAAATCTTTTTAACAAATGAGTTGAAAATATGATATATTTGCAGTTGACATAATGAACCTTTTATTTGATATATTACATGATGGGTTTGACAATTTAATTTTTATTTTCCATTTAATTTTATAATTTGCCCCCAAAATTAATATTGGGGTTTTTTACTAATTTTTCTTATAAATTTCAAGTGAGCCCCAGTACAACTAATTATTTTCATAAATGTAGGTAGTATGGTTTCGGAAATAAAGCGGCAAATGAGAATTTTTAATATTTTTTTGTTAATATCTTGTAAACAATTAATTTAAAAATATGAAAAAAGTATGTTTGCATGCCTCATATGAGCTCTTTCATTTGACATATTGCATGATGCGTTAATTTTTTTTTATTTTGCGTTTAATTCTATAGTTTGTCCCCCAAAATTAATATTAGGGATTTCTTCGTATTTTCCTGTAAATAAAAAATGTTATGTCTTATGGTTTGGGGAATAGAGGAGGGAATGGGTGTTTTTTTGTTAATATGTTTTAAAATATTTATTTTAAAAATATGAAAAAAAAATATTTGTGTTTGTCATAATGAGCCCTTTGATTTGATATATTACAAGATGCATTAGAAATAATTTTAATTTTATGCCGTAATTTGCTCCCAAAAATTAATACTAGGTTTCTCCTTATTATTCTCGTAAAATAAAGGTGAGGCCCTATATCTCCATTTTTTTTTCAAAATTTTACGGCTTATAGTTTCGGAGACTAAAAATTTGTATATTTTTGTTAATATCTTTAAAATAATTTATTTTAAAAATATAAAAAAGATATTAGTTTTCTTCATAATGAACTCTTTCATTTGATATATTATATGATGTGTTAGAAACAATTTTAATTTTATATTTTCCATTTAATTTTGTAATTTGCCCCCCAAAATTATTAGTAGAGGTTTCTCTTTATGTTCCAGTAAAATTCAGGTGATGCCCTATAGCTATGGAACCCTAATAAGAACGAATTTCTATTAAAAGAGGGAATGAATAAAAAAAATGTTTATATGTCTGTGATATACAAAAAATTCCACTTTAAATGGTGTGGAAGTAATAGGTCCAACTCACAATCATTTAAAAGTATATTTTAATTCTCAAAAAAATTTGACAAACTGACATTACTTGTATATCTCATTCTGATATAATTGTGAATAATAAATAAATATTATATTATTTAGTGCTAATAAGGCGATTGGACTGTTTTGTTTCGAACACGATAAATTTCACTTCATAGTTAGAATATGTTTGCTATGTGATTTATAGTTGAATATTGTGTATATGTAAGTAACATGTATTTAACTGATTCTTTGTGAATAGTAGGATTATTTTTGTAGTTTTTACTCTGAGTTTAGGGTACATTTTTGAACTACGAAATAATATTATAGTTCTTCATAATTCTGTGGTTCATTGAATCTACCCTCAAATCTTGCTGCAACGGTGAGTTTACCTTCTGGCTTTGATTATTCTATTGAAATAAATAAGTCTCATTTAAACCATTATATTATTATATTATTTGTACTTATTAACACGAAACATATATTAAATTTAATGTCTAATAATGTGCGAGATTATTGCTTTTACTATTGATACTGCGAGTGTATGCCAACAACACCAGCCGAAGATAAGTCAATAAACACGTATAATTTAGTTTAGTTTAGTTTATTGCCCAACAGAAATAAATCCAATTACAGGACAAATATTATAAAGTAATGAAACATACTAATAAACTATAGTATCTTAAATATTTTAAAAAATGATAATACAAGACAAGAATGAAAAGAACAGAGAATATTACAAATATTACAACATAAATTTTACACACAGTTTTTTAAAAAAGAAATTAAATAACAATTGACAAATATTACATCATAAATTCTACCTACAGTTTTAAAAAAGAAACGAAATAACAGTTGACAAAAGACTTTTACTAGTAACTGAACCATCTGGCCGCCAGGGTTACCCCCCGAGGAGGCAGGAGGTGGGCGCCGCCCAAATCCTCGGGGTGTGACACTGGAGGGAGGAGTAAACCTGGTTAAAAATCCGTATGCCAAGGTGTTACGCGATCCGTGCCGAGGGCTGGATGGCCATACGTTAGTTGGTCTCGAACGGAGCCTCTGGGATACCGGGCGACCTCCCAGAGTAGTTAGCCTTAGCGGGGTAAGGGCGCACTGCCTCGCCGGACCGAACTTTCGACCCAACTCGTGGGATTTGTGATGGAATTGGCCTTAAATGTAAAAAACCTGAATGTTGTGTTGTCTAGGAACTCTGATGAGAATGGATCGGCGCGAAACGGAAACGATTGTGGAAATGATAGAGACGGAAAGGCTAACAGGAACGGCGACAGTAAGGGCAATGCAGTCGGTAATGACCGAAGGTCGGGAAAGGTGCTATCGCGGGGCTGCGGAGGAGCCCTAGGCGTGGGTCCGTGGGGACCGTTCTCGGGGCTGAACCGGTGGGCAGCGGTGAGGCCAAACGGAATAGGAGGTCCAACAGAACAGTGTTGGACCTCACGTATGATGAAGACTCGCTACGGTCAACAAAGCGGAAAAGGGAGCTCGGCGAGGAGGAGGGGATCGACATAGACGATCTCTTTTTCCTCACGGATGATTCGGCGGAGGATCTTCTCCGGAGGAAGGCCCTTCAAGCATTGAAGGACCTGGACGGGGTTACGCGCGAACTCTCTCGCTTGGTGTATGAGAACACTAACACCAAGCGTGAGATCAAGGACGGGGTAATAAGGCTCCGCAGTCTGAGTTCTATACTCATGACTGCGGAGATCAGGGCCGTGATGTACGCCAAGGGGGGCGGAGCGGGCGCGAAGGAGACAACGGTGGCAGAGGAAATGAAAGAGAGCGAGGTGAGGGAAGTTTCACGAGAGGTAGCGGGGGCCGAAACGCTCGGGGAGATACGGGCGGTGATGGCGAAGACCTGGCCTGAGGAGGTTTTCAGCAGCGTGGGTAAAGTTGCTGGAAACCCCTTCAGAGACCGGTCCCTGACGGACGTGGCCGTGTGTCTTGATCGGGAGCAGGGGATTAGGTGCCTCACTCGGGTGGCGAGGGAAAGATATCCCGACCTACTCGAGGGAGCCCCCGACCCGGGGGGGTCGGAGGACACCTTTTACAACTACGTTGTAAATAAAGTGTATGTAGCGTCTACGGTGTCACGGAGAACAATTACAACGTTCGGGCTGGTGATGAGGAAGCTGGAGGGGACGGATGACGTTACAGAGGAGCACCTGGACCTCCTCAAGAGGCTCAGAGACGACCTCTTGAGGAGGAATGCCGGTGAGCTGGCGTTCGCCTTGGGGGAGGGGATCTCGATGGACGCGTTCCGGAAGGCAGTGCAGGTGATCTTCTGGGGTGCGCCCATCAGGGTCACAATATACCAACCCCCACCAAAAACGGGAGGGGATGGACAGGGGGGCACATATGCCACTGTGGCGGCACCGAAAGCGGTGGGAAAGGTACCGTTGGAGAAGGCTAAGGTGGGTCAGCAAGGGAAAGCTGCCCCACCTGTAGCTAGAAGGCGGCCTAATGAAGACGCCGTCTTCATTAGGAAGACCGATGGGAAGACGTTCGCGGACACCGTGCGTCTCGTCAGGCAGTCCGTGGACGTCTCCTCCTTGGGCGTAAACATAAAAGCAGTTAGGGAGACAAAGCGGGGGGAGTTGCTGCTTGTCACCGAAAAGGGGCCCCCAAAATTAATATTGGGGTTTTTACTAATTTTTCTTATAAATTTCAAGTGAGCCCCAGTACAACTAATTATTTTCATAAATGTAGGTAGTATGGTTTCGGAAATAAAGCGGCAAATGAGAATTTTTAATATTTTTTTGTTAATATCTTGTAAACAATTAATTTAAAAATATGAAAAAAATATATTTGTATGCCTCATATGAGCTCTTTCATTTGACATATTTCATGATGCGTTAATTTTTTTTATTTTGCGTTTAATTCTATAGTTTGTCCCCCAAAATTAATATTAGGAATTTCTTCGTATTTTCCTGTAAATAAAAAATGTTATGTCTTATGGTTTGTGGAATAGAGGAGGGAATGGGTGTTTTTTTGTTAATATGTTTTAAAATATTTATTTTAAAAATATGAAAAAAAATATTTGTATTTGTCATAATGAGCCCTTTGATTTGATATATTACAAGATGCATTAGAAATAATTTTAATTTTATGCCGTAATTTGCTCCCAAAAATTAATACAAGGTTTCTTCTTATTATTCTCGTAAAATAAAGGTGAGGCCCTATATCTCCATTTTTTTTCAAAATTTTACGGCTTATAGTTTCGGAGACTAAAAATTTGTATATTTTTGTTAATATCTTTAAAATAATTTATTTTAAAAATATAAAAAAGATATTAGTTTTCTTCATAATGAACTCTTTCATTTGATATATTATATGATGTGTTAGAAACAATTTTGATTTTATATTTTCCATTTAATTTTGTAATTTGCCCCCCAAAATTATTAGTAGAGGTTTCTCTTTATGTTCCAGTAAAATTCAGGTGATGCCCTATAGCTATGGAACCCTAATAAGAACGAATTTCTATTAAAAGAGGGAATGAATAAAAAAAATGTTTATATGTCTGTGATATACAAAAAATTCCACTTTAAATGGTGTGGAAGTAATAGGTCCAACTCACAATCATTTAAAAGTATATTTTAATTCTCAAAAAAATTTGACAAACTGACATTTCTTGTATATCTCGTTCTGATATAATTGTGAATAATAAATAAATATTATATTATTTAGTGCTAATAAGGTGATTGGACTGTTTTGTTTCGAACACGATAAATTTCACTTCATAGTTAGAATATGTTTGCTATGTGATTTATAGTTGAATATTGTGTATATGTAAGTAACATGTATTTAACTGATTCTTTGTGAATAGTAGGATTATTTTTGTAGTTTTTACTCTGAGTTTAGGGTACATTTTTGAACTTCGAAATAATATTATAGTTCTTCATAATTCTGTGGTTCATTGAATCTACCCTCAAATCTTGCTGCAACGGTGAGTTTACCTTCTGGCTTTGATTATTCTATTGAAATAAATAAGTCTCATTTAAACCATTATATTATTATATTATTTGTACTTATTAACACGAAACATATATTAAATTTAATGTCTAATAATGTGCGAGATTATTGCTTTTACTATTGATACTGCGAGTGTATGCCAACAACACCAGCCGAAGATAAGTCAATAAACACGTATAATTTAGTTTAGTTTAGTTTATTGCCCAACAGAAATAAATCCAATTACAGGACAAATATTATAAAGTAATGAAACATACTAATAAACTATAGTATCTTAAATATTTTAAAAAATGATAATACAAGACAAGAATGAAAAGAATAGAGAATATTACAAATATTACAACATAAATTTTACACACAGTTTTTTAAAAAAGAAATAAAATAACAATTGACAAATATTACATCATAAATTCTACCTACAGTTTTAAAAAAGAAACGAAATAACAGTTGACAAAAGGCTTTTACTAGTAACTGAACCATCTGGCCGCCAGGGTTACCCCCCGAGGAGGCAGGAGGTGGGCGCCGCCCAAATCCTCGGGGTGTGATACTGGAGGGAGGAGTAAACCTGGTTAAAAATCCGTAAGCCAAGGTGTTACGCGATCCGTGCCGAGGGCTGGCTGGCCATACGTTAGTTGGTCTCGAACGGAGCCTCTGGGATACCGGGCGACCTCCCAGAGTAGTTAGCCTTAGCGGGGTAAGGGCGCACTGCCTCGCCGGACCGAACTTTCGACCCAACTCGTGGGATTTGTGATGGAATTGGCCTTAAATGTAAAAAACCTGAATGTTGTGTTGTCTAGGAACTCTGATGAGAATGGATCGGCGCGAAACGGAAACGATTGTGGAAATGATAGAGACGGAAAGGCTAACAGGAACGGCGACAGTAAGGGCAATGCAGTCGGTAATGACCGAAGGTCGGGAAAGGTGCTATCGCGGGGCTGCAGAGGAGCCCTAGGCGTGGGTCCGTGGGGACCGTTCTCGGGGCTGAACCGGTGGGCAGCGGTGAGGCCAAACGGAATAGGAGGTCCAACAGAACAGTGTTGGACCTCACGTATGATGAAGACTCGCTACGGTCAACAAAGCGGAAAAGGGAGCTCGGCGAGGAGGAGGGGATCAACATAGAAGATCTCTTTTTCCACACGGATGATTCGGCGGAGGATCTTCTCCGGAGGAAGGCCCTTCAAGCATTGAAGGACCTGGACGGGTTACGCGCGAACTCTCTCGCTTGGTGTATGAGAACACTAACACCAAGCGTGAGATCAAGGACGGGGTAATAAGGCTCCGCAGTCTGAGTTCTATACTCATGACTGCGGAGATCAGGGCCGTGATGTTCGCCAAGGGGGGCGGAGCGGGCGCGAAGGAGACAACGGTGGCAGAGGAAATGAAAGAGAGCGAGGTGAGGGAAGTTTCACGAGAGGTAGCGGGGGCCGAAACGCTCGGGGAGATACGGGCGGTGATGGCGAAGACCTGGCCTGAGGAGGTTTTCACCAGCGTGGGTAAAGTTGCTGGAAACCCCTTCAGAGACCGGTCCCTGACGGAAGTGGCCGTGTGTCTTGATCAGGAGCAGGGGATTAGGGGCGTCACTCGGGTGGCGAGGGAAAGATATCCCGACCTACTCGAGGGAGCCCCCGACCCGGGGGGGTCGGAGGACACCTTTTACAACTACGTTGTAAATAAAGTGTATGTAGCGTCTACGGTGTCACGGAGAACAATTACAACGTTCGGGCTGGTGATGAGGAAGCTGGAGGGGACGGATGACGTTACAGAGGAGCACCTGGACCTCCTCAAGAGGCTCAGAGACGACCTCTTGAGGAGGAATGCCAGTTAGCTGGCGTTCGCCTTGGGGGAGGGGATCTCGATGGACGCGTTCCGGAAGGCAGTGCAGGTGATCTTCTGGGGTGCGCCCATCAGGGTCACAATATACCAACCCCCACCAAAAACGGGAGGGGATGGACAGGGGGGCACATATGCCACTGTGGCGGCACCGAAAGCGGTGGGAAAGGTACCGTTGGAGAAGGCTAAGGTGGGTCAGCAAGGGAAAGCTGCCCCACCTGTAGCTAGAAGGCGGCCTAATGAAGACGCCGTCTTCATTAGGAAGACCGATGGGAAGACGTTCGCGGACACCGTGCGTCTCGTCAGGCAGTCCGTGGACGTCTCCTCCTTGGGCGTAAACATAAAAGCAGTTAGGGAGACAAAGCGTTGGGAGTTGCTGCTTGTCACCGAAAAGGGGCAGGCAGCAAAGCTCTCCGAGAGACTGGAGGGGTGTGTCGGAAAAGAGGGTTTCCGCATAAGGGGGGAGGGGGGGTCATTCTTACTAATAAGGGGACTCGACGCCGCCACCACGGAGGCAGAGGTGGTTGCTACCGTTGGCTCGGTCCAGGGAGTAAAATGCGAGGTAAAGGTGACCAAGATGGTTGTAGGGGTTGGGGGCAGGCAGACGGCCACCATCAGCGTGGAAGGGGCCAGCGCGGGGGTGCTGTTGCAAGCAAAAAGTGTGAAAGTGGGATGGCTGAAGTGTGTCATAAGCCCCAGGGTCCGATTAGACAAGTGCTACCGGTGCTGGGACTTCGGGCATACGGCGAGTGAATGTAAAGGGGAGGATCGGAGGCAGTGTTGTTTCAATTGCGGCGTCAGAGGACACACTGCTAAAGAGTGTAAGTGTAAGCCCAAATGTCATTTGTGTAGTGAGGAAGGGCATAGATGGGACACTACCGCGTGTAGGTTCTTTAGGAGGAGACTGCTCGAGGAGGAAAAAGAGAATGCGTATACGAGAAGGTGAGAGAGCGAAAAAGAGGGTGAGGAAGGAAAGTAATCCTGTGGGGTATTAAGTTCCTTCAAGTGAATGTGGGGCGTGCAAGGGCTGCGCATAATCTGGCGGTTGAGACGGCTGTCCGGATCAGCGCGGACGTTTTGGTTATGGCCGAACCAAACGTTAGGTACGCGAGTGGTGGCAAGTGGCTGTGTGACAGTAGAGTGAATGTCGCGGTCCTGGTGGTAAACAGGAACTGTGGAGTGAAAGGGGTGAGAGTGGGAGAGGGGATGTTAATGGTCGATTTTGGGTGTTTGAGGTTGGTGGCCTGCTACCTGTCTCAGAACATCGGGATGGGGGAGTATACTGCCCTGGTAGATTGTATTTTCCAGGAGGTCCGCGCGAGCAATGTGGAGTACCTGGTGGCCGGCGACTTCAACGCGAAATCAGCGTTGTGGGGGTCAGCCATTAGGGATGCCAAGGGTCTCCTGTGGGAGGAAGGGATTGCCGGACTGGATGCCGTGGTCCTGAATAACGGCGCCGAGCCAACATTTGTCAGGGGCGAATCGCGGTCACACATCGACGTGACGCTGTGTTCGCCGTCGCTCGCGAGGGGTCTGGGGAGCTGGGAGGTCCTCCTTGAGGAATCTCTCAGTCTCCACAGGTACATTGCGTTTGACGTAGGAGCCTCAGTGAAGCGCCGATGTCTTGACGGGCTCTTCCGGGGTAGGGGTGTGAATGAGGACCTTGTGGTGGATGCGTATGACATTCTCCGCGGGGACGTTGGGGGGTGTTATGCGGGTCTGGCGGGGGTCCTCAGGCGCGCACAGGCGCTTGGGATGCGGAGTGAGAGAGGGGGAACGATAGGAAGTGGGGAGCATGGGTACTGGTGGGATGAGTCATTGGAGAATGTAAGAAAGGAATGTAACAAAAAGAGGACAGAATGGACGAGAGTAAGGGGAAGGGTGGGTAGAGAATGGGAGGAAACCGAGAGAAAGGCAGGATATGTGGAGGCCCGGAAGAAGCTTGTAATAGTTATCGGAAAGGCCAAGCGTGAGGCTTGGAGGAGTTTGGTGAGTGAGGTGGATGGGGACGTCTGGGGGCAGGGCTATAAGATAGTCACCTCCAAATTGAAAGGAAGGGTAAGTCCATATGAGTTGCATAAGGATGAGAAATTGAGGATCGTTAGGGAACTCTTCCCTAACGTTCAGAATGAAATGGAAGGCTTCACTCGGCAAGAGGACTGCCAGGTGAGGCTTTTCACAGAGAACGAGTTGGAGCAAGCATGTGGAAGGCTGAAAGCGGGTAAAGCACCTGGGCCTGATGGAGTGTTCGTAGAAACGGTGAGGGCGATCATTCGGCACGTTTCGGGGGGATTCTTCAAATCCTGAACGAACTATGGAAGAGACAACGATTTCCTGTAACCTGGAGGAGAGGGAAAACTGTCCTGATCCCGAAAGGTCAAGGGGAAGGGGGCGTTACGACGTTACGATTACCCTGTTAGACGTAATCGTAAAGTAAACGAGCATCTTATCAGGGGACGTGTGGAGGAAGCGATTGAGGCGGCTGGAGGTCTTTCGGACAACCAGTACGGCTTTCGAAAGGGAAGGTCCACAATACAGGCTGTGAGCAAAATCTTACAACTGGCTATGGATCCTGGGTACGTTTGGGCGGCTGTTATTGGCGTGGATGTTGAGAATGCTTTTAATACGGCCAGATGGGAGGGAATCGTGGAAAGAGCGGAGGAATTGGGAATGGATGCGGGGGTTGTAAATGTCCTGAAGGAATACCTGACAGGCAGAGTGATTGTGGTGGGAGACACCGAGATTGGACTTACGCAGGGGGTCCCTCAGGGTTCGGTCCTTGGGCCAACTTTGTGGAACCTGCTGTATGACCCGATCTTAAGGTTGGCTCTGCCAGAGGGATGCGTCAGCCTGGCCTTTGCAGACGACTTGTGAATCGTCGTGAGGGCCAGGGGTCTGGATGAGATGGTAGCTAAGGGCAACGAGTCTTTGGCTATCATCAGGTAGTGGTTCGATAGGAACCATCTAAGGGTAGCTCCTCAGAAGACGGAATGCGTCATTCTGAGGGGCCCCCTTGGGAAGAATGGAGGCGTTGCCTTCTCTTGGGCCGGGGTGAGGGTGGTCCCTAGGAAATTTATTAAATGTCTGGAGATCACCCTCGATGATAGGCTCATCTGGAATCAGCATATTCGAAGGGCTACCCAGAAAGCCAAGGGGGTGGTGGCGGCACTGTCGAGGATACTCCCCAACATCGGGGGTCCGCGGGGGCAGAAAAGGATGGTGTTATGTAGTGTCGTTAGGTCTGTCCTGCTCTATGGCGCACCGGTATGGAAAAAGGTTATGAGAGTGGGAACGTATGCGCGGATGATTCAGGGCACCTATAGACAGATGCTTCTGCGGGTGGCGTGTGCTTACCGGACGGTATCGTACGAGGGGCTGTGCGTCATCACGGGGCAGCTTCCTATAGGAATCGAGGTCGATGAAAGGAGTAGAATCTTTGAAAGGGTCGAGAGGGGGGAGGATCGAGTGAGAGTGAGAAAGGAAGAGAGGGAGAGATCCTTAGATATATGGGAGAGGGAATGGAGAAGTGAGGATGCGGGAACGGCGTCCTGGACGAGGAGGCTCGTCAGAGACCTGAAAGCGTGGGTTGGCTGTCCACATAGGCAGTCCAGCTATTATCTGACACAGCTGCTGTCTGGACACGGGTGCTTTCGGCAGTATCTGTTCAGATTCAAGAGGAAGGAGGATGAGTGGTGCGTTTACTGTGGACAAGTGGATACCCCTGAGCATACTTTCTTTGAGTGTGAAAGATGGCAGGGGTATAGAATGCGAGCAGAGAATGAGTTGGGGTGCGCTCTAGAGGCGAGGAATGTCGTAGAACTGTTGATGGAGAGCGAGAGGAAGTGGGGAGTGATTGTAGAGTTCCTGGCCAGGGTGGTAAGGGACAAAGAGAGAGAGGAGAGGGAGGTGATTGAAATTAGGGAACTGATAGGTTAGAGACTAGGGGCCGGGGTACCTGACGTAATATCTTCGTTGATAGTTCCAGGTACCTAGAGGGCAATTGGAGGTGTTTTAGTGAGTATACGGGTAACCGGGAGCCTCACATACAGCATGTCCTGATTGAACCAAGCGCATGGCCAATCCGTAATAGGATTTCACCTCGGCAAAAAAAAAGTAACTGAACCATGGTTGATCTGACATTTGTTGAATATAGCCTTCAGCGATTGATTCAAAATTGTCATAGTTAATATAACAGATTCTAGATATACTGTTATAAGCTCTACACATGATAAATAATGGTGACTTTATAAGCACATTTGTATTTGCAAACAGATCAAAATAGGTGTTATTTCTTGAACCAAGTCTTGGCTAATGTATCGGGATCATTGACAGAAGAACAGGAGAGTCAATTCAGTTGTGAACCAATTTGTATAGAAATGAAAGGCTATGTAAATTCCAATGCATAACTAAAGATCTTATCCCAAATCTGTCAAGAAGTAAATTGTGCTGGTACCCTCTGACAGGATATGAGCCGTCGATTCGAAAAGCAAGAAATTTCAGAAATTTTCTTTGCACTGCCTCCAAACGCTTATGATGAATCTTGTAGACAGCATGCCAGATAAGATTGCAATAATCTAATTTTGAGCGCACTAAGCATGTATATAAAGATTTCAGTGCGGATATGTTATGAAAGCTGTTGCAATTTCGCAAAATAAAACCCAGCGAACGCAGTGCCGATGCCGATGCGAATGAGAATTTATGATCAAAATATACACCCAAGTCCTTAATGATAGTGCACCGCTCAATAGTTTGATTGTTCAGCGAATAATCGAATAGTATAGGATTCCTCTATAAAGTATAAGAACATACTTTGCATTTCGCGATGTTCAAAAAGAGTTTGTTCTTGGTACACCATAACGTGAGCTGATTCAGGTCATGTTGTAGCCGTAAGCTATCATTGATGCTCTCGACATTAAGAATTTCAGATCGTCTGCAAAAAGAAGAGATTCAGATAACAGTATACGTGATAAGTCGATAATGAATATCAGAAACAATAACGGACCGAGATTGGAACCTTGGGGTACTCCTGAACTGACAGTAAATATGTTTCATTTGAAGCCGTTATAGCTAACAAATTGATGGCGGTTACTTAAGTAGGATTTAAACAGAGTAACCAGCGGGTAACTGAAACCAAAGACCGATAGTTTTTCGATTAATGTAGGATGATGAAGTTTATCGAAAGCATTGGTAAAATCCTTATAGACCACCTCTACTTGACTTTTGGAGTCAAGGGCTGCAGCTGTGAACTGGGTGAAAAAAGTTAGTGACTGTGGATCTATTTTTCATGAAACCGTGTTGGTCCGGCGATATGTGTGATCTGACAATAGGAAAAATCTGATCATAAATGCACATTACGAATACTTTAGCAAAGTTAGGAATAAAGGCGATTGGTCTGTAATTTATTATGATATCTTTGTTACCAGATTTGTGCACCGGACCGATTTTCGACAGTTTCCAGCACTAAGGGAATATCCCAGTTTTTAGGATTAAGTTGAATATAGAGTATAACGGTGAAGCCAAAATAGTCGAGCAGTCTCTAACCAAGAAGCTGGGAATCATGTCATGTCCAGATGTACAACTATTTTTAAGGCGTTTAGATGACTTGATGATGTTACTTATAGATAAACTTGCTATAGAAATGTTAGGCGAGTATATGGACCCACCCAAAGAATTACCGCCACGGGGGGGGGGGGGGAATAAACACTTTTTAAATAATGAGCAAAGGAATTAACTATTGTCTGGGGATTGGTATAGTATTGTTCCTGGTATGACATTCTTCCTGGAATACGTGAGGAGGTGCATTTTTGATTAATAAATGACCAAAATACCTTGGGATCGGTTTGTATTTTGTTCTGTAGGGTATTTAAGTAAGTGTGGAAAGAATCCTTAATTAGTTTGTTTACAAGTTTTCTCATATCGCTAAATTTATGATAATAATTTTCAAACTTATACTTTTTAAATAATTTGTGATAGTGGTATTAAAATTATTAATATTAATAATTTAATAAATAATTAATAATAAATATTAATTTTGGATTAAATCATGGGAATACCATGTAGGGTATTTTATAAATCTGTTTTTATACGGCGGGATGAAGCGATCTAACAATGCATTAAGTGTATTATAAAGGATGTCGCAAGCTGCATTAGGATCTGTATAGGAAGACAAGCAATTCCAGTTAAGATTGCATAAAGCAAGATATAGGCCGTGGTAGTCACCCTTTCTAAAGTTATGTGTTCCTTCCTGGAGTCAAGCGGAAACCGGTAGATATGTGGAACTTGAACTCTGATTGAAATAATAAAGGGGGGGTGATAACTGTCGATACTTAATAGCGGGTTTAGTTCAGCCTTAACTTCACATGGTACACTCGACAAGACTAAATCAAGCAATCCACCATTGGCATTTATAATATTGTTTTCTGTTTAAAGTTATTAAATTCAATAAAAGATTGCAATCTAGTAGTCTTGAAGTTAGTGCTGTTGAGAAACGGAATGTTGAAGTCACCTATTATGATAATGTTAGAGAGACCGATAGTGAATTCCTCAAAAGCATCCAAGAACAACTCAAGTTCAGTACTAGTTACAGACGGAGGTATATAAATGACAAATATATATAATGACATATAATTACTAAACATTTACCATTTACATCCCAAAATGTCTATGAGTGGCACTGTTACCAAGATATTATCTAAATTTAATAAAGATGTTGGTAAAGTTACCTTAGATGCTAACAAAACACCACCGCCTCTGGTTCTTTTGGTTGCTATAAAATCCCTGTTCTTGTGGAAAACTTCGTACATAGAGGATGGTAGCAATTCAGTACTGGTAACATTATTACTAAGCCAAGTCTCTGTGAAGGCTATAAGATCTATTCGCATACGTGCACGGCCGAGTATACTTCATTCACTTTTGTATTTAGTCCTCGCACATTTTGGTAGTACATGGAAATTATTCTGTTGGGGAGGATTTAGTTTAAAGAAATAATCTTAGGAGTACCATTTATGTACTGATGTG